>JARJHM010000131.1:0-545608 GCA_033356055.1 Carex pumila | reverse complement strand
ACAGTAAAAACTAAAAACATATAATACTGTTAAAATCTAGGTCGGACTCGGAATTTCTTTTATGTGGGTCAACTAGTGCTAGTGTTTTAATGTCCAGGTTTATATGTGGTATGCAGAAAGCCACCGCATACTGCATATGCGATATGCGATTGCATATATAGATTTTTATACGGACTTATATATATATATATATTATATATATATATATATATATATATATATAGAGTGGGGTTAAAATGCACCCTCTCTTTTGTGCTCCAAACGTGCACCCTCTCCTCGTTTCTTCATTTTTAAATTCAAATAGTTGATTTGAATCTACCACTGTGTTCTACATATTAAAATGTGCTTGGAGACCAAATTTTACATTTTTTGGAAATTTTTTACTATTTTTTCAGAATTTTTGAAAATCATCACTGTGCTGAATTTTTTATTATTGTTTAGTTTAATAAAAAATTCTGAAAAAATAGTAAAAAATTTCCAAAAAATGTAAAATTTGGTCTCCAAGCACATTTTAATATTAGAACACATTGGTAGATTCAAATCAACTATTTAAATTTTAAAAATGAAGAAACGAGGAGGAGGGAGCACGTTTGGAGCACAAAAAAGAGGGTGCATTTTAACTCCACTCTATATATATATATATATATATATATATATATATATACGGATTTTAAATGAGAATGTATATATATATATATAAAAACAAGTATACGGTAATATGTAGTATAAACCATTGTTAATACACTCTAATACACTTTCTAGGAATAGTTTTATTTTCTTATAATGGTTAATATGGAAACTTCAAAGAGATTTCCTATAAATTACAAAATAATAAAATGTGCTTATTAATTATATAAAATAAAAAAATGGGTTCAGTCCAATTTGTCAGTGTTTCCAATTCCAAGGCGTTTAGTGGTGAAAATGTATCTTCTTATTAATTATAAATTCACAACTTTTTAGAAACTTGATTATGTTTCTGAAAAAGAAGAAAAAAGAAATCTGAGTTGGATAAGAATCAAGAATCTCTGTGTTAGAAAACCCCACTTTATAAGATTTAGCAAATCTCGAAGTGATCAGGAACTTCTTAAGAATCTAGAGAGAGAACTTTTTAATCTAATATTTGATCAAATATGTTCCCGTTTGGGAGATCGATTCATAGTTGGAATCAATTGAGGCTACAACTTTTTCTTTTCATCATGTTGGCAAACAAAAGCAATTAGGTCTCAAATATTATTCTGAGATCAAAGTGAGCCTTGATTACTTTATATTTACATTTTTTTTTAAATAGTCGCTGTAGAGTGCTACTAGCACGTGCTAGTCTTACCACCCCCCCCCCCCCCCCCCCCCCCCCCACCACCCCAAAAAAAAAAAAAAAATTATATATATATATATATATATATATATATATACATTTTGGACAAGTGTAAAGTGGTATGAATCTGGTCATATATGAACTAAGGTTTACAAAAGGGTCCGCAGTAAGAAATTGCTAACTGGGAATTAATTAAGCACTTGACATAGCAATTATATAATGCTAATTATATTTATATTTATAAAAGGCTCAAAGCTGTCCATCGAATATCGATCATAGAACGTGCCAGGGTGCCTGACCATGCACTTAAGTTGACATACTTTGCGACTTCAGCTGTATTATATGGTGTAACGGGTCATTGTGATAAGAGACTCGTTCTAATGGTATTTACTTTGATGTCTTATGTCTAATATATACTCTTTGATATTTGATATATGAGGAGGGATCAAATGACACCATTTTTTGGTGACATTGGATAACATTATCCATTTTCAAAGTTCAAATAGTCGATCCAAACCGTTTAACTTGATGGATATGTTAAAATGTGCTTACAAATCAAATTTTATATTTTTCTGAATTTTTTTTTAGTTTATTTAAAGGGGTTTAAAAATTCAACGGTCTGAATATAGCGATTTTGTTAAATACTTAATAAATAGTAAAAAAATTCAGAAAAATGTAAAATTTGATTTCCAAGTTACTCTTAATATATTCATCATATTGAACGGTTTGGATCGACTATTTGGATTTTGAAATTTTGAAAATGGACATTGTCACACAATGTCACCAAAAAAGTGATGTAATCCGATCCCTCCTCTTGATATATAGGTTATGTAATTTTCAACTTAAATATTACTATGATGATGTTCTTTTTATCAATTATTATGTCTTTTCAAGAAAATAAGATGAACAGTCATTAGAGGCTTAGAACATAGAAGCTTGCAATTACATAGTGACAAATGAATTATTTGGGTTCGATTCGGCGAGGTTAAAAAGTCGTGATTTGAGAATAATTCGGGTATAATTTGAGAATGATTCGGAATTATTCAAATCAAAAATCTCAGTCTTGCAAGAGAGAAAAAAAAAACAAAAAATATTATGGAAAAAAATTGGAAAAAATTCGCAAATAATTCGGAAAATTTGGAAAAAAAAAAGCGTAAAATTCACTAATTATTTGGATTTAATTCAGTCAAAGTTTGATCAACCAAATAATTCGGCGTTCGATTCGGCATCACCAAAAAAATGAATTACTGAGGTTTAATTCGCGAATCATGTGATTATGCTTGCAAATTGGTGAGAATGGTGACTCGGTACATAGGATGACTGCAGGCTCCAAGCTGTAAGCTTTGTTCTCGAATTCAGAACCTAAAAAAAGATAATCAATTGACAGAAACGACAACAAATGCAAATATATATATATATATAGAGAGAGAGAGAGAGATGGCTTATGGTGCATTGCAATGCATAGGTCATGATGTGTATTGAATCATAAATCATCGATTCATAGTTCAAATGACTGATTCAAACCATTCATCTTGTTCTCCATATTAATATGTGCTTGGAGACCAAATTTTATATTTTTTGGAATTTTTTTACTATTTATTAAGCCACTTTGAAAATCGCTGATCCAATGGTGGCTTCTGATTTTACTGTTCCAAACAGTCACCGTTGGATCAGCGATTTTCAAAGTGGCTTAATAAATAGTAAAAAAATTCCAAAAAATGTAAAATTTGGTCTCCAAGCACATATTAATATGGAAAACAAGATGAATGGTTTGGATCGGTCATTTGAACTTTGAATCGGTGATTTATGGTCCAATGCACACCACGTCCTATGCATTGCAATGCACCATAGCCCATCTATATATATAGAGAGATAGGGTGCATTTGAACACCCCCCTCCCCCCCCCCCCCCTCTCTATATATATAGAGAGAGAGAAAGGCTTGGGTGCTATGGATAGCATAGAGGGCTACGGTGCTACGACTCAATATTTGAGTTTTCAAAATCCTAACGGTCGATCCGAACCGTTCATCTTGTTCTCCATATTAATATGTGTTTGGAGACCAAATTTTACATTTTTTGGAAATTGTTTACTATTTTTTTAGCTAAGTAGAAAATCACTTGATCTAAAAAATTCTGCACCATTCAGATATTTGATTTTCTACATATCTAAAAAAATAGTAAATTTTTTTCAAAAAATGTAAAATTTGGTCTCCAACCACATATTAATATGGAGAACAAGATGAACGGTTCGGATCGACTGTTAGGATTTTGAAAACTCAAATATTGAGCTGTAGCACCGTAGCCCTCTATGCTATCTATATCACCCAAGCCTTACTCTATATATATATGAGGAGGGATCAAATTACAACACTTAAAAGTTACAACATCTATTTTTTTCATTTTCAAAGTCCAAATCATCGATCCAAACCGTTAGATATTCAATTTATATTAAAATGTGTTTGGAGACCAAATTTTACATTTTTTGAAATTTTTTTTTGCTATTTATTAAGATGGGTACAAAATCGCTGTTTTTTAATGGTGCAGAATTTTAATAAAAACAGCAATTTTGTACCCATCTCAACAAATAGCAAAAAAAAATTAAAAAAATGTAAAATTTGGTGTCCAAGCACATTTTAATATAAATTGAATATCTAACGGTTTGGATCGATGATTTGAAAAACTTGATCCCTCCTTTAGATATATATATATATATATATATATATATATATATATATATATATATATATAATATTGCGGGGACGATAATGTTTCTTTGCTCATCTGGTTGACAAAACAAAGTAAACTATTGTCATCGCTCGGCATACGCTTTCGTAACTCCAAAAAATTTAGGTTTTGATTTTCATGTTTTATGATTTTTCAAAAATAAAAAATGGAGCCCCGTTTTGATAAAAATTTTCTTAAATACAGCCCACAAACTGTATTGTATATATTATTGTAGACCCTAATTTTTCATCTTCTAAATCAATTTTGAAATACTTTTTATATTAAGTTTTAAAAATAAATAAATGAATAAATAAGCAAGTGTGTATTTGTGTAATAATTTAAAAAAAATACATCTGAATTATTCGAAACCGGAATAATGGTGGAAAGAAAGGGAGAGTAGTACAAGCTATTTCTTATCCTATATGGAGAGTGATATCAAATTGCTTTAAATTCTAACTTTTGTGGGTTTAAGGTTGTTATTTGATAATTTATTGTTATTATTATTATTTATAGCATATATATTCATATTAAAACGTGCTTAGATATCAAATTTTATATATATTTTCTAAATGATTTCTTACTACTATTCTAGATAGGTCGAAAATTGTTATTTTTGTATGGTCCAGAAATAATAACTTTGTATTTATCTAAAAAAATAATAAACAATTTCAATAAAATATAAAATTGATTTTCAAACATATATAAATCTCGGTTCGGATCGACTATTTAAACTTTAAAAATAAAAATAAAATATATAAGATATAAAGAAACATGAAAAATATGAAAATATTTGAACTCTCCACTATATATGAAAAATACATACATAACCCAAACAAACATGCATTCAGCCGAACTTAAAATGGCCACCGTTTCCTATTCTGCTTCACAGAGTCACAGACCAAGTTATTATGATTCCTTTTGAAAGAATTACTCAATTGGGCCTAACTAAACTGAGATAATGGGCTAAAATGGGCTAAAATGGGCTAACATTTTAAAAATCGGTCATCACAATTTGAAATCGAGAATTAGAACTGTATGGTTTCATAGAGGAACGAAGCCTATCCAGTAACTCATACGGTTTTCATTTTATAGAAAAAGCCTTAATTAAACGCTGTGATTTATATCTTGCACAACATGGTTTCATTCTAGAAGAATCTGAGATTTTTTGCTATGCAGAAAGAGCGAGACAGCAACTTGACATGTTTCTCCAAACTCTGATCAAGCATCCACACATGCGAGGATTTCGAATTCGAATGAGACAAGATATCTTATCTGACCAAGATTAGATTCAAATTCACAAATTTTTGTTTTTTACAGTAAAATTCGTAAACAATTTTATTAATTTAAAGAGTTATAAATCAATTGCTACATAAGATTAAACAAAAAGAAATTTATCAAGCACTTGGCTGTAAACAAATTAAAAAGACATAGTGTTATGTGTATTATATCGATACAATTTTAATCATTCTTGTTTAATGAAAATAATAGAAATCTAATGATAATTTATTTTTTTATGCATAATTATCATACGGACAAACTTTATCATAAAAGACACCGAATCAAATTAGACATAAAACTAAATCGAACAGTCACCAATTCCCATAAATGTTGAAGTTACGTTCAAAATGTACTCAAATCTTTGTTTGATTGGACTTTAAATGATCTCATGGGCACAGAATTTTGAAAGCTCTATTGAGTGAGACCGTTCATTGTACATTCAATGATGATTTCAACCAAAAATCAGACACGTGGCGGTAAAGTTTGACAACCCCATATTTAGATTGTTTTATGGGACGACCGACCATAGTCTCCTCAAGTGACACGTGTCAGTAGGAGTTCGTATCCTCTCGAGTTACCCTCACTTTACGGTTTGAGATTAAATCTAAACTGATTTGCGGATTCGGACTTTGAGATTGGTGTCTAGTTAAAAAGAACGGTCCAGATTTAGTAATTATAAAAGATTCACTTTCAGATATTGAAGAGAATGTGAATTCGTGTGAGTAGTATTTGTATATTTTTTATTTGATCTAGTATTAAATGGGTAAAAAAAATGAATGAAAAATACATATGTTAGAACAACTTATAAAATTTTAATTTTTAATTGTTTAACTTTATATTAGATAAATTTGAAAATTTTAAAATTTTGTATGTATGAGTATCACTCATGAAATAAATCGATTCCAATAATTTGAATTTTTCGTTTAAAATCAATGCAATATATTTTTAGAGCTGTACTCATTGAAAAACACAAAGTGGTTGTATTGTGCTTGTTTTAAGTCTTAAAATATTGCTCCTATATCATATTAGATTATTTTATTTGAATCCTAGTTTGCAATATATTCCCTATGCTTATAATTAGTGTTATGAGATAGAGACCGTTCTTGTAATGGCTTAATTGAGATACTGTGCTAGGAGTTAAATATGCATGTATTATATTCATTTTTAGTGCAGTAGTTTGCATAAATTTTGTCCAAACAAATTAAATATTTCTTTTGCTTTTCTTAATAGTAACTATAAATAAGTCTTGACTCCGTATTGTGTTTTATTTATTTTGATATACATGGAAAATGCGGAAATTAGTTGAACTAAATTTATCTGCACACAATAAATCAACACCTGTCATTCATACAATGCAGAGTTTCTAATTTTCTATTAGAAACAGTTTGATGTTTAAATAATTTACTAAATTTAATATCTTTTTTTAGAATTATTTCTGAAAATATCGTATAAATATATCTTTTTATTTTCGTAAAATAAAAATTCCAATAATACCCTATGTCTATTTAAGACCTGAAGACCTGGTTTATAGCAAGAATCTCTTTATCTCTCTCTGGTCCGACCGTCCGAGGAGTATTCCGATTAGTCATGGGACCCATAGTCGGTTAGAGTATCCTTCTGAACGGAATAGACTACGTCCAGGTATCTTATTTTCTGTACTTTTCTCTTCTTCACCATTCTTCTCCAGAAAGAAACTGTAAAGTAGCCTAAAAATATTAAAGAGGAACTAAAAAAAGCACCAGAATTGGAATTGCTCAGAACCCTCTCTCTCTCTCATCTCCGCGTCTCTCGTTCTTTCTTTCTAGGGTTTTCCTCTCGAATACAACCCATGAAACGAGCAAACCGGATCTCCATCGCCATCTCAGTCAATTAGATGCAAGCGGTGGACCCTACATCGTCGCCGTATTTTAAAATCGCCGTCGTTCTGATCCTAATCGCTTTAGTGCTTTTCTTTGGTGTTAGGAAACTCGCGTCACAATACTTCTTGGTCGACACGGGCTTTAGTAGGGCCATGTCGATCGGAACAGACGGAGAGGGTGGGGCCCACGTCTCAGAGATCGAAGAAGAAGTTTGCGTCACATGCGGCCATTCTGGCTCGAAAAAGTGCTCCGGCTGCAAGAGGGTGCGGTACTGGTATGTGATTCTGGACTTGTTTGCGGTGTTTTTCTTAACAATTGGGGTTCAGCTTGGTTCTTTTTGTAAAATTGCTCTTAATTTTGCTTGCCTTTGCAATGATAAGTGATTTGAAGGAGAAACATACAAAACTGAAGACTGTAATATCAAATAAACCAGAGTATTCTTTCAAAGTGCGGAAACTGTAAATTAAGTACTGTTGTTGTGTCCTTAACACTGGGAAAGAACAGTATAAGTTTAATAAAAGCCAAATAGAAAGAGGGAGGGAGGGAGACAGGAAAGGACACTTTGTATTATTTTCTTTTCTAATTTAATGTAAGTTGGGACTTGGGAGGGAGTTGTGGTGACTCCTTTATACTCAACTGTTTCAATTACATTTTCCTAGCAATTACTAGTATACGTGTCTATTTTACGTTTAAACTGTTATTTTTCACATGCTGCTTAGACCATTTAGCATACTGATCTATGTATGCATGTGAGCCTAGATGTTTTCTTAACCGTGGTTTTCCATTTAATTGAAAATTCAGTTCACAACAATGTCAGACCAAGCATTGGCGTACTGATCATAAGTTCAAGTGCAAGCAAATGAGATCGCTTCGAAATGGTGAAATTTCACATTCTCGCAAAATTACAAATGAGGTATCACTATTGCCAATCCCCCCAGCCTTCTCTTTTTGGGTTCTCTCCCCTCTCTTTCTTAGTCTGTTCCTGATGCCATGAAGGACAGTGATAGACACCTCTTGTGAATTGCAATCGATCTTTATATTTCATCTGTAATAAACTTCTAATTGAAGAAGAAAAAATCTGCCTTTTGTTGGCATTTTACCTTTGCCTTAAATATGAAAGAGGAGGTAGCCCTGTCGTACCAAACTACCAATGTTATATTTCACAGGATAAATGCTGAACCAATGACACTCTTCAGAGTATGAGTAACTTTGTATTTCATTGACTTATTCATGGCAGGTTCTTTTCCCATATGATGAATTCTTGAATCTTTTTAAGTGGGAATATGGTGAAGTTAGCCCTTGTGGCCTTGTAAACCTTGGAAACAGGTTCTTTAAATAATTTTTTTTTTTGTTTCCTCCTTTTTCAAATCTATGGCATCTGATGCATCTTATGTAATTAATTTTGTAATTTGCTTGCAGCTGCTTTGCCAATGTAGTTTTGCAATGCCTCACATTTACCCGACCACTTGTTGCTTACTTATTGGCTAAAAACCATATTAGAGGATGTGAGTCTATTTTTCTTTGTCACGACTTAATTTTATTGGTTGAAATTTGGCCATCTCACTGTCAGATATTCATACTGGTTGCCTTTGGTTGATTAGCTTTCAGTGCGCAATTGAATCTCAATTTAAACCAACATACAATTGGTGATTACCAACTGTCAAGTTTGCTTTATTACGACAACTAGTTAGAAAATATTGAAATTGCTATCAAATGGCATACAGATGTTAATAGTGCCAAAAATAGCAATGATATCCCAGCTAAGCTAAATCAATCCTCGATAATTGTGCTATTTGTATTTATGAGCTCCAATCTAAATGAATTTTGCTTCCATGAACTCTCAATTGCACATTCAACCTGAAAATATCTCCAAAAACCTCTATTTACCTTAGTTGTAACTAAGCACCAAAGAAGGCAAGAAAGGGACAACAGAAATGGTGACAGCAGTATCAGCACCATGTTTAGTACACCAATTTGTTTTCTGCAAATGCCCTGGGAAAGTGTTGCTTATCGTTGCTTACATTGCATTCAGCTGGTAAATAGGACTCCTTACTGGCACATAAACCCAAATTGAAGGTACAATAGTAACTGGCACCAATTAATGCAATTATGCTCAAAATGCTTGTCAACTGTGCTACTGACAGGCCTTCAATCGACCCTTTATTATCTCATATGAGACATCATTTAGCCCAAATTTCCCTACATTTACATTTTACTTTGTATATTGCATCAAAGGCGTGAGAAAGGAGGAGTGGTGCTTCTTATGTGAATTACAGGTGCATGTCCAAAAGGCAAGGACAAACTTAGATCCTATCTCTCCAAATAGGATTCTCTCTGGCTTGCCTAACATTGGTGGAAATTTTGGCTATGGCCAGCAAGAGGATGCTCATGAATTCATGAGGTTTGTTCCTTTTCCTTTGTTATAAATTGATATCTCTCTGTGTTTTTGGTTTCTGTTATATGTTTATTTTCCTGGGATGTCAACCTAGATTATTTTTCTGATGCATAGAACCTCAATTTAATAATATATATAACTCAAAAGTAGCACTGGCACTTTTGAAATTAAAAAAATATATAATTTTCTTGGGTGTTCATCACAGTAGCAGTATAAGAATTCAGGTTTAATCCCGTGGTAGCTGATTCCTGTTGGTATAATCTGGGATTATTGTGTGATGGAATATGAATATTTACAGATTTGCCATTGATAAAATGCAATCGGCCTGCCTCGATGAGTTTGGGGGAGAGAAGAATCTAGATTTAAGCTCTCAGGAGACTACAATCATACAGCACATTTTCGGGGGGCATCTTCGATCACAGGTCCTTTAACCCTTTTACTAAAATACATAAATTTTTTGGTAAACTTGAGCCTGTAAGATTGGATATTTTGCATTTATACTACAGTTTCAATTTTGAAATTGTGTAAAAAGATCAGGATAATATTAGTGATAATAATAATTGTGCTAATAAATGTAATAAATGTGTTTGTACTATGATATGATGTTCTAATAGAGTGATGGTTATGTAAATATTGTAGGTTATTTGTGAGAAGTGTGAGATGGTTTCGAACCGGTATGATAACATGATGGATCTGACGGTTGAGATTCAAGGAGATGCCGAATCTCTGGAGCAGTGCTTGGATCAGTTTACAGCTGTCGAGTGGCTTGATGGTGACAACAAGTACAAGTGTGATGGGTAATAATTTTCTTCCTAATTGTTCTTATAATCTGAGTATTCTATCTTCCATTTTATTAATTAGTTGGTATATATTTAATCAGATGCAAGGATTACGTGAAAGCAAGGAAAAGGCTTACAGTACATCAGCCACCAAATATACTCACCATTGCTCTGAAGAGATTCCAGGTCCGTCTTGTTACCTAGTTTGAGGTGTTGTTTCATGAAAAATTTCAGTTTCTATTTTCAAAGAGAATATCCCAACTCCTGTTTTTTAAAATGTCCAAAATGACCTTTTGAGGAAAAACATTTATAGTGTTTGGATATATGGTTCATACGGGATTATTTGGCCTGCTTGCTCTTTTCAAGATCACAGGGTGTATTATAATTGCATTTTGTAATTCTGTTAGTTAACATGGATGGTATTTTCTTTTTAATTGGTAGGGTGGTAGGTTTGGGAAGCTGAACAAGAAAATAACATTTCCAACGAGGTTGGATCTGACAACATACACAAGTGATGTAATAGGGGCCGGAAGAGACTTGTATGATCTGTATGCTGTAGTGGTGCACTTGGACATGCTCAATGCCTCCTTCTTTGGTCACTATATTTGTTATATTAAGGACCATCAAGGCCGGTGGTATCGGGTTGATGATTGCAAGGTTATTTTTTTGTTTTACTTTTTGGGGAATATTTGATGCAAGCTCCTGCAAAAGCTCAGTATCTACCTCGATTGCATGTGGAAGTATATCACCTAAACCCTTTCTAGGTCTGGTTTCTAGAATAGGGTAGGTAATGCTTTGCCTTGTAATTTATTTAGAGGCAAATGGGCATGTTTTTGGTGTTTGAGGTAATAAAGTTTTGCAGGGTTTGCTGAAAAAATATATATACATTTTTGGTTTCTCATTTTCTTTGCCTTTTATTTTAGCTTTGTTTTGGTTTCTTTTCCTTTTGATTTGGTAAATAATTAATTGCGGAATAGTTTCTTTTGTAATGTTGTAGGTTGTGATGGTGGATCCAGAAGAGGTGCTTGCTCAAGGTGCTTATATGCTCTTGTACACACGGTATTATCCTTTTTGTGGAACATATTTTATATTGAATTTTCATTTGTACCCCAAAGAACCTAAATGTCCTGTATGGCTGTATACCCATTCAAGTAATAAATAAGGACATGAAAATAAGGCCCCAAATTATTCCTCTTTCCTCACTGTTTCTGTGGCCCATCTACATAAAATCAGACAGGGAGGTTAAAGCCATTTTGAGGTTGCAGATGGCATTTTAAGGTTTTACAGGGGCATCAAAAGATGTACCTTGATTAATTTTTTTTGTAATTCATTTCTGAATATTAATTTTTTTTTTTTTTTTCAAAATGTAGAGTGAACCCTCGTGCTGGTCCTCTCACCACCCCAAAAGACCCTCCTAGTGAACAAAGATTACAAATGGCCATTCCCCCATCACCTATGAATCTCGTGGACCATGCTGAGAATGAGACATGCTCTTCATCGAATGGTGGGACCCACCAACATGACATTCTCACTGGAGTTAAAAGACCTGTTGAGACAGAATTGGATGTATCTACCATTGGTAAGAACAAGAGTTATGATCTTGCCCCTGCTTCCCCACTGAGAGAAGAAACGCTCTTCCTCAGTCCGACACAATCGGCTTCTCCTAAACTTGGCTCCTGCACCGAGCCTAAGGAAACAGAAAATGGCACCTCAAGCAGGAGTACAACCCAATGCTTAGTGAATGGTTTTGTAGTAAAACCTTCACAGGAAATGTTTTCTCGCGGTTTCCTAGATAAACCGTGCCGATTGAAGCCACTGGAGAAGAATAGACGTGCCCGTTTGCCTGGTATTGACCAAAACCCTAACCTTAACAGACTCTGCAATGGGCACTTGCCTAATGGTGATGCTTGGACTAACAGAAATGGCCAAACTGAGCTTGGTGTGCCATTCTCAAATGGAGAATCCTCCTCTATTAAGGAGGATAGCAGTAGCAGTATGGGTGGCTTTACTGGTAGTGATATGGATTGCAGTAGTTTCAGCACGAGCAATGGGAGTTTGAAGGAAGGAGAGGTATCTTCACTGGATAATGGGATTGATAGAATGGATGTGTCAAATTCAGACTTGAATGGAGAAGTGTCCAATTCTAATGGGTATTCAACATTAGAATTTGATAAAAAGAATGAAGATGGGATTAATCATGAGATGCATGAAATGGTGTC
Organism: Carex pumila; assembly: GCA_033356055.1. NCBI lineage: Eukaryota > Viridiplantae > Streptophyta > Magnoliopsida > Poales > Cyperaceae > Carex > Carex pumila. The sequence goes on along the minus strand of JARJHM010000131.1, from coordinate 533,042 downwards.
GTCTCATGAGGAGGATACACAGACTCAAAATGGGTTGCGGCAGAGGGTTGTACACTCACAACCAGTGTTCAAACCGGCTGAACAAAATGGGGTTTCTGAGTTATAGGATAGATTGGTGTTATATTGGAGTATAACATTAAAAATTAAAAATTGATTTTTAGAAAATAGATTTTTGTGTGGTACCACTTCACAGTAGGGAGGAGTGGAGGTGTGCCTCTGGGTTTCTACAGTTAAGAAATTTGCAGGGTCTCAGATGCGTTCCTTATGCCATCTCAGCATATACCATTTTGGTATATAGGCTAGAGTTTACTCATGTAACTGTTTAGTTTCCCCCCCTTTTTTTTATACGATTAATTGAATAAACCCTGGCAATGGATCTAAGATTTTTAGTTGTCCAATTTCACTCCCCTTTTCTTTTCGTCAAATTTTTAGTTGTTCTATTTGATTGTCAAGGATGTGTTATAGGCTCAAAAATCCTTGTTATATTGATCGAGTTTGTTTTTCATCATGTTTTTCAGACACAATTATGAAGTGTTAAGCAATCAGAGATTTTTTCAAAATTTTAGAAGGTTATTGCATCTCTAGAACTGTAGAAAATTTAGGGCTGCTCATCAGCTGAGTTGATGAAACTTGAATTCAAGTCGTGAATTCATGAGCCAAGTTAAGTCTGCGTTGCTAATTCAATTTCGAGTCAAAAACTTCAATTTGGAATAAAAAACTTTCTGTCTTTTGTATTTTCTGATTGTTGAATTGGTCTAAATAAGAACGGTTCAACCTTTCTCCTGAGAAACTCTATATAGGCATTGCTATGTTACAGATTACAGATTTGTCAGGTGCAAAGTAATTATTTGAAGCATTCACACTTTCACAGAATCTGTAATTGACTAACTTAAAATCATTCCATTACAAGATGATCTATACTAGGCCGATGCATTTATCTTAAAGAAAAAATGAACAATAACGCTACAGTTCGTTCACTTATGAAAGCCTAACTAACTAACTTAGAGATGCCAAATTATTTCGAAATTTAGAAAGGAATGATTTTAATTTGGGTTGCAAATTACTCCTGAATATTGATTACATTTCCATTCGCTTGGTCTTGCTTCATGACCTGTCTTGAGAATTTTTTACTACACAAAATTTCTGGATGTGCAAGTGTACCAATTGGTACCCGTCATAAATTGCAACTTCTTGTAGGGTGTGTTTGATTGGATTGAGAATAGACTATTCGGAATGATTTATTCGGTAAATAATAACTAATTTTTTTTTTTGAAATTTTGGAAACGGCTGTCAAGTATAAATTTTCATTAAATAAAAGTGAAATTACATCCATCACCGCAACATCATCACAATATCATCCAAACAACATGACAAATAAAAAACCCGCAACAACATCTAAATAACACAACACAACCACTAATAACATAAAATCTAACAAATCGACTTCAAGTGATCATCAATCTTCTCTCACATTTTTACTCTCTGTTGCACCAACCGACTAACAACACTAAGGTAGAGGCATCTAGATTATTATTTTTTAACAGGGGTGGTAGCAGGTGGGGGAGGCCGGCACTGGCTGCAACCTCTCCCATCCCTGACTAGAGTTCCGATGTAGAAGTTTTAGAGAAAGAGAACAAGGTTAGAGTTACGCTTAAAAAAATGGCGGTTGGAGGAAGCAGAGAGAAGAGGTAGAGGGGCTACGCCTCTTCTCCCTCATTTTTTCTTTCAAATCTAGACTTTGGTGGTGGAAAAAAAGAAAGGAAAACTAGTGATGGCCGAAGAAGACACCACCGGAAGCAAAAAGGTCAGAAACGACGATTCTCACCGAAGAGAAAGAAGAGAGGTGAACGGCTGGCTGGCAAAGTCGGGAGGAAACTAGAAAAAAAGTGATGGAGGGCGGAGAGAGGCAGGGCGTGTCGTAGAGGTGGATGATGGCGCCTAGGTTTTCCTAGCTCTGTCGCTTTCGCTCTCCTACTCCTCTCCGCTTCCAAATCAACAATAACTATTATTAATTTGACTATTCTAGCTATTTTTATTTTGCAATCAAATATATCCTTATTAATTTGGAGTTGTGTTGTACTGTGAGGTTTTATTTGTTTGTAACTTTTTCTTTAAAATTTAATTTGTAAATATTGACATGTATCAGTTATTTATCTTAGGTGAGTAATTTAGAAATGAAGCTCACAATTATTAGGAGTGTTCATCAGTTCGGTTAAATTCAAACCGAATTAAAATAAGTAAACCAAATTTTTATTCGGTTTTAAAAAATCAAATTGAACTAAATTGAAATAGAATAAGAATCGTTTTTGGTTTTTTCGGTTGAATCAAAATAAAATATTAATTATAAAAATAATATTTTCTTAGAGATGGATTTAAAACTTTTGTTTGGTTCAGTTTGAAACCGAACCAAGTAATATGTGTTATGTCGTAATTTTTTAATTTGTTTAAAAGTTTGGTTTGGATGGGTGATGGGTTTAAAATTTTTTAAACCAAATCAAACCAAACTATTAAATATGTTCTAAAAAAAATGTATCAAACTGATCCATAATATCGATTAAACCGAACCGATGAACACTCTTAACTATCATAGTGCTCGATGTTGCAAGTTATGAAGTTACGAAGATGAGAATGATTTTGAGTTCAAATATTGAAAATGTACAAACTTGTTCTTTAAATTTATAAAATATGTGAAGTAGAGTTTGGGGTGTTCATCTGATTGGTTTGGTTAAAACTAAAAAAAAAAAAAATAGCTAAGTCAATATTTCATTCGGTTTTAAACAAATAGAACAGAACTAAACAGAATAAAAACCGAACCGATGTTGTGTTTTGGTATACATGTTGATTTACTTCTTTATTTTAATAGCCGTTGATGGAAGGACCCAATCGTAATGTTTGTTTCAAAATAAGATTCATCATAAACATAAGAATTTTCAATATTTAATCATTCAATTCATTTTAATCTAAATTTAATCTCACTTTTTCATTACTTCTTTTTCCAGAGAAAAAGATTGTAAAGATAAGGTTAGGTAAATATTTTTTAATCTTCTCAACAAAAAAAACAAAAGAACGAATCTCCTCAATCACTAACGTTGAAAACGAATCTTAACCTGCGTTTTAACTATCAAATTCCATCTGGACCGTCTGATGTAAGTCTGCTCGGAAATCGGAACCATCCATTTACCTTTTCAGAACTACCAATGAATTCGATATTCAGGAGTTTTAGAAGGGTTACAAAGAAATTTATCCCTTCGGATTTTCCTTCAACGCACTTTTTTGTGTTTTCTGTTTATTCTCCAATCCTCCTCTCTCTCTCTCTCTCTCTCTCTGACAATGGTGGCAGCCTCCGCCATTGCCCCCTTCTACACTCCTCCCATTGCGAAAAGACTCAATTATCCCTCGCAAGCCATCTGCGTTCGCACCTCCCGACGCAATCTCTCTCTATCAGCTCAGTCCAACGGCGGCAACGGTAACGGTAACAGTACTAACGGTGATGACGTCAGCAACCGTTCTGACGGCGGACTGGACGATCGACGGAAATCGCCTTTAATCGATCTGCGGCGGTGGATGGATCTCGTGAGCGCAGATCCCGAGAACATCGCAGCCGTTGGATTGACGGGTCTACTCGCCTGGGCCTCCGTACAGGCGCTGTTTCAGCTCATTTTTATTTCCCTCGCCATTGTTTTGGCTGCGCTCAAATATTCCTTCATCGCTGCTCTTCTCCTCTTCATACTAATCACGCTCCTATAGTATAGTGTAAGTAGTGCTGCATTGCATTCTCCCTTTGATTGCTCTTCAAGTCAAATAATACTGACAAGTGAACTCAACAATACTAATTTACAAAGCAACTGCTTAGGTAAATAGAGGCTACTCTTCGTGTATTACTCTCTGTTTTATAGTGCAAGTAATTCTGTTCTTTATTTGGAGTCTAGGCTTTAATTTGTTCCCGGTTATCTTCGTTTAATCTCGTTGTACTATTAAACATGACCTTCAGTTAACTGGAGGTTTGAATAACTCTTAATTTGGCATGATGTAGTTTTCAGCAGTGTTGTAAAAAACGTCCGTTTAGGCCGATTAATCATCCGATTAGTCGTTGGCGGTGATCAAACCGTCACGTATTTTCTTGAATAATTGGTTGGTGGTACCTGTCCGTCCGACAAGCACATACAGTTATTTACAACACTGGTTTTCAGTATAATACAATGCTGCACCTGTGCACCAATTGGACCCTGTTAAGCATTGGACTGCAACCTTGGTTTACTATTTATTAATTATTACTTATTAGTGTTCATGTTGACACTACTAGACCTCATTTTAAGATATTATTATATCATTAAGACTTATTTACCAGAAAAATTAATAGGAAATTGAAATATGTGAATTTACAGACCTAAGTTTCTGTTAGAAGAAATTAGATGAACGAGAAAGCCAAATAGAAGACTCAAATGGGAGGGATGAAAAAGTGTATTTAGCCCTATAAGATTAATGGCCAAATTTGAATATTACAGCCCTGTCTCAACAACAGTCAACAGTCTTGTGTGTGCTTTGTCGCTTCAAAAAAATAGCAGGTTTTAGTTACTTATTTTGGTTTAATATTTTGGTTCATTTTGTTATGGGGAACAGATGGACTATAAAGTCATGTTGTTTCTATTTGGTAGAGACTGGAGAGATACACGTGATGAAGTGTCTTCTTTTCTTGGGTTTTGCTCTCTTCATTTACTCGGAACAAATCATCATATGATCAGGAAAAAAGATGACTCAGTTGAGGAACAAACAACTTTTTTTTTTTTAATTGTATGTACATGTCCGTACAATGTGTGGCCTTTGTTTTTATCTAAATCAATCAAACTGAAACCTAGGTTTGTGAATTTTAGTATACTATTGTTTATATATCTACTTTTAATTAAAAACAATAATCACGCTCGGTAAGCTTCAGTTGCCCTCAAGCTAGCCCAAATTACCTTCAGTTTTGATTATGTGTTTAGAACAGCAAAATAAAGGAGAATGAAACAAAACTTGGAAAATCCTGTAATGATTGATGCCAGTACAAAATCTGAGGTGAGTTATATATGATAATTGTGTTTTGCATGTCCAGCCAAAGCTTTAATATTTTATTTAAACTTTTCTTATATTACTGGTCTCTATAGAAAGCCAGTAGCATATTTACTTGCACAGGGACATTGTGGTAACAAATTTGACTGGCTCATAACTTGTCTCTGCTGGTAGGGGAACTAGCAATTCACTGTAAAATTATTTTTCTTGACATATAGCATTATTTCATTTTCCTTTTTTTTTTCCCTTTTTTCTAGAACTGAGGTCTAGTTGCTGTCACACTGAAGTTGAGGAATAATAATTTGCTTAAATTGGAATCTGGGATTTCTTGATCATGAGCTGAAATCCAATAGATGGATGGTTGTAAAGGGTGGATTGCACTTTCTTTTCTTGTTCTAACTCACTGGTTTTGTACTTCATCGAGAAACATACCTGAGAAATGTTTTCCAAGTAGGGGAAGAGAAGTCTCTTCTTGATGCTTTGAGGAGCAACTTGTTGACATTGATACGGGGCATGTAATTTAAACGTTGAAATTGGTATAGTAGAAATCAGATAATTGGTACACAAAAAAGAAGCAAAAATGAAAGTAGGATAAAAAATAGCTGCAATGGTGGTACAAATTTACAAGGTTAAATAGGCTCAGGAATTTCAGATCCATTTGTCGCTTCAATGGCATTTAGATGCTCGATTTTTGATTTTTGGTCGACCCTGGATTAGCGAATTTGAAAGGAACAAATGAGATTCACTGGATTCCGCTTTTCCTCGTTACCTTGAGAAATGGAAACTAGGAATCGCGCTTAATTTTAGACTTTGTACTTTCGAGTGTGTAGTCAGAGCTAGGGTCAGAGGCTTATCAGAAAAAGGTCAATCAAATCAGCAGGGGCTTCCTACTTTAAGTTAATTAGTTAAGAGTAAGGCTTAGGCGCTATGAATACAAGGTCTTTTGTGTTATGCTCTCAAAAATCTGTGTAAATTTTTAATTTTGATTTAAGTAACTCAGTTAATTGATTATGTAAACTTTAAATTTATATTATTTTAAAGAAAAAAATAGTATTTTTATAATTTATGAAAAATGGTAAAAAATAATCTAAAATATTAGCAATTTTCTTTTATTTTTAAGTTATTTTTTTGCCATCTTTTATAAATCATAAATCATAAAAAATAATAAATATTGATATTCTACAAATTCATTATAAAACCAATTTTTCTAAATTATTTAGATCAAAATTTGAAGTTTATACGATAGATTTTTAGGTTGTTACATAAAAATATTTATTCTATTCGTAGCACCTAAGTCTTATTCATTAGATAAGATCAACAAAAACATTAATTATACCACAACTTAAAAATTATGAATAAAATTTATGTTGTTAACCATTAATTATACCACAACTTAAAAATTATGAATAAAATTTATGTTGTTAACCATTAATTATACCACAGCTTAAAACATTAACGATCAAACATATGGAACTCGTACGACACAACAATCACTTATTTGGTTGCAAATTTTAAATGCAGTATGATTAACAAACAGGAGATCACCTACACCCGTGCAACCAAAAAAAGAGCAGTGGAAGCGAGTCACGGACTGCTTCCACCAACCCAATGAGTCTCATATCCTGGAACTGCCGGGGACTTGGAGGTCCTCGGAAGCAGGAGTTCCTAAAATCACTCCTCCGATCGACATTTGCGAATGTTTGTTTTATCACAGAAACAAAATGTTCGTCGCGAAAATCAGTCATAATTTTTGAAGAGATGCCTTTAGAAAACTTTTCCTTTGTACCGACTAGGGGCCGGTCTAGAGGAATTTGCTTGATGTGGGATAGAGACACCCGCGTCCAAGTAAGATTCAAATCTAGTTTTATGATACATGCAGTGGTAACACAAGTGAACGGTAAAGAATGGGAACTGGTGGGGGTATATGGGGATCCGAACCATAACCGAAACCCCTACATTTGGAAACAAATTTTACAAATAATTGCAAAGGGTGGCCCGGTATACGTGATGGGCGATTTTAATGCAATTACGGATGAGAGTGAGAAAGTGGGAGGAGACCTGACACTAAACAAAAACAATTGGGATTTCAAGAGCTTTCTATTTGAAGGGGGACTTATAGACTTAGGTTTTAAAGGACCCGCTTTCACATGGACAAATAGGAGAAGTACGTCTGAGGCGATTTTTGAGCGCCTGGATCGAGTAGTGGCAATGGTGGGGTGGTTGCAAATGCATGTACAAGCATACGTCAATCACTTACCAAGGTTGCATAGTGATCATGCGGCAATTTTACTGCGGCTTCAAAACAGAAAATTGAGGAAAAGAAACTTCAAGATGGAAGCATGGTGGTTTGAGGCAGAAGGCTTCAAAGAGGCATGGGGGGCCGATTGGACGCAATCTGGTGATATACAGTGGCAAGAGAGGATAAAGAAGTTAAGTTCAAATATCCGAAATTGGGCAAGAAACCACGGGTCACCGCAAAACAGGATAAGAGAGGCTAAACAAATCCTATTTGCAAATCAGAACCTACATCCGACAGCACAAAACCATACCATAGAAGAGAATTGCTTGGAGGAAATTTACAAGGCAGAAAAAGAACTTGAAATATATTGGAAACAACGAGCCAAAACCAAGTGGACCACTCAGGGAGATATGAATACAGGATATTTTCACACTATGGCCACAAATAGGAGAAGACATAATCTGATTTTAAGAATAAAAAATAGGAATGACTCATGGGAGACAGAAGAAGGCCCAATAAAGAGAGTTTTCATTGACTATTTCAAAGAACTATACAGTCCGGGACAGGGTCAGTTTGAAACAGAGGCTAAGGTTTTCTTTGAACAGCTAGGCAGGGAAGCGTGGTATAAAATACCACAAGGAGAGCAGGCAAGCTTGGTCAGGTTACCATCATAAACGGAAGTTAGAGCAGTTCTGTTTCAAATGGGACCAGATAAGTCCCCGAGCCTTGATGGTATGACAACTAGATTCCTACAGCAACATTGGGAAATATTGAAGAGGAAAATAGTAAACCAACTACAGTTAGCTTTTATCACCAAAACCTTGCCAAAAGAATGGATGGCGAGTCATATAATACTGATACCAAAAGTGCCAGAGCCGATGCAACCGAAAGATTTTCGTCCCATTACGGTTGGCAACGTGATGTATAAGTTATTCATGAAAATACTAGCATCAAGGCTACAGAAACACATGGGGAATGTAATCTCAAACTTCCAAACGGCTTTTCTAAAAGGGAGAAGCATTGCGGATAATGCCATCCTTATAAGAGAAGTCCTGCACTCTTTTAGTAGTACAGAATACAAGGAGCAAGATTTTGTGCAAAAGGCAGACATTGCAAAAGCATTTGATACAGTACAATGGCCGTTTGTATGGGAGGTCGTGAGGGCAGTAGAGATTTCCCAGGATTTTATTCAAATAATACAAAATTGTATGGAAAATAGTAGAGTGACAGTAATGATTAACGGTCAAGGAGATGGATTTATAAAACCGACCAGAGGGCTCAAACAAGGCTGCCCCCTATCACCTTACCTATTCATTTTGGCAATGGAAGGTCTGACGAAGCGGTTATAGAGAGCAAGGGAAGTGAATTTAATTCAAGGGATTAAACTGACACAAACAGCGCCAATACTCACTCATACTATTTATGCCGATGATTTAGTAATAATGGGGAAGGCAATAAAAGGAGAGGCAGAGAGCTTTAAGAGGTTGCTAGAAGAGTTTGCAAAAGCATCTGGTTTGGAGGTAAACCTAGAAAAGTCTACGGTGTGGTTTAGCAAAAAGTGCACTAATGACACGAAACATGGAGTGCTAGAGGTATGGAAGGTGAGAGTGGCCGAAGATAAGGAGAAGTACTTGGGGGTAGTGCTATTCCCGGGTAGAGCACAGAAAAAAAAAACACGGGAGATATGATAATAAAGAAGTTTCAAGAAAAGTTGGCAGGATGGAAAGTAAACATGCTGTCACATGCAGGAAGAGTGGTACTCATCCGATCGGTACTGGCATCAATACCAGTATACTACATGTCAATAGAGAGCCTAACAAACAAAACGGTAGATCAGCTAGAAAGTTTGATGAGAAAGTTTCTATGGGGAAAAATTGGTAAAGATCGATACATGGCAATGGTGGCATGGCATAAGGTTTGTGAAGAGCAAGAAGATGGAGGTCTAGGGATATGCAACATTAAGGCTTTCAACAAAGCGCTCATTCAAAAACTAATATGGCAGATTGCATCAGGGCAAGATAGATTGTGGATACAGATCATGAAGGAAAAGTATTACCCGCATAATTCCATCTGGGAGGCAAAACAATCAAGGCACACAAGTTCACTTTGGAAAGCATTACAAGAAAACAAAGGGGCCATGGCTAAACTGGTAGTATGGCAAATAGGAGACAGATCGAAGATAAGGGGGCTAGGGGAACCATGGTTCCCAGGCTGGAAAGAACTGATCACAGGAGCAACAAGAGTGAGGGGGGCAAACAATGTAACAGTAGCACAGATGTTCGATCACCGGTTAAACAGATGGAAGGAGGAGTTGATAGAGGACTGTTTGGGAAGGCAACCGTTGCAAGAAATAAGACAACTGATGAGAAAACCAATCATAATCCAATACGGAAAGATAGGTTAATCTGGCCTCAGGATAAGAGAGGCGTATACACAGTTAAAGAAGGGTACAATCAACTCAAGAGTTCAACTACAAGTTGTCCAGTGTACGAAGAAAACAAGATAAAGGCTACAAGGGCAATTTGGAAATTTAAGAAAATTATCCCCAGGATAAGAACCTTCCTGTGGAGGGCTCTACAAGATGGTTTAACAACTACACTCGCGCTCTCAAGAAGGATTGGAAGGATACAACCGGTGTGTCCAAGGTGCGGCCAAGAAAATGAATTTACCATACACCTTTTATTTTTCTGGCCAATATCGAGAGCCACTTGGTTTGCGTCACAAATTGCCTTGGGAGTACAAGACCTACCCCTTAACTTTGCTAATACTATACTACAAATAGCAGATAACATGGACCAAAACCAAATCCCTCTGTTTTGTAACATCATGTGGGAACTCTGGAAAGCCCGCAACGAAGAAATGTTTGCTGCAAAAAAACCGGAGCCTAGGACAATTCTGAAAAAGGCAAGAGGCTTGGAGATGGGGGCAACTCAATCTCAAACAAATGTGGCACAAAGAGAGAGAGTCAGAGAAGCCACCAGAATACCAAGGGGGTGTAGAGTTCTTCTGGTAGATGGGTCATGGGATGTAAACAATGGGGCAGGAATAGGAATGGCAGTGTACAATAGGAGGGGAGATCTGGTGTTTACACAGTATAATAGAGTACAGGTTTTGGATGCTTTTCATGCAGAAGAAGAAGCGGTTCTACAGGCAATAAGATATGGGGTGCGAGAAGGGGTGCGGGGGCAGTTCTATATCTTCTCAGATTGCCAGAACCTGGTAAAGGCAGTGAAAGACAAGGATATAACTGACCTACCATCGTGGAAAGCAGCTGAAACAGTACAGATGTGCATAAACCTTTGCCAAAGGAATGAGGGAGTACAACTGTTTCATATATACAGGGAAGCAATGGAGACACCACATAAGATGGCAAACTGGGCAAGAAGAGCAAGAAGAGCAGAAATGGGCACACCAATTCAGTGCCAGATTGCACATCTGAATGTGGAACATAGGCTGAATGAAAGTTTTTTTCAGATGGAGGAGCTTACAAGGAACACAGAAGCCTAGAATCCCAACAGCAAGGATAAGGCTTCATTAAAGTAGATTTATATTATGAGTAGGTAGTTTTAAGCTTTTTATTTTATCTACCGAGTTTATAACGTTCGTTTAGAAGAGGTGATGTAATCCAGGAGAATGCAGTAAGTAGGAACATGTAACAGTAGGAAAACTTTTCGTAATATAAGTCTGAGCCTAAGGGCATTTCCACTAAAAAAAAAGTATGATTAACAAACACAATCATCAAATTAACAATTATACGTGTTCGCAATATTTAGCAAAATATTATTACCGCCAAACTATTATATATAATAAAATATAAAAAAAATGTTCAGAAGTGAACAGTGAGATAGACACAGATGAACTCATAAGAAGCTCAAGTTACCATGTAATGAGAATAACTGAATGATTGTATCTGTTACTGGTTTTCCCCAAACCAAAAAATAAAACACGTCATGCTAATTTTAAAGTCAACTAGCATTTCAGGGCTATTTTGAATAAGTAATCATAAAATATATCCGAAATAACATCGCCACGTTATAGTTCTACATCTGTATTTTAACACAAAAGAACACTTTGTTCTTCAGTTCAGAACAGCTACAACTACATGAAATAAAACAAACCATGAAAATCAACTCCAACCCACAACATATACCAACACCACAGATTGCCAAATAAGACGGCATCAATAGCTCAAAAAACAGTAAAAATAAAGAAATAAGATACCATCCAACAAACCTAACAGCCACAGTGCTAAAGGCGGCGGTTGGAGATGCTAAAGGAGCTAACTTTCGCAGGAGTGGCAACAACTAAAGGTGCCTCAGGAGATTCTGAGATGGAAAATTTATCATGCATAAATCGACTGTCTACAATTGACTCCTCTTTCGGTATGATCTTATAGCAATAGCAGCTCTTTAAACCTTCTTGGTTTAGATAGCACTCATGGTTGCTCTTCTTCACTTGCTCGAAGTTCCAAATTACGCTGAATTTGCCAACCGTCGCTACCAAGTGCCTCTCCTCCTTCCCATTTTCTGTCACCTGTTTGATATATGAAATGAAGTAAATATAAAAGCGACCGAATGGGTGAAAAATTGCATAGAACTTTTACAAATAAATAAACCCAACACGAGTAAATTGACAAACTAATTAATTGGTACAAAAAATTGGAAAGCAATACACTGTTTCCTTTTCTTATTATTCTCAGCATGTTTGGCTATTTTGTTGCATAGCTGACAACCACTAAGTGCACATGTGCAATTAATTTACAGACCCAATGAGGAAACTTTTTATGTAGTAGTTTCCAGCATCATGCCAATATCACTCGGTACCAGTGTGGGAAAAAAATTTGCCATAGAAAAACCATAAATAAGATCGTCAAGATTAACCAAACCAGGTACATGCACGTATCATGCTGACCAGGCATCAAAAAAGGATAGACAGATGGTACCATAAATAAAAGAATATTCTGTGGTACCAGAGATGGGGAATGGATTAATGGAAAATTCACAGAAATTGGAGTTCAAGGACAGGTAATAAAATGAAACATTAAGTTTTCCAAATATATATCATAAGGAAAAAGTAGAAAGAAAAAATAAATGAGCCAAAATTGATTAAAATAAAAGAACACCTACCCATGAAAATTGACCACCACGGAATTTATTGTTCACTCCAGCCAGGTGTGAATCAAGAGGAGTAAGCTTCAAGAGCCTTGGTGCTGCTATTCTATTCCCCATTCTTCCGCCAAACCCTGTTTTCTCGTTTCCATCCTTGTCTATAAAAGTTGTGCAGATCAAGACAAGGTACGTATCTGTGGTACCGAGGATCCATTTCCCATCATAGGTCACATCAACATGTGTAATAGGTGATCCGAGACCAGGAAATGCTGTTTTGGCCATTCTCATAGAGCTTTTGGAATACAACCTGTGTGACCAGTATACAAAATTAAAATGAACATTTATAATTAATTTTTTTCCAGTTAGGATATTGCCTGAAAAAAAGAACTACTACATTATTCTCCTGAAAAAAAGAACTACTACTAAATCAAGTTTTAAGCCACCAAATTACCATATGTTAGTTTTTAGGATCATGATGAAATAATTCAGTTAAAAAAGAATAATTTTGTATGTACCCCCAATCAAATTTCAAAGTATCACCCTTACAAAAGGAGGAATGTCTAACATGCCTCTCCAATATATCAATATGTAATGAGGAACTTCTGTGCAAAGCTTTCCATTGATGTCTTTGTTTGCGGTCTTTTAGCTAGTTTCTTTATATATAAAATGATGTACCTTTCCTATTGGGTTAAGTTCTTACCTGATTTTACCATCTATGGATCCAACTACAATTGAGCCATCCCCAGTTGAGGCGAAGCATTGGAAGTTTGTACCTCTTGAAAATTGGTGACCTTGTGTCCAGTTCAAAACTGGCGCGCCATCGACAGAATTTGCCAAATTTTGCACAATTCCATGTCGGTCCCTCATGTCCCACCTGCACAACCTATTATCATCCAGACCCAAAAAGGTTGATTCTGACGGGTCAAGCTGTGCACCTTTACTGTCATTGGTTATGTCTCTCATAGTAATGTCAGCCCCATCTTTTTCAAACTTCCAATTGGTTACCACCTTGCCAGACTCAATGTCAATTTGGTTGACACCAGTTGTATGTGGTTTCCCCTCATTGGCTGGGCTCATGAGCAACATATTAGTCTCGGCACGCATGAGAAGTGCCTTTTTGGGAGTTGAAAAGAAGTTTTGGGTCGATGAACTAGGACCTGAGAACTTAACAGCCACACCCTTACCATGCACTCCATGTGAGAAATTTTTAACCACTTGGATACCAGACTTACCAACCAAAAAACTGTTATCCAGCGCACCTAGTGCAAGCGACTGTATACCCAATTCAGCTGCAGCCTCTTCTTCAAATTCTTCCAGTAGCTCACGACTATCTATCTTTAACGCAGAGCGTGGGGTCCTCTTGACATTATTGGGCCCAAAACTCTCCTTTGCATCCTCCCAAATAGAGTCATCGGCTGCGTCAGGCTGGGCCCACCCTATGAACTCCTTTCCATAAACCTTGACCCTGTTTTCATGAGTCGCTTCCACCCCATATGTGTTCTCAAACAAGCAATCTTGGTACTGTTTAAAGAAAAATGTATAACCTTCAGGGTGTAGAAATCTGATGGCCCAAACCCCATCTGCTACAAAATCAACCCGTTTCTGATCAGGGAAGGACTTCAACTGCATAGCAGGTCCAAGTGGAGTTCGGATCTTTGTCCCAACAACCAAGCACCATGGTGCATTAGGATTTGGCGATGAGTCGGAGTCATCCTCTTCTGACGAGCCACGACGACTGAAGGAGAATGTGGTGAACTTCTCAGAGGGGACCCACCGGGCAGAGGGAGCGCTCCCACCAACGTGAAGGTAGAGTTTCACAGCGTTTAGAGAACTAGGGTTAGGGTTTGGCGAATTAGGATTGGGGGAAGAGATAGGATTGGAGTACTTGAGGTGGAGCGACTTAAGCTTACGGTCGAGAGAATCCAGGGCTTGAGGCGTTGAGACACTAGGGCTAGGTTTAGGATTTCGATTTGGAGTTGCATATTCTTCCTCTGACTGAGACTGTTCATCCTCTTCCTCCTCGTCTGTGTACTGATCAGAATCGGAGAGATCGGGGCCATCGCGGCTGTGAGATCCTCCCATGGCGAGGCGAGATCTAGAGAAGCGTATACTACGGATAGGGTTTTGGCCGTTTGAGCGAGAGAGCGAGTAGGAGTGAGGAGGGAGAAGAGGAAAGGAGCGATTGAAATTTGAAAAAGATGATTATTTAAAAAAAAAAAAATTTGAAAAGATGAAGCCACATGGAATTTGTATCCTCTGCATTAACTCAAAAAGGAATCTTTTGAGTTAATGCATATATACCGTCCCATCAGCTTCAAAATTCGTGAGAATTAGATTCGCACTAATAATTAAAGACTCCTATATTTTAAACAGGGAACGGATAGGCTCCATTTAAAATCGGACGGTCTACATGTATTAACTCAAAAGATGTTTTTCTTAGTTAATGCAGACGATGCGGAGTCAAGCCACTTGACAGAGACAGAGACACGGAGGGAATCGGTGTATCAAGGACCAAGTCACCAAAATTTGGTCCCACTCGCTCTTTTGGTGAGACCGGACCCATCAGTCAGTGAATCATTATAAACACCCCAAGATGAATAGACCAGGCTCACTACGTAATGTTAGGAAAGAGAATGGAAATTCGACGGTCTGGATCTGAGGAACGAACGGCGGGGAGAGCGTTGCGGGCGTCATCATGCCGTCCAATATTTTGATTTTCAGATTCCTTTTTTATATCTTGTTTTGTAAACTCTCGATTAGAGAACCAACAGTTAGCAACATATTAAAACTCAATATTTTTCCGAAAAATAATCAAGCTCTCGAAAAACCAGAAATGACAGATTGGGGAATTTCATGTAAAAGACAATAAAATGGGTAAAAGACTCACAGATTCTCTCCATGTCTCTGTTTTGACTTCATTTTTTTTTTCAAATTTCAATCGCTCCCTTCCTCTTATCTCCTCACTCCTACTCTCTCGCTCAAAGAGAATAAAATTTAGAATATGTTTTATTATAAAAGACAATCAAATAGGTAAAATTTAGAGGATGTAATTTTAAAGTTTAGAGGGAAAAATTCGTAATTTTGATGTTTTTGAAGGGTATACATGAAATTCCCCAAAAATTAGGTGTGTGGAAATTCAGAGTTTTCGAAGTTTAGAGGAGATAATTTTAAAGTTTAAGAGAGAAATATGTAATTTTGAGGTTTTTGAGGAGTATACATGAAATTCCTCCAAAAATTAGGTGTGTGGAAATTCTGAAAATAGAAGCTATTTTTTTTTATAAAGACTGATTAGCGGAGAATAAGCTAATTATATCTAAATTAATCTTGGTTTTTATGTCATCGTGATTGTTAAATCACCTCTAAATAAACTCTGATTTGAGTTCTTTAAATATAAACAGTGTAATAGATAAGATGTGGTGAGAAAGAAGAGATAACATGGTTAGAAAAAAAAAAGTGTTAGAACTATTGGTTACTCAAAAATCAAGAGTTCAATTATTCTCATGACTTCCTAGCTTCTGTGAATATTTTTAATAAAAAAACATATAAAAAGTGACTATCTCAATAATTTAAGATCCCTAATTTCTTACAAAATTACACTCTCGAAGTGAGAAAAGAAAAATCATGAACTTTCTTTATATCTTGTTTTAAAAGTGCTAATTATAAGAATTATGCTACCAATTCCATTACCCAAATCTACGGCCATTTTTATTAATATCTCTAAAATAAAAATTAATTTTAAAAATAACCATGTGTGCAATTTTTTTTTATTCCTACCCTGACCACCTGGGTTTTGGGCGGCCCAAAATACCAAGTGAAGCGCCCCCACTATAGACGGCCCACAAAGCTAGTGAGGCGCCCCGTATTGTGTGTTTGTGTTTTTTTTTAATTTTTTTTTAATTATTTTTCAAATAGCCATGTATTAAAGTACCCATTATTATGTCATGTAACTTATAATTTTTTTTTTTTTTAAATGTAGTTTGTTAAAGAAAAAGATGTTAGTTTTTTTAAATAGAAGTGTGAGTCGCAAATAAAAATTACGGTTTCAATATAATTTCTTAATATAGTGTACTGTCGTGCTTTTAATTCTATTGTTGAACTTTAATTGTATTATTAAACTGTGTTATAATAATGAAATGTAAAGTGCAAATAACATAATACCAACATGAATATAAAATAAATAAAATATAATGCCAACATAATCAAAAACGTATAATACAACAGTCCTATAGTCAAAATACTACAGTTAGAACTATATCACAATAAACAAAAACTCTACACTCATCCTCGTCGTTTCCTTCCGGATGGAGACAACCTAGGAGCCGCTATGCCCTTGCCATGCCTGTGCAGCTGCACGCGCCTCTGCGGACTCACATCTCCTAGCGCCTCCTCTCCTAAATCCTCCTCATCGTCTTCCATATCCTCATTCTCCTCTCCCGTATACATGTGCTGCGTACCTGTACTGGTTGCCCATGGATGAAATACAGCAGCTGACTCTGCATTGGCGGGCTATGTACGCAGCTCTCATGGATCTTGCTCCCAGCTTGTAGCATACGTGGCAGGAGGCGGTGCGCCAAATAATGCAGAGACAAAGTCATTTGCAGTCTGAGATGAACTCCCACCAGCCTTAAAGTCGTGCTCTATCTCCACTCCATATCGTGGTCCTTGGGAGCCATACACCTCTACATTTGTGTCGAACGAGGTTAGCTCATCCATAGTAAAACTGGGATTGGCATTCCAATGAGATGCTTCATCCTAGATTAAAATAATGTTAGTTTTGCTACATACAAAGAACTCTGCAATAAATAATAAAAAGCAATGATTGACCGTGCCAAGCTCTACTGGAATTCCGTATTTATTTCTATAAGCATCCCATCCTTGGGTATTCAACACCCAGTCGTGGAACGCCCAACCTGAGTCATCAACTGCATAATTGGAAATTAACTAAGTTAGAACGAACAATTCAACAAAAATAAGAATATTGTGTGTGTCGTACTTTTAATATTAACTTGTAATTACCTGCAGGAGGTGGCGGCATATCGTGACCGTAGATGGCCTCTGGTTAGTAGTCCGGATTTCGCGGTGCAGACTTTATCTCCTGCCAATTGATGTTCTCCCCAGCATCACGCAGCATGCCAACGAGGCGGCCTTCAAAACCGTCTGTCTCCACGATTGGTGCAGTGTGCTCGAGCATCTGGCATCCTATATATCGCCAAGCATCCTTCGCCATGCACACCAAGCTGTGTCCAACTCCTCTCATAGCGGTCAATAGCTGCACACAACATGATTATGCCAATAGTGAGTAATTAAAATTTGCAATTTTAAATTAAAGTATGTTTTGGTTGTACTTACCACGTGAGCATTGATCGGACCCCAAGCCATATAATTGCTAAATGAATCCATCAGTCTACATCAAAGGGTCTCGCCATAATGGCCCGTCGGGTAGACTGACGGTATGCCCCATCTCTGGTACCATACGGCATATCTCAGATCCCCGGGACTAGCACCCAACGATGCAGTAGATGGCAGGCTCCATAAGTGCTGCTCCGGCTGTCAAGCCCAGTTGTACTGCATGACGAAATGTTGGCTCCAGTTGACTTTAGACTTAGTGTGTGCCGTTCTGCAAGTACAGTTAATTAGAAAGGAGAGAAACAGTGGCAATATTAAAGTGATAATGCAATTAAGTAGATGGTACTTGTGAAACTTGTCGGTATTATCCTTGCCCATCAGTAAGTGCTTTGGGATGAAAGCATCCAAGCCAAACTGTCGAGATATCCGATCGGGGTAGTGATACTCCACTATCCAGAAACAGACGACTGGTCCCAAATAATACCATAGTCGTGTCTGCTCTAATGTCAGCGAGCTCAACCATCTACATTGATACCATGCATGATACGGAAACCAATCGATATTTCCATTTCAGAGCATCTGGAGCTGACCCCGGACATAAGAAATCCCCTTACCCTTCTCTTCATGATTGTGATCACTACCCTATATAGCGGTGTACGCGGGGTATTTGTCTGGGTCAGGCCTCCCCACTGAGGATGTGGCAATGGTATAACTGGCCGATTTATGGTCCAAAAATCTTTTTCTTCTTGACCTGAAAATTTAACTTAAAATAAAAACTAGGTGCTTCTTATCCAACCTTCAATAACAACGTATATTAATACCGACATACCAGATAAGCATGACAGAGGCCTCTGTATAAGTGGGCGAGGACAGCTCCACCCTAGTTTCATCTCAATTCTTTCTCCAGGTCCCTAAGCAGGGAGAGATACATCATCGGAACCGCATCACAGTTGGAATCCTCGAACATGACAGCACCGCACAAATCTAGCACATACGCCCTAGTATACCTGCAATATAAAATAATCAATATAAATAATTGAGATTGCTGATGAACTACTAAGTTAATTTAAATAATGTAATAGTACCTCCTGACCGCCTCAATGTCAATAGTCTCAGGAAATATCTAATTCTGGAAAAAGTGAGACCGGAGTGCCTTTAGAGAAATACAGTACCCGGAATAGCGAAACTCCTCCTCCTCCCCCTTCTTCTTCTTATATTTCTTCTGCAGAGTCTTCGGATCACACCCTAACAACTCCGGTATCATCCTCTGCAGCTCTGGATGATCTGAGATGCCACCTATGGGGTCGTCATCATTACGTAAACCCCATAAGGCGCTCACATCACCAAGGGTGACTGTCATCTCCCCAACCGGGAGATGAAATGTATGAGTCTCAGGTCGCCATCTCTCCGTTAGACCATGCATCAGAGACACATCGATCTTACTTTGCGACATGGTGGCAAGCTGATACAACCCGAGGTTCAAGATGTATCGCTACATTTCTTTATGGGGAACGAACGAAATCTCAGACCTGCGGTGCCTCACCGTAAGCATGACATCATCCTATATTTATTATCAATTTGTCAGACTCAAATCCACCCATTTTTTTAGTACCTCAACAGATGTCATTTTTTAAGTATAAAAATCACGTACCTCAACAAATGCCAATGAGACGTGGTGCTTAACATGATGGGTCCATAGAAGAGGACTAAATGTGTTAGGATCATGCACACCATTTGGAAAACCGACCTAAGATAACGGATCCGCTCCAGTCGTATCATCATATGACGACGGACCCTCTCCAGTCGGATCCACTGAGGACATGCTGGCTCCAATCTAATCCAAAGCATCTGCACCCTCTACAGCCGGACCCGCTGCAGGCTCAGCTCGTACTCCCCACCATCTAACTCTAGGCATACTACATTTACAAAAAAAAATTAATCAAAACATACAATTTATATAATATTTTTTTAATAAAATTTAATATATTTAGAATATATAATTATAATTAATATAGTGAGTCTATGGTATTATGCATATCACGGATTGGTCCGTGCTACGGCTCGATATTCGAGTTTTCAAAATCCTAATGGTTGATCCAAACCGTTCATATACATGCAATTTACTTACAATTTTGGGTTTACTTTTTTTAGATTTATTGAAAATCACTGTTTTTGCATGGTCCACAATTTTGATATACATGCAATTCTTTGAATTTTAAACCGCACAAAATATTTGCAGTCCTAAATTTTAAAATAAAAAAAATTAGATATACATGCAATTTACTGACAATAAAAAAATATATATGTCATTTTTAAACAAATATTGATATACTTCAAAATAATTACTTTTACTTCAAATTATTTTGTATTGATATATACATGTTTTACATGAACTAACACAAAAATAATTTTCAAAAAATAAATATGCATATTTTTAAATCATAAACCCAAAAACTAAATTCTTAAACAGTTCAACCATTTGAACCATAAATTCTAACCCTAAATTGAATCATAAACCCTAAATTTGTAAGTAATTCACAATTGACAAACATAAATCCTAAATTTAACTATAAACTCTAAATTTTAAAAAAATTCACAATTCACAACTATAAACCCTAAATTGAACCATATGACATTCAAACAATTTTACCATAAATCATAATCCTAAATTCGAGCAATTGAACCAATTCAAGCAATTCAAGCAATCAAGCAATTCAACCATCTAATTCAAGCATCCAATTCAAGCATGTCATTGCCACAATTCAGGCATCTAATCGAACCAATTCGACCAATTCAATCAATTCAATAATTACTCACATTTAACTTTAAACATCGAATTGAACCAAACCGAATCACATTACACCATTTAATCACATTTAACCCAAACCCTAAACCCTAATCGAATAAAAAAAAGAGAACTCACTTGTTTGATCGAGAAAGAAGAGAATCAAGGTGCGAGGTAATGACGAGCGTGGTGCGAGGCAGAGAGGGGTCGGCTCAGCAGGGCTTCCTTCTTTTTTTTCACTTTTTTTTTATTTTTTTACGGATTAGATGAAGGCAGAGAGGAGGGGGAAGAAGGTGTTCACGGGTATATTGACATGGGTAGTAGGGCGTGATAAGCTAGAATTGTATCTATTGAAACCTAGGGTTTATTATGTAAATTAAGCCAAGTTTTGATTAAATTAGGTTTAATTAGGTTAGAAATGTCCAAAAGTTCAAGTTACTGCCCTAGTTATGTTTGTTCTACAGGTAATCAAGTGTTTGGAGCTTAACAAAGCAAAACGGGGGAGTTAGCACGAAGATGGGAGCAACTGCCAACATCCATTGCGGCCCGCAACCAAACTCATTGCGGCCCGCAATGACTTCTCAGCACAGCATCTTCATTCTAGCACTTTTATTGCGGTCCGCAACCACCCCATTACGGTCAACAGTAAGTCAGTATTATTTTGCAATTGAGAAATTGAATATTAGGTCCAGACCATAAGGAATAGAGTATTTGATAGGCTAAGTACCGAGAAGTGACGCTTGTCTTATACGGGCTTCACCTAATAGTTTAGAAAATTGTGCCAAGTACTGAGAGGTGAAAGATAGTTTTCTAGATTTATTGGGACAGTAATAACTTAATGACTTTAGATTAGGGTAGCCAAATACAGAGAGGTGACGTTTATTCTAATTTAAAGATGGTATTAATATAGAGATATCCCTTTGTACCTACAATATCAAACTGTGCATTCATAATTAAAAGAACAAATTTAACGAACCAATTAGTCATAACACTAGTGGATAGGAACTCTAAGAAACCCTAATTTCTCATACTTGTTAAAAACTCAGATTTTGCTTTAATACTTTAGTTTAATTTAGTTTAATAGCAACCAAACCACTTGAACAAACACAAAACTTTTTTACTTTCTTTTACTAAATTAAATTGTTAGGTTAGAGTTAATATTCCAACTTGTCCCTGTGGAGACGATCCCTAAGTACTACTTGACAAGGTTGTACACTTGCAACCGAATTGAGTATCAACTAGGATTTATTACTTGTGTTGTAATAATTCACATCAAGTTTTTAGCGCCGTTGCCGGGGACAACGGTGAATATTATTTCAGACCTAAGTAATTTAGTTAGTAATTGTTTAATTCCCTTTCGCTTTCTTTCTCTCTTATTTTTTTTAGTTTTTTTAGTTTAGTTCTGGCAGAGAAACCTTCAACCCCGAACGTCACAGATTTGGTTGAGTGGTTTTCTAGGCGAGGGTCAACCCATCTCTTCTACCAGAGAAGGAACAAATACCCAACAAGGGGACCTTTCTTGCACTTAAATCCACGCAAGTTAGACATGTCGCTGGCAATGAAGATATTCGATTTGAAAATCTTCAAAGGGAAAGGGATAGGATGGCCAATGAACTTCAACGTTTGCGGACAGCCGCTGTTGAAAGAGAAATCAATGAAGCAGCCGATGCCAACCGCCCTTTGAGAGACTTTACGGCACCTAGGGCTGAGGAAATCCACCTTGGCTATACTGCACCTACTATCAATGCTGAAGAATACCAAATTCCGCCTGCATAGGTTAGCATGGTGCAGCGTAATCTATTCCACGGTCTGCCTCACGAAGATGCCACATAACACTTAGCCAATTTTAAAGAAATCTGCAGTACAATTAAGGTACAAACTGTTTCTCTTGAAAATCTTAAAGTTATGGCTTTTACTTTTTCTCTTGCAGATAAAGCTAAAGGATGGATAAGGGGACAACGGCCCGAGAACATGAATACTTGGCCTAAGGTGGCGAATGCTTTCCTCAATAAGTTCTTTCCACCATCCAAAACAAACTCATTGCGCCATCAAATCCACAATTTCCGACAGAAAGGAGATGAAACCATGAGCGAGGCATGGGAGAGGTTTCAAGAACTGCAGAGGTGCTATCCACATCATGGAATCGAATGGTGGAATTTGTTGCAAATCTTCTACAACAATCTCATGCCACACGACAAAGGTATGTTAGATGCAGCTGCTGGAGGTAGTCTCATGAATAAAGGGGCTGTGGACGGATACAAATTGGTAGATGACATGGCTCTCAACCAAGGCCAATGGCACAACCCTAGGGAGACACCAATGATCCTGCAGCGGAGAATGAAGGAGGTAAATCTGAACTCAAACTTGGCTGTAGAAATTGCCGCCTTGAATCGCAAAATTGATCAAATGAGCATAAATTCGGTAAACAATTATTCTCCTCTTCCTTGTTTAATTTGTGGTGGTACCGATCATTTAACAATTAATTGTGGTGTATGTAATGAGGTTAGTTATGAGGAGGTTAATGCAATTAACCAATGTAATTTTACACCAAATAACAATCCTTACTCGAACACTTACAACCCCGGTTGGAGAAATCACCCAAACTTTTTATGGAGACAAAATGACCAAAATACCCAAGGTAACCAAAATAACCAAGGTAATTCTAACTTTAATAGACTAAATCAAGGTTATGGCAACCAAGGGTATAGTTCTAATGCACAACCTAAGTCAAATCTTGAAATGATGATGGAAGCTTTCATGACAAGTCAAAACCAAAAGTTTGATGAATTGACCAAAAAAGTAGACATGTTGGCAACCCAAAATAAAATGCTTGAAAACCAAGTTGCACAACAAGCTACGCAATTCTCCTGCCAACCGGGCACCCTTCCACCAAAACCTGAGAACAATCCCAGAGATGTCAAGGCAATTAGGCACATGCTTCGCAGCGGCATGCAATATGAGGATCCACCCATGCCAAAGGATGATTATGTACAGCCGCAAGGTGAAGAGACACGAAGCAGTGATGAGCACATCTCCACACATGAGGATTCCGCTTCAAAGGAAGCTACACCAATTGTACCAAGTGACCCTGCCAAACAAGCAAAACCATCTTAAGATGAGCCGCCAAAGGTAAGTGCACAGGTACCTCTCTACATCCCTCCTCATAAATACGCACCTTTTCCTGGTAGGCTTAAGAATGAGAAGACTGACAAACAATTTGCTAAATTCCTTGATTGTTGAAACAATTGCATGTGAACCTACCATTAACTGAGGTAATGACCCAAATGCCGGTTTACACCAAGTTTTTCAAGGACATTCTTTCAAATAGGCGTAAGTTTAAGGAAGTACAAATGATATCCTTAGACTCAAACGGTAGTGCCATGGTAATGAATGAATTGCCCAAAAAGTTGGATGATCCGAGTAAATTTTTCATACCATGTTCTATAGGAAATGTCCAATTTAAACGTGCACTCTGTGATCTAGGGGCAAGCGTAAGTCTTATGCCTAAGTCGGTCTATGATAGGTTAGGTGTTGGGGAACTTAAGCCAACCAGAATATCTCTCCAATTGGCAGACCAATCGGTCAAGTTACCTCTAGGAGTGGTAAAGGACTTGCCAATTCAAATTGGTAAATTCTTTGTACCAATAGATTTTGTTGTGGTTGTGTAGGGTGCAGAAAGTTGTACGGCGTCAGGTTAGCTGACGGTCCGGGATTTTATGTGTGTGGGCGAGTAGGGATGCTCCCAGCCGGGTTCAGTGCTCTGGCTCTTTGAATGTGAGCAGGTCACTGAACTCAGGGGAGGGCATCTACTCGGGATTTCTTTCTGCATTCATTTTGGTTTACCTCTTGTGATGACCTACGTTCATGATCAGTTGTCGGAGGTTTTATTATTTTTGATTGCGAGGACGTTTTACTTCCAGCGGGCGCAAGCCCCCGCCGTTAATTACATCAGAAAGGCCTTTCGAGCCTATCTGAAGACCTCATGCATTCTAGGATTTGTGCCTATTTGGGTTGAATTGAATAATGAGGCTAAAAGGGGGCTCATGTATGGTTTGTTTTGGTCATGTGTTTGGTTCTCATTTAATTTGCAGATATGTTTTGGTCAGTTACCATAATATGTACATCAAAATATGGATTTATGTGTTTGAAATGTGAGAACATTCGCGAGGAATGTCATTTATGTGTTTTAATATGAAAAGAGCATTTAAATATCATTTTTTTACACTTTTATTTATAAAAATATGTCGAGAAAAGGACATTTTGGTCATTTCAGATTATTTGCGGGACATGAATATGTCCAAATATTATTTGGAATTATAGAAAATTGAATTTGGGTTCATTTGGAACTGATTTGAGTTGATTTGGACTTAGTATGAAAAAGTTATGGGCGAAAAGGACTTGATAGGACTTGTTTGTGAAGATTTTATATTTCCAAGGACTTGTTTGTAAGTTTCCAAGGACCTGAGACTGTAATTTGGGCTTTTAGTAGGATTTGGAATGAAATTTGGGCCTTCAAGGGCTTGTTCGAGAAAGTTTTATGCTGATAGGGACCTTTGTGTAAATTTGTAGGGGCTTCTCTTCATATTTTTAATAAACAGAGGGGTTTATATGCAAAAGGACATCTTCTGGTCACATCAGGACTTTAAGATTGGTGCAGAGCTTTGAGATTTGAGTTTTTGGGCCTTTGAGATGTGCACAAGCCATTGGATTAAATTCATTGGGCTTTGAGATGTGTACAGAAGTGATTTGATTAATCTGGGCTTTGAGATTGACATTGGGCCTTCAAGATTTGGGCTTTGAAATTGGTGCCATATCATTTTAATTCGTTTGAATTACTGACAGAAGGGTCCCATGCTGTCAGGAGCCGTTTGATTCATAGATTTGAATATGGGCCATTAATCACAGGGATTGCTTCAGGATTTGTGCTGGAGGATTCCTCGGCTAGGGTTCTTCCCCGATGAACTCCTTCCGACCGATCTAGGCCACGGCGACACCGGCCAAGGGCATGGTTATGATCGTGAGAATGTCAGGAGTCGATTGATACTATTGTCGGCCGTCGGCGACCATCGGAGGCGGCGGAATAAGCATCTACAGTACCAATTGGGTCTTAGATCGATTCTGATCAATTTCTTCATGATTTATTTCAATTGATTGGCCATTTAAGATCATATGATGCTATGAAAGATGTTAGAAGTATCAATTTCACATTTAAAGAAGCTTTGAACATGATTTGGGTTATATGGTTTCGGTTTCAATACCAAATTGGTACCAGAGGTTGGTACAGAGGTTTCAAAGCTTAATTGGACATTCAGAGAGTTCATTTAGGTCATTTAAAAGCTATTCAAGCATACCAGAGGCATTGGATTGAATTGAAATGGGTTCTGGACCAACTTGGCATGAGGAACTTATTAAAACTTATTATTTCAGTTCTTTTTAATCCATTTTCTCAGAATTTATGTATATGATGTGCCTGTTTTATTTCATAAATTCAAAGATATATATGTTAAGGATTTTTCTTCCAAATTTGGGATTTTTTTCTGAGCTCATTTGCTCAGTCAAATGGCTTGAACAGTAGCCAGGGGCATGCATGGTAATTTTACCATTTTAAATACAGAATTTCCATTTTTAAAAGATGAACTTTGAAACCTCATAACTTTTCATAGGAATGTCCAAATGAGATGAAGTTTATATCAATTTTGTATGTTTTGATGTGTTTTATCTGATTGTGAAGTCCATTTTTTAGTTTGGTCCTTCTACTGATCTGAATTAGCTGATCTGTCAACAGAGGTCATTTATATACATTTCAATGAATTCCATTGCACCAGTTGAACTTTTTATGCATTTAAATGCTGAGTCCATACTTGATATGGTACCAGGGACTGGTACAAGTCACTTTATACAAGAGCAAAGGTCTGATTTGGTTCAAGACAGGTTTTCAAGGGCATTTAGCCACTGTTTTCATACCAGAAACATATAACATGAAGATCAAAAGATTCAAGGTTTACAAAATCATCATTTTGATATAGTTTAAACATGTCATAGCCTGTAAATATGCAGGGAAGCCCCTGATTGTTTTGGAAATCATGTTTTGAGCATATCCACTTGATTTTAGAGAGCAATATCATCAAAACTTCCTTAGACAAAGAGTGTAAATGGCATATGGCAGTATAACTGCTACATATTTACATCTTAGTCCTCAGTTTCTCACTATTTGCAATTAGATCCTCAAAATAGTGAAATTAGTCATTTGAAGGGCATAATCTCACCATTTATTTGGATCTAGCTATAGCTAGGCTCTCTCAAGGGGACTTAGGGTTGAGAGTTGCAAAGGATGCCTGTGGCTCACTTTAAACAACCCTTGTGTATTTATCTTTTATTCAAAGTCACTTTATTCCCTTATTTTGATTATTTTTGTAAAGGAATCAAAGGGTCAGATGAGCAAGGATGCCTGTGGCTCACTACACTCATCTTTACCTCTAATTAATTTGCAAAAAAACGATCAAGGGAAGCAGAGAAGAAGAAAATGAAAGAAAATAGAGAAGAATATACAAAAATGTAACTTTTTATGAAATGTTTGTATTAAAACAACACATTTTATGTTTTTAATATTTATATTATTTAGGTGTTTTTAAGGAAGGTTATTGCATCAGAACATAAAAGAAACAAAAGATATAAGAAAAAAGAAAGATCAAATAGTTAGAATAAGAAGCTTTATTAATAAAAATGATACATAACATGGTCCCTAAGGACCTTACATTGAATCCAAGCTCTAATTACCTATGAATTAGACTTGTTATCACAGAGTAAGCTTATGGTGTGTGTGTGCACCGCTTGATGTATGTAAACTGTGTGTATGTGTGTGTGTAGAGGTGGTTGTATGATCTTGTATGTGTGTATGTTCTTCTCTCTTGCTGTGTGTGTCTGTCGGTGTGTGTAGGCTTCATTTGAGGTGCTCTTTTATAGGCAAAGAGCTTGGCTCCATAACTGATAGGGCTGAGGTGGTCTCATCTTGGCCCTCAGTGTTTGATCAAATGTCTGTGATTGATTGGCTTCTTTCCATGAGCATCTGTACAAGGGATCACCCAATCACATTATAACATGTCATTTGTTATGAGTTGGATCAATTTAGACCCTTGGATTGCATTGGGAATAGTTCTGGGCATCAGTAGCCCTTGATTTACTGCCATGTGGGAGGGGCATGAGGGAATGCATGCTCCTAGCCTCTAGAAGAATATTCCCCTATTTTGGCATGATCTCAGGTACATTTGACACGTGTCAACCTGTGAGTTGTTCATTAGCCGTTAGTGCATATGGTGTGATGTACCGAGCTGATTTTAAGCTTAACTTGCACCTGCCTTGATTATTGCGCTTCAGGATGCAAAGAATGAACACATGGCATCGCCTTCACTTGTTTATCATGTGTTAAAGCCCAATTTATCGTTTAGACAACTGGGTTGGTGCCTTAGCCATTGCTCGGATTCCTTATGGTACCGATTCACAATTCTTATAAAATTGGACTTGTTTAGATAAAATTGATACTTCAGATAGCATCGTGATGGTCATGTTCGGCAACAAGGCTTTAGCCTCCTTAGAGTGGCTTTAGCCTTCTTAGTTGCTTAAGCTAGCCAAACAACAATTTCTTAGACAAGCTTAGAGCACCTTTCTTAAGCTTCCTTAAAGCAAATTCTTAAGCCAAAAAAAACATAGGCTTAGGAAAAAGTGCCTCCTTAGAGTCTTTCTTTAGCATCTTTATATACTTAAGCTTCATTACTCTAAGCCTTTGTTAGCTGAACATATCCTCCTTAGCACAGCTTAAACTCTTAAGCTACAATACTCTAATCTTCGTTGCTGAACATGACCGATATGCTTAAGAGGCCTCATCTCGATTCCTGAGCTTGAATTTTGCCTAACTCGGCTTAATCATTTTGTCAACCTCCCTTCTTCTCGGGTCTAATTGAGGAAAGGGGAAACGGCTTATGCCTAAGGGAAGCTAGAGCAGGGTAGAGAGGAGAGAGCTCTAGTACTCTCAGGTGATCCTTTGCTCAATCCTTTTTTCATTGTGGTTAATTTCAGAGCTTTAATTAGCTCTCATGGCCAAGAGGAGAGGAGGAGGAGGGACTGACCGGTGGAGCCCGCACACCAGTTCTCTCTCTATGCTCTCCTTCTTTCTTTTGTTTAGACTCGGTATAGCATGAGCCGTGCATAGGTTTTATTATGGTGCATAGTACACCGAGTGCACCTGTCTTGAAGGGGTCGGAAGCACTGAGTTTAATTCAGACCTGTTGATTTGAGTAAGCGTGGTGTAGCGTGAGCCCATACACTGCCATGTTGGTGTACAGAGGCTAACTTCTATGCACCACGTCTGCCTATTTCCTTATTTCAGCGAAATTTTACTTCTTTCACTGGATAACAGGTCCCACTTGTAGGATGGGGGTTTGCGGCTCCCAATTTGTACCCAGAACGTTTAGGGTAATTGCTATGGGTACCCAGGCTGAGGTGGCACCAATCAGAAGCTGTCAAGTCAGCATATTCTTTGAAAATTCATAACTCCTTAACCATTTGGAGTTAGGATCTGTATAAAATATCAAAATTCATGGTTTTAAATGTGGAATATTACCATGAATCTTAACACGTCATTTTCCTTCATCTTGGAAAGATTTTATGCACATTTAGCATTGTTCAAGCATTTTAATTGGTGCCAATTTCCATTTATTTAAATTGGTAACATTTTAGGGTACAATAGGTTGATATGGATGAGGATACTCATACACCACTCTTGTTAGGAAGACCATTTCTCAATACAGCAAAAGCTGTGATTTATGTTCATGATGGAATTATAACAATGAACATTGGTGAAGAAAAACTGACATTCGATATCAAACGATCCATGAGATATCCATCTAACGATCAAAATGTTTTTAGTGTTGATATTCTTGACAGGTTAATAGATGAAGAGCTCATAAACAATTGGGAGAAGGGTTCCGTTGAGTATTTGATGGATCATGAGTGCGAAAAAGCTGAAAAATCGAATTCTACAGACCTCATTGCACCCCGCAATGACACTCATTGCGGTCCACAGCACCTTTAGACAGAACTGCAGAAACCAGAATCCATTGCGGCCCGCAATGAACCCTTCCCAGATGATTTACTCCCTGTTCTGAGCCCAATTTTCCAAGTATCAACTGCTGAGATCCTTTCAAACTTTGCTGAAACCTCAGAGGATGCATCCAAGGTGGAACATAAGCCATTGATACCTCGGAGGATGCAAAAGGAGTCGGTGGAAACATCTGAAACCGACAGATCTCGAGAAAATCGACACAAAATGGAGCAATGGGGAGGCCGCCCTCCCGATCCTCCACCCAAGCATTAAGGCGCACCACCACCAACTTCTGCTAATAGAGTAGTCCATGTTTCTTCTCTCTTTTTAGTTTATTTTTACACATTAGGGACAATGTTTAATTTAAGCTTGGGGGATGGAAAGAAATTGTATCTTTGCATGCATGTTTTTCAAAAAATTTAGGATTTATAACCTTGTTTTTTACTTGACCATGAATAGGATTTGTGATTTTGAACTTAATTGCTTGAAATTGCAAATTTGTCAAGATATTTTACGAGGTTATGAAAAATAGAGTCTTGCATAATTGGACTTAATTGTTTGAAAATGCATAAAGTATAAAATCATGTTTAATTTTGTGTTAAAACTTGGCAAAAATAAAACCCTTGATAAATTTGAGTGATTGTCAAAAAATTTAGAAATTTTGATACAAATTTTAACGAGTTTTTAGGAATACCTTTGGAATAATTTGAAATAACCACATAATTTGGCAAAAAACTTTGTGGAAATAAAGGTCTAAGAAATTGAAAATTTAGGGATTTAAATTTATTTTTTTGAAAATGCAACTTGTTTGAGAAAAAAAAATTAATTTAGAAAGATCGGGATATCCATAGGTATGAATTGATGCCTAAGGATGTGTGTATTCATGATATTTTTGCAAAAATATTGAAAAATAGTCAAGTTGAAATTTTTTAGAAAAGAAAGACTTTATTTGCTTATGTTATGGTGACATGACATACTTATAGCAATGAGTCATAGACACTTTGCTCCGCTAGTTTGCCCGATAAAGTGACTGAGTTTGCACTAACCCTGTGAGTTTGTGTCATGGAAGGATTGAACCAAGAGCATGCGTATGCACTTTTGAATTAAAACGGTTGGGTATGGAGTAGCCACCTATAATTACCCGGTTTTGTTCTAAGGATAAAGATTTATAGTGTCATAAAATAAAATCAACAAAAGAAAAATAAAATTTTGCATATATCAACACACGAAGTTCACGACTTTCTAACCTAAGTTTGATTCAAGTTTGGGGGATTTTTAAAAGAATTTTTGCAAATAAGAATGCATTTTTTGTAACAAATTTAGATATCTGAAGTTTACAAATTCTAAACCTTCAAGGAAATAAAAGTTAGAGTAATTGAATTGTGGGGCGAAGCATGATTAGCCAAGGGTTGCACTTTAAATTTGTACAAAATTTACGTTGAAATTTTTAAATTTTGGTAAGATCATAGTCCAAGTTTAGATATTGCTTGGGACAAGCAATGTTCAAGCTTGGGGGAATTTGATAAGCTAGAATTGTATCTATTGAAACCTAGGATTTGTTATGTAAATTAAGCCAAGTTTTGATTAAATTAGGTTTAACTAGGTTAGAAATGTCCAAAAGTTCAAGTTACTGCCCTAGTTATGTTTGTTCTACAGGTAATCAAGTGTTTGGAGCTTAACAAAGCAAAACGGATGAGTTAGCACAAAGATTGGAGCAACTGCCAACATCCATTGCGGCCCGCAACCAAACTCATTGCGGCCCGCAATGACTTCTCAACACAGCATCTTCATTCCAGCACTTTTACTGCGGTCCACAACCACCTCATTACGGTCCGCAGTAAGTCAGTATTATTTTGTAAAAAAAAAAATTATTGCAGACCGCAATGAATGTATTGCGGCCCGCAATAAGGCGGTTCCTGAATTTGCTATTTTTAGGGAGTTATTTCTAGGTTTTGGAGGGGGTTATAAAAGGAGGGTTGTAGAACTGTTTGAGGACGTTTTTAGGTAGAATTTCTAGGGTTCAGACAAGGAAGAGCAAGGAAAAGCTAGAAGAGAGAAGAAGGAAGAAGAGATCATTGATCAACTGGTTTTATTATTATTTTTTCTTTCCTTTGGAACTCTTTTATTCATTTGATTTGATTTGTATCTTAGCCATGGCTAGCTAAGGGCTTTTTCTAGAGTTGATTAGGGCTGTACTTGAAACTTTTGTTATGATTTAGTTGGTTTTATTTTATATGTTCTTGTTCTTTGTTATGATCTATTCTTTATTTTAATTGATTGTGAGGACTTAATCGAAATCACATGAAATCCTAGGATTTGGTATTTGCAATTGAACAATTGAATATTAGGTCTAGACCATAAGGAATAGAGTATTTGATAGGCTAAGTACTGAGAAGTGACGCTTGTCTTATACGGGCTTCACCTAATAGTTTAGAAAATTGTGCCAAGTACTGAGAGGTGAAAGATAGTTTTCTAGATTTATTGGGACAGTAATAACTTAATGACTTTAGATTAGGGTAGCCAAGTACAGAGAGGTGACGTTTATTCTAATTTAAAGATGGTATTAATATAGAGATATCCCTTTGTACCTACAATATCAAACTGTGCATTCATAATTAAAAGAACAAATTTAACGAACCAATTAGTCGTAACACTAGTGGATAGAAACTCTAAGAAGCCCTAATTTCTCATACTTGTTAAAAACTCAGATTTTGCTTTAAGACTTTAGTTTAATTTAGTTTAATAGCAACCAAACCACTTGAACAAACACAAAACCTTTTTACTTTCTTTTACTAAATTAAATTGTTAGGTTATAGTTAATATTCCAACTTGTCCCTGTGGAGACGATCCCTAAGTACTACTTGACAAGGTTGTACACTTGCAACCGAATTGAGTATCAACTAGGATTTATTACTTGTGTTGTAATAATTCACATCAGGGGGCCCGTCCCTGGGGCGCTTCACTCAATGTTTGGGCCGCCACAACCCAGGGCGTCTCACTTGCCATATGGACCACCACAACCTGGGGCGCTTCATATGTTGTATGGGCTGCCCGTCCTTCTGGTGCCTCATTTGGGTTTTTGGCCCGCCTGAAGCTCGGGCGGTCAAGACAGAAATAAAAAAAAATAGTATACAGGATTATTTTTAAAATTAATTTTTTTTTAGGGATATTAATAAAAATGGCTGCCAAATCTACCGCAGTAGATTTTTTTTATTTTTTTTTAAATATCGAAGTAGAATTGCTTCTATTTCGTCAAGTAAAGATATAAAAGTGGAAAAGTTAGGGAAATTGCAACAGTCAATACCTCAAAAATAGAAGTATTTTTTTAATATACTTTACATCTTATGCGGTTCGTATTCCATAAGTATATTCAGTTGCACATGTGACCCATACTATTAGGAGCCGAGTCAAATTTTTAAACTGTAGACTAGGTCAAATACATATAAGATATGAGAATTAATTATATCAAAATTTTCTTCGGAAGATCAATTATACATGATTATAATATTTTACTTTAAATTATATAAAAAATTATACATAAACACATTTTTTTTAAATGAGAATCAATTGACCTCCATATCTCTAATGTAAATCTGCCTCTACATACAGTCATATTTTAAAAATACTAAATAATAAACTTCATGATTCAAACCAACTTTTATAATATTTCAATTGATTTCAATTGACGAGTTTAGAATAATTTATATTGAAGTGACTTTTTTAATTAAATAGATAAGTTTATAAAGAAAATTTTATTTGTTATCAAAGGCAATTCTACCCTTTCTTATTCGTCCATTTTATTTTATTTTTTTAATTTTGGGAACACGAAAGAAAAGGTAGGAATAAAAAACAAGTTTATTTGAAAACATTTAGTTCTTTCCAAATGCCATCCTAACTCGTGTAATTTCAAGTGGGTTAAAATTTCTCACCAAATCATATTTATATAAAACAATTTATCTTTCTTTTAACCATTCCGATCAAAGAATTTGCTAGAAGAAATTTATTTCTTATTTGAATGAGAAAGAATTGGTCTCCATCATCTCAAATAAACGGTCAATTATTTCAAAACTTGATATATCATTTTGATTCATAAATGGATTGAAAAGGTCTCCAATTCAACATAGTTAAAAGGAAATTCAAATGAAAAAGTATTTTTTTATTAATCAATAGATATTAGGAAAAAGGTGTGAGAGTAAATCCAAACTAGTAGGGCCCGCTCGGTCGTTTACTATGCATGTGGGAAAATAGAAAATTTATTTAGACTTCATTAAAATCAGCTCATACGCACAGTATTTCGTTCATTCAAAAATTTTTATTCGTGTTTCCTTTAAACAGCCGAACAAGCCCGTAGTGTATTTTTTTTTTCTTCAAAGTATACAGTGGGAATTTGCTGAGCAAACAAGCTTTAACACATAAGATGGTTCTCTCAAAAGAGCAAAATAATAATAACATAAAAATGAGGTATTTCATTAAAAAAAAAAATGAAACAATGTATTTGCAATCTCTATACCTCATTTCTCCTTGTCGTAGAATACCATGTACAAAAGGTAGGTGTAGAACCTAAGAAAATAGCAAAATGTATTGTCAGCAATGCTGTCAAGTCTGAACAAACCTACTTTCCCCATCTTCAAATTATCACTAATGACAAAATCAAGCAACATCCATGCCATAAATTTTATGACCGTAATACCCCCCATTAAGAAAAAGACCTTCCTCTTTCTCTTCCCCACAAACGCTAATGCCTTTGCAATAGCTGAAAAGCCATTGCCTGATCCTTCAACTAATACAATAACAAGGCTCCATTGCTCAACTAGGGTTAGCAAAATCATCCATGCAACCTTGAGTAATAGCACAAAGACCAGCATTTTATCTCTTTGAAGAAACTGTACAGCTCTTGTATTTCTCTCAAGAAAGGTTATTATCAATACTGGCAACATGTAGAAGAGCTTGGCACAAGACAAGGCGGCCACTGATCCGCACCATATTTTTTGTAGCCCTTTGATGTAGTAATCTAGTGATGCCTTATAATTCGATTGAGCCATGCATGAGAACTGTGCAATTAGAATAGTAGATAGTATCGAGATTAAGAGGTCGCCTAGTCTAATCTCAGCCTTGGTCTTGGGGACAACAAAGGGAAATTCAGGCGAGTTGCGGTTGATCAGAGCAGTTAAATCTATGACAAAAAGTGAAGAGCCCTTGATCAAGAAAGAAAATATCTCCAATGGCACTAAGATAATAAACATCGGTAAGGCCATCCGCTTGCCGTTGTGACATGATAGGTTGAGCGCCTCGGTAAAAGATGCGAGAACCGTGCTTATTGCCATTGAATTAGAATTAGAATTAGAATTAGAATTAAAGGTGTGATTGCTCATATTCATGGAACATTCAGGAATTTGAGAGAGTATAGGCATTTTGAACATCCAAACTAGCTAAGGGGTTGGTGTTGTGAATCCTAAATCTATGACCACAATTAATTTTATTTAAAGCCTAACTAAGATAAGGAACCATTGATAGGAGCGTTTCTTCTTGGATAAACAGAGCAACTTAATGGAATCATCTTTGCTATACTAGGATTGGATACATTAATAATATTCGGGAAAAAAAACGTAATATTGAATTCAAAGCAATTAAGCGTGTGGCAAAGGGATACTTCAACTTTGACGTTGTAAAGTCAAATTTGATGCGCTAATTAATGTTTAATTAAAGAAATGTGATGTTTAAAAAAATAAAAAAAATCGTTCCCTTTATGGGTATGGTTCCTTTATTTATTCAGAAGGAAAACCAATCAGTCCCCTTGAAGCCATTCCTCTGATAATGACTTCTCATTAACTCATATTACATAAAAGCATATAAAACACATTTAATAATGTAAGCACTTAGTAATACAATGCAAGCAAAAAAACTTCTCTGATTGTGAAGTTACACTTTATCTTGCTAAAACTGTAAAAAAAAAATCAAGTTCATAACTAAACGCCACCCTTTTGAACCAATTTAGTCATGAAATAACTTTTCTAACATGATCTCCCAACAAATAAAATAAATGCATCTATGACTTTTGACCATCATCAGAAAAATGTATTGACCGTTAGACCTGACTTCATTACAAATCGACGGTCTCCTCCAGTGATCCAGTCAATTAGAGAGGTTGTGGAACATATTGATTTCAAGGAATTAGGAGCCTAGAACAGATGCTTAATTAGTTAAAGGTGAGTCTGCAGGAAGGAAATTAAAAGGAGACGTGGTATGAGTAGGAAGAAACGGGCAACTAGGTTCTAGAATGCTAGGCAAGATTTAGAGAAAGGTATCTGTCAACATGAGAGACCAAATCAATCCACATCACTAGGGATAACAATGTTTGCCAAACAAATCAAGGAAACCAACCGAGTTATCTTTCCAAGTACAAGGGCCCCCTTGGTGCATACACAATTTTACCAAAACCTATGAGGCAAAGAATAGTGCTAACCAGGTTATCAACTATTTCGAACTACTATTCTATGTTTAGATGTGTTTCGATTAGCAAAAATGAACTATTCTTTGTTTATCTTTTCTGAGTTAGCATACTGTTATACTCTAATCCAACCAAAAATTAGTTAGCTCATTATTCTCACTAACCCAAACTTTCATCCAAATGCACCTAAAGGGTGCCTTGAGATTGAACACACCTAAAGGGTGCCTTGAGATTGAACACAAACTGTATAATCTCTTATGTTTATAACCCCTTGAAATTCTAGTGATAATATGCACTCTTTGTTCATCACTATATTGATTTGAATTGAAGATAATATTTGATTTTTGTTCCTGTTATTCCAGTGGTAGCCGTTCAACTTTGTTGAGATTCGCACACGACAAAATCTGTACGGCTGCTATTGGAATAACATCTGATTTTTTTTTCCCGCTTTGCTTTCTATTTTGTTTGAAGTATAGATACTTATCCAATGCATAATTTGATTATTTTATCTAACAGCTACATATCTTTGTTTTCTTTTTTTGTTCTCGTGAGAGAATCTGACAAGTATATCTTATACTGCTGTTGAGAGGAGTATTTCTGTCTTGCTAGTTAGTAAATACATCATGAAGAATTGAAGATAACATAATTGACACAAAATCAACTGGTGGGATATTATCTTTTGTTTGTCTTTCAAGGAAGTTAAAAGGCCTAACTATAGACCAATTGGAGGAAATACTTTACACATAAGAAAATTATTGGTTAATGAATTCAGTTCTGATACAATATTGCAAATATGTCCCCACAGATTTTGCACATATTCCTAGGATAATAACCATCAAAGTGCTGGAAGCTGATTTGAAGTGCAGAAATTGAAGACATCAGTCGATGCAATGTAATTATTTCAAACCCAACTCAAAACCTAACAAACATAACAACAGTGAACAAACAACCATCTGACCCTATGTATTTCCAATTTTCCATGAAAGGAAATAGGCTTTGGAAGCCGACTGAAGCCCAAATCATAACACACTAACCCAATCTCATCAAGAAACCTAATCAATATACCACTTCAATCACTGCATAACAAGCATGACCAGCATACCATATTCAATGCCTGTGCACACATGGAAGCAATTCAACGGTCCAGCATGTTATCGATCAGTTAACAGGTTCAGCTCTGTTCCCCACATACCAATAGTTGGATTCAGGCCTATGCTTGTCAGTTGAGGATAGATGCTCACAAGCACAATCTTAGTAAAAATACTTTTGTAACAATAATTTACACTAATGGAGAATATGTTCATTGTTTTTTTTCTAAAACAACAAACTAGTAAAGATGAATGTACAATGGTGAAGATCTTGAGCTGGGAGAAGCCATCACTGTCCCACATTTCAATCAAACAGCTCTTGGAAAGTGAATGTAGGACTCCAGCTAATCCATAGCTTCTTCTTGGAAAATAACTAGGTAGTTATCCTACAAAATATAAATAAAAAAAGAGAACAAAGTAAGTGACAGGTGGTAGGTACATGAAGTTAAAAAGAACAACACCTAAAGGGCCAACTTACATTTTTTATTTCTAACATTGATTTTCTCTGCAATTAAATTTAAAGGTAAAAATTAACAATACAAGGTCAAATTACTTTTCATGACACGGATTTTCTACATGGTGCTCGACACTGGTATTGCTGTAACAGGTCAAAATTCTGCAACTGAAGCCTCCAAGTCTTCAAAGTACCCCGCAAAGATATACAGCCGGATGAAACAAGGAAAATACGTACCAAAACCACAATTTGGGAAAAAGGATAGCACGTAATGTATTTAAAACACACAATTAATCAAATTCCCATATTACGGACATATCATAGCCCGCTGTGGAGAGGGCCAAAAAATGCTTTCATTTGTTTTGATTTGAGCAACTCAGTGACCTAGCTATTTTCGCTCATCTAAATCAAACTATAATTGGAAGACTACTACTTAAAATTGTTCCCCTTAAACTGGTGTTTACCTGGTATGCTACCAGAAATTATTCCTATGTAATATACATCTATATATTCCTTTCAAAGCAAGTTACATAAGTAGAAACCATGGCTGTCATCCAGTTCAACTATGAATCTAAATATTTGCTAAGCTCTTCTAAACTAATTACACTCTGCATTATTCGGAACTCACACATAATTGGTTATATTTAAATATGAAAATGTGTGCTCAATTGGTACTTGGCTTCACTTTGAGATTGACTCGAGAGAAATAAACAATCGCCACAATAGAATTTATCAAACAAACATGTTCTCTTCTTCCCACTAGATTAACTAAACCCAGAGAGAGAGAGGAATAAGACAGTAAACTCACTAGTCACAACTAAAGAAGATCATATCAATTCACAGCTATCCCACTGGCCAAACAACTTCTCGACAAAGGGGGCACTTGGGACACCTCAGAAGCCACTTATCAACGCACGCCTTGTGAAAGACATGAGCACAAGCTGGAAGGCTCCTATACTTTTCCCCTCTTTGCACCTTCTCGAGGCAAACAGCACAGCACTGCTCCTTCGGCCACGGCCACCTCCAAATGAAGAACGGGATCCGTCTGAGCTGCGCCGGAGAGAGAGTCGGTGTCAGATCTAAGGGGTTCGGTATACTGATAGGATTAGGATTGAAGTTGGTGCTGGGGTTTCGATGGCGTCGGAGAGCGGCTCCGGCGAGCCAGAGATGGAGGAGGAGGATGGCAGCGACACTGGCGAAAAGGAAGAAGAGAGGGATCGCCGTCGCCATGACGATTGCTCGAATTACAAAAGAGAGGATGCGCTCTCCGCTAGAGACTGAGTCGGAGGTTTTGGGCTTGACTTTGGGCTGACATGGCGGCGGAGAGGGGAGGAGATCGGGTGGATGTTGTAACGGGGAGGCCATCACCGTAATTTGGCGGTGAGATATTTTGAGAGAGATGGGGTTAATAGTAGACATGGCAGGCAGGGAAGAACAAGAAGAAGAAGAAGATGTGCTAGGGATAATTTTCCATAGACCTTCTGTTTTTAGGATATTACAAGGCTTGGCTTCCGAGATATGCTCACCAAATATGGAAATGCCAGCACGACGGACTACCTTACATGCGTATGATTATAATCGGAGGGCTGGGATTGGATAAGGATTAAAAGTTTAGACCAAATTCATTTAAATGATTATAAATTAAAAAACATAAAAATTATGAAACAAATTGTTTGAACAGTTTGCATTATTCGAGCTAATCCGATAAATTTTGAACTCAAGAGTGTGAAACAAATATTTACATATTATAAAATTAAAAGATAGTCGTAATGAAGGACCTATGCGGAAAATTCATGTACTGTGATTTATGACCGCCCATGTATTTTTTTTTCTAATCTTTGTCAGCCCCTGGTTTACCAGAAAAAGCCACGTTCACTTATTAATTTCTACAATTTATTTACGGATGATGTGGATATAGTCTATTGGTTCCTTTTCATTGCACCAAACAAACAAACGGCGGTCGTTAACCATGTGTCATTGATTACGAAGTCTTGGGTGTTCTGTTCCCCGTATTCGGAATTTCGGATATTCCTACACAATCTTACGTGAAGGTCCTCGTAGTTCTCATAAATACTATAAGTTGGCGTATTATTCATTAAATTAACTAATAAAGTACATATACTGAATAGTAAACTATTTAAACTGAAAGGTGCATACTAAATACTAAAGTATTTAAACTTAATAACAAAGACATAAATTAAATGCTAAATCATTAAAACTGAATAATAAAAACACAGAGACATATATATTGATACTACATACATGTGTATTGATGCCAAAGCTTATTCATGCTGAGTGATGTTCATTATTTACTTTTATTTTTTTGTTTTACTATTCATGATGAATGCTTTGATATTCAATTTATTGACTTAATTTGTTATTCACATTTGATAATCTTAATGCTTAGTTAAAACTGTGTAAGGAATGTGGAATTAATCAGTATATATATCATGCATCTTATTACAATGTTTATTTGATTACTTAATAATAACAAAAGGATAATTAAGGACTGTAATATATGTTGCACCAGGTAAATTAAAATTAAAATTATCTCTGCACAATTTTGCAATTCCCTAATCTGATGGTGATAATCACCTAACAAATTAAACTTTCGGCACATCTCGTCATCACCAGTCAATTTTCTTAAATTATGTACTATAATGTCCGCTTTAAATATGTTTGAGAAAAAAATTTAATAGGTATTCGAAAATTATATCAGCAATAAATTAAATAAATTAAAAAAAATAAATTATTTGAGTTAATTATTTTATCACTGCGGAGTTTATAAACAATTTCTTAGCAAAAAACTTTTATGTGTAGTTTCCAATAAGTTTTCAAATAACTGTAACCACTTTTTAAGTTTAGAGTTTCTTAAATCTAGACCATTCTTTGAACATCATAACATGAATTTCGAAACAAATAACTGTAACCACTTGACACGTTCAAATTTTAAAAATATTTGCATGAATCTTAATGCAAATTGAACAGCTCCCGACTCCATAGCAGGCTTGCATTTCGCAAGGGATCATCAACTTATTTTTCCCAAACCAGAAGTTTACGGCCCATAATTTTGGGGCCGATCGATCGAAAGAAATGGTTTTGAAAACGATGCCCATTTCAAACGTCATGGATTAATTATAGAAGGCTTACAGATAGGCCGACTCTGCAGGCCTTGCACCTCTGGCTATTCC
Source organism: Carex pumila (assembly GCA_033356055.1). Lineage (NCBI taxonomy): Eukaryota > Viridiplantae > Streptophyta > Magnoliopsida > Poales > Cyperaceae > Carex > Carex pumila. The sequence goes on along the minus strand of JARJHM010000131.1, from coordinate 492,237 downwards.
TCGATATTTTGTGATTAAACGCGCAGATCTTAAAGGAACAGCTACAGTTTTATTATGTGATATATATGGGGGAATTTCACGTATACCCCTCAAAAACTTCAATATTACGTATTTCACCCTCTAAATTTTAAAATTACATATTCTCCACTCTAAACTCCAAACACTCACATATTTTCCCCTCTAAATTTTAAAATTACATATTCTCCACTCTAAACTCCAAACACTCACATATTTTCCCCTCTAAATTTTAAAATTACATATTCTCTCCTCTAAACTAAAAAAACTTACATATTTACCTATTTTATTGTATTTTATAAAAAAACACATTCTCCCTATATATACATACACACTTTGTAATTTTAAAATTTAGAGAAATAAATACGTAATATTAAAGTTTTTGAGGGGTATACATGAAACACTTTAGAGGAATAAATACGTAAAATAACACACACACACACACACACATATATATATATACTTCGGAATCTTTTTCAAATACAGGGAGCTCGATTTGAGATTTTAGTCAGAAAAATCAAACGACTCAAAATCTCATTCTACATGGTCCAGTACCGCCTTGGATCAGAAATTATTTTAGAACATCTCTGTTGCATTGCGTAGGGGTAGCAGCTAGCTACTAAAGAGCGAGTTAAGTCTCACTTGTGATCAGTTTGTTTATAGATTAAGATAAGCGAGCGAATTTGAATTTTAGATTTCAAGCTGAAATTGTTATTTAAAATTGACCCGTGACTTGTCTAAATTTATATATTTTTCTTTCGTGCTATATCTTAAATTTTCATAACACATCTTATCAAATATAACTAAAACCAAATAATATTTATATGACTAATTATTGAGAAGTACTCTTAATTCAATTGCAATTAAGCAAATAAACTACTATAAATTAAGTTTATAGCTAAATTCATACATACAAAAAAAAATATACCAAAATTCTAAATTCATACAAACATATTTACAGAATAAATACATACATAATTCATACAAATTAACTTAGTTGCTTATAATTAATTCACACATATTTCATGCAAAATTACTAATCAATTTAAGCACAATCCAAAGTGCAACTACTATACCACTGGCTATAATATCTATAGACCATAATATCACTAGTCTGAAGTAAACAGATTCAATTAAATTATTAAACTACGTATATTAAATAACTCGTTAACGACTAAGTTAGCTCGTGTCAAGCCAAGTCAAACTTAAAATTCATTAATTTTTGTTCAAATCTGTGGTGATCGAACTAATTTTAATTCGGTCAACTAACAAATAAGTTGTTGCCGATCGAGTCAACGGATATCAAGCGGGCCACGAGCTTTTTTTTTGCCAGCCCTACGCGCGACTATTCGATTTCAGTGAATTAATTTCCAATCAGACAAAGCTAGTTAGAAGTTAGCAGTTTGAATGAAATTAATGTGACGATCTTGTCTCGACTCTCGCGTAATTTATAGCGATGAGTTATTTGCAGAAGAATGGGGACAGAGGACATTCACAGTCACAGAACAGTAAAAGCTAATTATGCAGATCGAGACCACCAACGACGATGCATGCACTTGGCGCACTTTAATAGACTTCTTGGATGCTCTCCGCATCAATGCATTATGCATCACACGAACGGATTCTGAATTTTTATCACGGAGAACCAAAGAGACAAAAATATATATATATTGAATTGAATTAAATTTATTAATTAATTATGTGCTCGATAAAAAAAATGATGCTTTAACTTATACAGACAAAAAAAAATATCAAATCAGATTTAAATAACTGAGTAGAATTAGAATGTTTTTAAGCTCACTAAAATGTTTGATGAGTTTAACTCTAAAACTCATCAAATCGGTCTCAAATAATGAATCCGAGCTGTTGAAACCCGTCTATCTTACGTGTGATGTGTCTACATGTGAAATTTTTAAACATTCGAATTAGTTTAGTATAAAGTCAATTGATCAAAATTAGAAGGTTAATAAATTAATTTTAGTGCATTTATTTTTTGAACGTTTTTTGACCGCTTGACTTTATACTAAATCAATTCGAATGTTTAAAATTTTCATATGTAGACTCATCACTCGTAAGGTAGGCGGGTTTCAACAGTTTATATTCGTCATTTGAAACAAATTTGATAGATTTTGGAGTTAAGCTCACCAAACACTTTGATGAGCTTAAGAACACCCTAGTTCTACTCTAAATAACTAATTAAGTTTAAACTCATTAATTAATTATGTACTCGATAAAAAAAATACTTTAACTTATAATTGTCAATACTCTGACTTGTAATTTCTGATTTTCTAACCTATAATCCTAATTACTAATTATAATTTAAAAAAATAATTTTAATTATAACTCTAAATTTAACCCGAGTTATAAATCAAACATTCAGAGAGGAGCAAAAAAAAATTCAAGACGGACAAAGTCGATCGAACGTCCCGATCTCCATTAAAACTCAAAATCCAGAGGAGCAGCTGCTCTCCTAGGACCACGTGGGTCTGCCCCTGTGAATTTCTAAGTAGAACTAGTATTCTTAAGCTCATCATTTTTTTTGTGAAATTAACTCTAAAACTTATTAAAATGATTTTAAATGACGAATTCAAACCATTAAAGCCGATCTACTTTTACGAGTGATGTGTTTATAGGTGAGATTATAAATTATAGAATTAATTTAGTATAAAATCAAGTGGTCAAAACAAAAGGCTTATAAGAATTTTAATATTTTTCATCATTTTTTGACATCTTGACATTATACTTAATTAATTCTAAAATTTATAAATTTAACGTGTAAACACATCACTTATACAATAGATTAGTTTTAACAGTTTAAATTTATTATTTAAAGTAATTTCAATATTTTTGGAGTTAAGCTCACAAAAGAGCTCAGAGAGCCTAAAAACATTCTAGTTCTACTTGTAATTCTCAAAGTTGTCAGTAAGTGGTTCTATGCATGTATACGCCGAACTATAATTAATAAAAAAATTTAAGATAAAACAAAGATGAAAAATCTAGCCTACTAGCTATAATTAATATAATGTTCTGTTAATTACAAAATACATTCTAGTCCTACTTGTAATTCTCAAAAGTTGTCAGTAAGTGGTTCTACTTCTATGCGTGTATACACTACACCGAACCATAATTAATATTATTTTTAAGATAAAAAGATGAAAATTTAGCTTACTAGCTATAATTAATACAAAAGTACAGTATGTCAGTATGTTTTCGGCCATTTTTATTAATATCCCAAAAAAATAGATAATTTTAAAAATAACCTCGGTTTTTTTTTTTTTTATTAATGCCCTAACCGCTTGGAAGCGGAGCGGGCCAATATCAACACCAAACCGCCCATATAGTGGGCGGTCCACTTTTTTTTTTTTTTTAATTTAAAAAAAAACAGAAATTTTTTATTTTTTTTATTGAAATATTAGAAATGTTGAATATATTTCTTTAGAAATAGATGTAATAAAATATAATTTGATTTATTAGAAAGACTACAACAAATAACCCGGATCAATATTTTTCAGGCCGGATTTTTCGCGGCTGTAAGAAAAATTAATATATCTCTTTATGTGTTATTGGACAAAAATAAAAATGCTTAGATTCTGAGTTATTGATCCCGGTTCAAAAGTCACTTCTATGTAATCTAGAAAATATTGTGATCCTTCTAGGAAATTTAATTTATAAAAAGGTGTATCTATTTTGAGAATTCTTTTTTAATAACAAATATTAAATAACTTAATTTTTTTATTTTTTTTCAAAAATAAATGCAACTTTTCATAAATTAAATGTTCTAGAAAAATTACAATATTTTCTAGATTACATAGAAGTGACTTTTGAACCGGGATCAATAACTCATAATCTAAGCATTTTTATTTTTTTCCAATAACACATAAAGAAATATATTAATTTTTTTTACAGCCGCGAAAAATCCGGCCTGAAAAATATTGATCCGGGTTATCTGTTGCAGTCTTTCTAATAAATCAAATTATACTGTATTCCATCTATTTTTAAAGAAATATATTTAACATTTCTAATATTTCAATACAAAAAATTAAAAAAATTAAAAAATTAATATTTTAAAAAAATAAAAATAAAAATAAAAACCACACAACCCGCCCCTGACAGGGGCGGTTGTCTTATTTTTTATTTTTTATTTTTATTTTTTTTTATTTTTAAAAAAATATTTATTTTTTAATTTTTTTTATTTTTTGTATTGAAATATTAGAAATGTTAAATATATTTCTTTAAAAATAGATGGAATACAATATAATTTGATTTATTAGAAAGACTGCAACAGATAACCCGGATCAATATTTTTCAGGCCGGATTTTTCACAGCTGTAAAAAAAATTAATATATTTCTTTATGTGTTATTGGAAAAAAATAAAAATGCTTAGATTCTGAGTTATTGATCTCGGTTCAAAAGTCACTTCTATGTAATCTAGAAAATATTGTGATCCTTCTAGGAAATTTAATTTATAAAAAGGTGTATCTATTTTGAGAATTCTTTTTTAATAACAAATATTAAATAACTTAATTTTTTTATTTTTTTTCAAAAATAAATGCAACTTTTCATAAATTAAATGTTCTAGAAAAATTACAATATTTTCTAGATTACATAGAAGTGACTTTTGAACCGGGATCAATAACTCAGAATCTAAGCATTTTTATTTTTGTCCAATAACACATAAAGAGATATATTAATTTTTCTTACAGCCGCGAAAAATCCGGCCTGAAAAATATTGATCCGGGTTATTTGTTGTAGTCTTTCTAATAAATCAAATTATATTTTATTACATCTATTTCTAAAGAAATATATTCAACATTTCTAATATTTCAATAAAAAAAATAAAAAATTTCTGTTTTAAAAAAAAAAAAAAAAAAAAGTGGACCGCCCACTATATAGGCAGTTTGGTGTTGATATTGGCCCGCTCCGCTTCCAAGCGGTTAGGGCATTAATAAAAAAAAAAAAAAAAAACGAGATTATTTTTAAAATTATCTATTTTTTTTTGGATATTAATAAAAATGGCCGGTATGTTTTAGACTCTAAATATATTTATTTATTGGAGTTTACGCGCGGAAGCATATAAATAATATATGCTTTGATAATACTCCAAAATCTCTTAACAATATATTTCTCCGATCGATGGGGTGGGTGGAATAGTGGCCGTCCGACGGGTATTGTATCAAACTCGATCTAGGTCAATATTAATTAATATGTCCTTGATACATATAAAATTTAAAGCTGTTTCTACAAATTTTGATTCGAGTCAAACAGCTCTGTTTCGTGGGGGACTGGGGGTAGATACATATAAAATTTAAAGCTGTTTGTATAAACCTTGATTCGAGTCAAACAGCTCTGTTTGCTGGGGTAGATCTTCATGTACCTCAAAACATAGTGATAAACAAATAGTATGAATTTGGTTCAATAGGATCAAAAATTCGTGATTTGAATATAATTCAGTTATATTTTGAGTATTAATTCGCAAATCATTCAGTAAAATCAACAAGCACACAAAAAAAACCAATTTTTTTTTTTATAAAATTATAAAATAATTTTTTTTTCGTGAATAATTTGTGACTCATGTTTTATTCACAAATAAACATATTATACGTTTTTTTACATTTTATTCAGAGTTCAGTTCGAAAACATCAAAAATACAAATAAAATGCGAATTATTTGTATATATTGTTACTAGCTATGTTCCAAAAAGTACTAAAGCACTCTATAATTCTAAATTTTTTTACTTGATGCCTTAACATTGGATTGAATTATTTTTTCTTTTACGTTTTTATATAATTCAGTTTTCTTATAAAATATCAAAACTTTACTTAGTAATTGTAAAAGAACATAAATTTAAATTTCACTGGCCACACTATATATTTTTGCATTTCATTCGGAGAATTTTTTATCCATAGAAATTAATAAAAAATGAGAGAAGAAATTAAAAAGACTACAATTTTTCTTGCATTAACAGATAGATCGAAGTCAATGTTTCTAATTCAAAAATTTTGGATCGGGTTCAATGCTACCGCGAAATTTTTAAATATATCATAACCCAAAAAAACAACAACCAAATCATGTTTTTTGAAAAATTCAAATTTTGAAACGGCCGCACCTAGGAGATGCGGCCATCTTTTTATTTTTTATTTTTTCCTTCTCCTGCAGCAGCTTAATCTGAAGAAAAAAAGAAAAAAAATACATAATTTGAAACCAAATATTATTAGCCCTTAAATTACAAGACTCAATACAAATTTATAAAACATATAAGATTTTTCCTTTCTTAAATTAGTCATATTTATACTACGTATGACACTAGTAAATTGATTGAGAGAGATTTGACTCAGAAATATGGATATAATTTCATTGATACTGTAGTATCTCTGAAATCTGACATGTGAAGTTTGCCATATATAATTCATAAAATGAAGATTCATCCACAATTTTTTTCTTTTAAATATCTCGCGGAAACAGAAATAATTTCAGCCATGAATCACATTATAAGAGTAACCAAGAGGTATGAAGAAGGATATTGAAATGAACACCCTACAAATACATTTTGTTTGAAAATTTAGAAGCTAGAATAATTTATAATATTTTCCCTTTGCTATTCAAGCCGCACAAATCTTAAAGGAACAACTACAGTTTTATTATATATATTTAAGCCCGCACAACTCTTAAAAGATTCTTCGCAGAGGCATAGATGTACCGTTTATCTGATTCGCATTTCCTTGATCTGTACCATTTAATTTTAGATAAGAGAGGGTTGAGAGATCCAAATAGTTATTTTTTTTGTTTTTTTTATATATCCATTAGGATCAGTTGTTTAAATAACTGATCCAGACTAATACTTATTAGGATCGGTTCTTTTTAAACAACTGATCCTAATGGTTATTTGAACGTTTTTTTTTTTATAAAAATCAAAATCTGGATCGGTTAATTGATTAAACCGATCCTATATATGTGTATCTAGATTGGTTTTTGTAAATAACCGATCCTGATTTTTTATTGAATCTAAAAAAAATATTTTATTTATTTGGCCAGCTTCCCATATATATTTTGCTGGCTAGTATATATTTTGCACAATAAGAAGTAGTAATTAAATATCAAACACATCCTAAATTAAATATCATACACAAATCCTAAATTATTACAAAAAATTAATGTTCATGCAAATTAAGTTTACACATCCTAAATTGTTATACTTCTTCTCGGCTTTACCTCATTTAGTAAAATTTGAACTCACATTAGGCGAAGGTCGTCCAAGCGTTGTACAGTATGTTTAGCGGGAATATCCTGTATTTTTTAAAAGATAGAAGAGCATGCACAATTAATTGTGTATTTTAAATTTTAATGTTGTATTCATTACATATTCATATATGTGATCCCAATTAGTATGAAAATATGAGAATTTGAATTGTCAAGATGAAAATATCCTAAACCATCGACTAATGTCCCCTTTCTTTTTCTCATAGACTTCAACTTCTTATGAGTTGGTGCTTTTGTTCCTTTTTACCATGGACCATCGATCAATACAACAAGAGATGAAACTTGACTTTCAAAACACTTATTGGATGAATTTTGAATAGTCTACAAGACATCATTTGATTTATAGCAAGACCTTGGAGGAGCATCTGATGTAGACTACTGTTCAAGAAGTTGAGAGAGAGTACGAAGCACAGAAGGAAGTTGCAGGGAAAGAGAAAAATGAAGGGACCAGTAATTCATCAAGAGAAGGGAAGGGCAAAAGAGTCATTTTATTATTCTGTTAATATTAATCAGTATTTTAAATTGATTAAATCAATCGATGGGTATATTAAAAATATAAGTGAATTTGGATGGGTAAATAACTAATTTTATATTTTTGATGAGCAAATATTTAATTGATGAAGTTATGATGGGTATATCAATATATCTAAATTTCTCTATTTTTACTTCGCTAGAGGGATTTCTGAGCCAAAATTACTTTGGAACCTTTTTTTAATATAAAGAGTCTGCTTTGAGATTTGTGCCAGAATAAAACATACGAGTACGACGCAGATCTCATTGGGTACCGCGTTGGATCTGAATTCCATAGAAGATAGAACATTCCCAATTTCCCATTGCATTGCATTGCATTGCATTGCGCGCGACTATTCGAGTTGATTCATTGAATTAATAATTACAATCGTACAAAGCTTAGTTAGAGGTTAGCAGCTTGGACGAAATTAATGTGAAGAACAAGTCTCAAGTAATTTAATGTGATGAATTATTTTCAAAAAATGGGGACAGAGCAGTAAAAGCTAATTCTAATCGAGACTACCAAGTCACCAACGATGCCTGCACTTGGCGCATATGCCAAATAGAAAAGGTAATTTATCAGTGAGAATGGTTCCATGTTTCATGTATGCATGCACCGAAGTATAATTAATATAACTAGAATCCGTATCTGCTGCTGCTTTTATGAGTTAAACATGACATGTTATTCTAATTCAATCCGTCGTACTTAAAAGGTAGATTAAATTTTGATCAATATGAGATTTTCAGTATGGGCCCCTCATCAATTTTGATCAAGATTAGGAGATTAAAATCATACGGTCAAAAACACCGTGCTACTCATGATGACAAAAAAGAGCAACAAAACCTACCGAATCTGTAAATAATCCATATCCTCTGCATTGACGCACCGTTTGAGTTAAACTTTTCACCTCCTGTATCATTTTACCTCCGATATAATTTTGTCAACTAAACACAATTCGACGAAAAATTTTCTTATCTTTCCATTCTCTCTTTTCCTCTACTCTCCATCCAAACAAGGTGCAAGTTGGGATCGGTAATAATTATACCGATGAAATGTTGGAAAAACAAACTTTGGTAATTGTGTTATTGTTTCAAACTTTAAAACTTTTCATATCGGTAAAATTTGTACTGATCTTTCTACCAATCAAAAAATTATCGATCTTTCAAATCGATAATATACTCTTTTTATTTCCATCTTACTTTTTATTAATTTCTACCCAAATTTTTTTTTCCCAATTGACTTCCAAGCTAGTCTCTCATTTTTTTTTTTCAAGAATCAATGATAGAGCGCTAGAGGCTGCCATTGTTTATGACTTGCTAGCTAGTCACATTCCTATAAATAATTAAATATCTGTTTTGTTGTTGTAAATAATATATTATTATTATGAGGAGGGATCAAGTTACAACATTTTTTGAGTTACAACAAGTTACAACAAGGATTTTTTATATTTTGAAAGTCTAAATCATCGATCCAAACCGTTAGATGTGATCTTTACAATAAAATGTGCTTGGAGAGCAAATTTTACATTTTTTGGAATTTTTTTTACTATTTATTACGATGGGTACAAAATTCAATGGTATGAATTTGACTAGTTTTTGTACTCATCTTAATAAATAGTAAAAAAATTCCAAAAAATGTAAAATTTGGTCTCCAAGCACATTTTATTGTAGAGATCACATCTAACGGTTTGGATCGACAATTTGGACTTTTAAAATGTAGAAAATTCTTGTTGTAACTTGATCCCCCTCTATTATTATTATTATTATTATTATTATTATTATTATTATTATTATTATTATAAGAGGTCCGTAATTATATGAATTTGATTAGCATTATTATTCGTGTTATCCTTATAGTCGCACTGTAACTTCCGGCACAAGCACAACAAATCTTAATATATATATTTATTGGGAGGAGGGATTAAATTACTCCATTTTGATAACACATTTTTACACCATATTTTTATAAGTTATTATTGCAATCTCATAATTCAAATAGTCGATCTGAACCATTCAACGTGATGTCCATATTAAAATGTATTTAGGGATCAAATTTTATATTTTTTTTTGAAAATTTATTATTATTTATTTAGAATTTTTTAAAATTGTTGTTTTTCAAAAATTCAAAATTACCCAAAAACAATAATTTTATACATATCTTAATAAATACTAAAAAAAAATTTCAAAAAAATTTGTTGCCATAAAATAATATAATTGAATCTCTCCTCATTTATTGGACACTTTAGATTGAACAAAGGACTGGGGAGATCTCACTCGCAAGTTCTAGATACACTTAATTACATGCCATGCCTCCATGAATGCATGTGTCAGAAATTATATATATATAGAGAGAGATGGACTATAGTGCATTGGATCATAAATCACCGATTTAAAGTCCAAATGATCGATTCAAACCGTTCATTTTGTTCTCCATATTAATATGTGCTTGGAGACCAAATTTTACATTTTTTGAAATTTTTTTACTATTTATTAAGCCACTTTGAAAATCGCTGATCCAACGGTGACTGTTTGGAACAATAAAATCAGAATCCACCGTTGGATCAGCGATTTTCAAAGTGGCTTAATAAATAGTAAAAAAATTCTAAAAAATGTAAAATTTGGTCTCCAAGCACATATTAATATGGAGAACAAGATGAACGGTTTGGATCGGTCATTTGGACTTTGAATCAGTGATTTATGGTCCAATGCACACCATGGCCTATGCATTGCAATGCACCATAGCCCATCTCTCTCTCTCTCTCTATATATATATTAAATTTATTATTATTTATTTAGAATTTTTTAAAATTGTTGTTTTTCAAAGATTAAAAATTGTCCAAAAACAACAATTTTGTACATATCTTAATAAATACTAAAAAAAAAATCCAAAAATTATAAAATTCCAAAAAAAATTATCACCATAAAATGATATAATTGAATCCGTCCTCATTTATTAAACACTTTCAATTGAACAAAGGACTGGGGAGTTCTAGATACACTTAATTACATGTCACGCCTCCATGAATGCATGTGCCAGAAATTAGTTAAGCTGGTCAATGTCGGATCGCAAGGACAAAAATTCATTACCATTTCCATGATCACTAATTAGGTTCACATTTTCTAAAATTAGTGTGAATTTAAGTTTATTAAAGAAATTTTACTTAATGCAAAAAAAAAAATTAACTTTAAAATTTTTCAAACTTATATTATTAAGTGGTGTATTAAAAAACAAATTATAACACCCAATCAACTTTTTTTTACCTCAAAATAAAAAAGAAAAAATGCATTAGAAAAATATATTTATAAATATAAAATTATGTATGATCTTAAAATATTTTTACTCTTGCATGCCCTGTTTAAGGAAAACTTTTTACAAATCTAATATCTACATCAACATCACTCATGACCGGGACATGACATCTTATGAAATAGATACAAGAATGCGTATGTCATGACTCATGAATGCATGATTGGGAGCTACGTACCATGTTGCAATAGATTATAGATACAAGAATTTTAATTTTGAAAATTCTAAAAAGATACGGAGCATGATCTAACATCACATCACCATTTAGATTTTTGACAAATGATCCAACGAATAAATATAGATACATCATCAATAATTAACGGGAGCGCTAAATCTTAAATAGCTTTTAATGCATTAAATCTTGAAACATAAGGTTTAACCACATTATAAGTAAGCCATTAAGTTATGGATAACATGTCTATGTTTTGTGGACCATAATATATATATATATATATGAGGAGGGATCAAATGACACTATTTTTTGGTGACATGGAATGACACCGTCCATTTTCAAAGTCCAAACAGTCGATCCAAACCGTTCAACTTGATGGATATGTTAAAATGTGCTTGCAGATCAAATTTTACATTTTTCTGAATTTTTTTTGGGTTTATTCAGAGGGGTTCAAAAATTCAACGGTCTGAATATAGCGATTTTGTTAAATACTTAATAAATAGTAAAAAAATTCAGAAAAATGTAAAATTTGATTTCCAAGTTACTCTTAATATATTCATCATATTGAACGGTTTGGATCGACTATTTGGATTTTGAAATTTCAAAAATGGACATTGTCACACCATGTCACCAAAATAGTGGTGTAATCCGATCCCTCCTCTCTCTATATATATATATATATATATATATATATATATATATATATATATATATATATATACACACACACACACACACATATTCGATAAAAATGAGATATATATTCCACCGACTACATTAAAGAAACAAAAAATTATTCATTATAATTTATAAAGTATCAAACTACTGGTATTAAAAAGGTAAATCTAAAATCTACTTAATTAAAGCTAAACTTAATTTACTGCAATTCCTTGGCCTTTGTTCAGGAAAATATTTAACATCTCGTAACAAAATTAAATTAAGTTTGAAAAAAAATTGTTTTATTTTTTTATTTTTTATTTTGCACTAGAAAGAAAAGTTTTAAGATTATCAACTGATGAATCTCTAACGGACAATGTTAGTTTGTGGTCCGAAAGTAGTAATTTTGTAATTTTTTTTGATAAAAATTATAAAAATGTAGTCTCGAAGCACATTTTAATTTGTTTTTTTTTTTTTTGTTCTCTGAAGAGTGAAACCAAACATTAACCTAATTAATCAATGAGCTGGGTACGTAATAAACACGTCTGGCACACAGCAACGACACGGATATATATATATAATAAGCAGAATGCGCATCCTCTGAGAAGAAAATAACCTCCGTAATGGCTCGATCGATCGGAAGATCTAGAGTGGTTGCAATTTTATAGCTGAAGAAAAAAAATTACATAATATATTTGTTGGCTCTAAGCAAACTTTAAAAAATAGAAATGCATACTCTTTAATGGACTATTTCCGAAATAGAAATGCATACTCTTTAAAAAATAGAAATTCGTAAGTATGAATACTATACGTTTTGACTATTAATAAAATAACTTTAATCTTACTCTTTGGTGGTAGTTAGCACGTTTTAATTTTTTTTTTGTCTTTTAGTGCAGAGGACAGATAGAGAACTGAAGTAGGAGGACTGTTAGTTGATCCCTTTCCGAAATATGTAGTTACTAGGTTTTGATTCGTGCAACTAAGGCGATATTTGATGCAAGATGCCAAGTCTCAAGTCTTGAAGATGGGGGGCTAAATGAACCCGTTAACATGCCAGGATTGTTGGAATCCGAACCCAAAAAAACCCGTCCCCTTTGGGCCTTCCTTTTGTCAGCGCATTAATGAATGCAATGCAATCCCCTCCTAGATTTTATTTACCAATTGAGGCCTTCTTCTCTTTATTAGTCTTTAAGACAGGTGGGGTCACCACCGAAAAGTAAAAACAATGCAAGATCTGTTACCGTAACCGAGTCTGTCGTAGATAAAAACAAAAAAAATAAAAAATAAAAAACAAGCATGAGGTCATTGTTGAAACAAAATCCTCTGCCCTCCGAGGGCAGGAAATTTCTGCCCCCAGAGTCTCTGTCGAGTGGGACCGGGATGGGGCCGATTACTGTTTAGAGTTTAACTTTTTGTTACTGTTTTTAAATGGGCTCCACCCGCAGAGACTCTGGGGGCAGAAATTTCCTACCCCCAGGAGGCAGAGGATTCGGTCTCGTCATTGTTGTGCTTCTCAGTTATGACGCTGTCCCATAGTAAATACGGCCGGGGTTGTTCCACCAAGTGCAAACGGATCGATCGGATACAGAATTACAGATCGATCGTATAGTGGACCAGCTGATACATATATATAATTAAAATTTATGTATATGTATGGATATTCGGATATCTATAAGACTATATCAATCTGATTTTTGAATCAGGATCCGGATAGATAATATCCAATCCGTTTGCAACCATACGCCCTCCCCCTCCCCCACCCAAAAAGTATGATTTCTTGCTTATATTTAAGAGACAAGAGTGTTCCATTTAGTTTGTACAAGAGAACCTGGACCTAAACCAATATTCTCTCTCTCTCTCTCTCTCTCTCTCTCTCTCTCTCTCTGGCAATGATGGGAAAAATGGCTGGAAACTTCCTGTCCTCTTGGCCATGGGCGAACTTGGGTTCACTCAAAGTCTCTCTCTTTCTCTCATTACTTGTATTAATTTATTTATGATAAAATAAAATAGCAGAAATGCAATTATTATAATTTTCTGGGTCTTTTACAAAAATGCAGTATGCACTGTATGGGCCAATGGTGGCGAAGGCAATGGAGGCAATGAGAGCAGGGAGAATAATAGATTCATGGTGGATCCATCTTTTTGTTTTGTTTGTGCTTAGAGGTTTGGTTCACCAACTATGGTTCTCTTATAGTAACATGTTGTTCTTTAATCGCCGGCGCCGTGTCGTAAAAGATGGCGTTACTTTTAAACAAATTGACAACGAGTGGGACTGGTAAGTGAAAATTTTACTGAAATATTTTTTTGTTGCAAAAAATTAACACAAGTACAGAACATAACCAACATTTGCATCTAGCACCTCATTAATTAAGTACAGTACTTATATATACATATTTTTTTGGTTTTGAACTTTTATAAGCCTTTGTATTTGTACCAGTGGTGGTACCAGAATATTATTCTTTGGTTTCAATGAACCAGTGTCTTTCATCTCATGCTTTCCATAACACCTTCCTGCTCTGGTCATCATTTTCAAATTTGAATCAATTAACAAGCAAAATCATAGATGAATAAAATACAAGGTCTCAAATGTATGGTAATAGACCATGTTTGAAATCCAGTACATTGCACAGGAACTTGAGTGATTTAAGGACCCAACATGTACATGTCTTGATTAAAAATAAATAAATGCAAAGATGAATAAGGGGAAGGTGGCAAGGTGAAGAATATGACCCAACATTTAATGGTAAAGTAATTAAGAGTGAGAAATTAAAGAAAATTATTATGAACAAGGTTTTTTTAATTGGAGTGAGGACAGATGCATATAATAATGTAATTTTGACGTAAAAATATATAATAAAAGTATAGTAAATTAAGAAATATAAAATAGAAGTATATATAGTACTTTTAGAAGTACCCATAAAATGTTATAAAGTACCAGTTAACATGTATCTTGATCAGATGTCAGTAATAGTAGCCCTTCCTATTAAGTTGGAAAAGTAACATACATGTGCTGAAAAAGGAAGGTCCCCAGTTTCAATTACTCTTTTTATCTTGGAGATTTTTTTTATAAACCATAATTAAAAAAATAAATAAAATAATCGTGTTGGTTTTATAAAAATATTTTTTTTCTAATTATGATTTATAAAAAAAATTATTCTATCTTGTGATAATATACTGCGATAACGAATGAATGATGAATTACAGATATGACGAATAAGTAATTAGGTCTGTTAATTTTTTTCACCATGTATGTATATTTGTCCAGGGACAATTTTTTGATAATGCAAGCTATGTTAGCAACAGCAACCATAAGCACTTTACAATCACTAATGGAGGCACCAGTGGTGTATTTGGACTGGAGAGGATTCATAATTGCACTGACGATCCACGTGGGCTTTTCAGAGTCATTCTTTTATTGTACCCACAGATGGCTTCATAAACCCAGTCTATTCTCTCGGTACCATTCCCTGCATCATTCCTCTCCGGTACCGCAACCTTACACCGGTATGCATTCATTATTTTTTACTGAATACCTGAATGGGTTATTTTTTTCTTTCTCATATTTATATTAATTTCGCAACCCTATCAAATGCTAGCCCAATAAAAAAAAATGCTCGACATGTACATATATGCCAACAATAAGTTCTAGATATGAAAGCATGGAATTGTATTTCTTTTTAATTCTTTTATTCTCTTTCTTAATATCTGAACAAATATTATTCTTTTTGAGGCATTAATTCGATTAATTGTCAGTGCAAGTTTTAATTAAATAAGCAGTTTCTTTTAATTTATAATATTATTACATTAATGTTAGAACAATTTGAACATAACCATGCCCGGCCCTAGGTGCTGGGTAGCCAGGGCAACCGCCCCGGACCTTCGAGATCTAAGAGGTCCAAAAACAAATTGTCTGTATATATATATAATTTTTTTGTATATATTAAAAATAAATAAAATATTAGAGGTCAAATTTTGTATATATAAAGGGTTTAAATTTTTCTATAAATAGATATGATATATTAGCATATCAATAAAAAATCAGACCGGCTAATCGCTTTCATATGTATTTCAATAACATATGCTTATAAGTCCTTTTTATTTTTTAAAAGTCCAAATAGTCAATTCAAACCGTTCAACATGATATCCATATTAAAACGTGCTTGAAGACCAAACTTTATATTTTTTTTGAATTTTTTTACTATATTTTAAGGTAGGTAGAATATCATTATTTTTTATGGTTCAATCTCTTCTGAATCAATGGATTTTCTACCTATCTTAAAAAATGGTAAAAAGGTTCTAAAAAACGTAAAATTTGGCCTCCAAGCACGTTTTAATATTGATATCATATTGAACGGTTTCAATTGACTGTTTGGACTTTGAAAATGCAAAAATAACCTAATATGCACTTGGTGTTGAAGTACTTATAGAAGTGTATTAGCATGTCTCATAAAAAATTGTATATATAAATGGTTCAATTTTTTCTCCCTCTCAAATCCCAAAATTTTCAAGACCGACCTAGACATAACTTTACTAAACAAAAAAAAAAATTAATTTCAAAAATACTTTTCGGTCGATTTAAAAAAAAAAAAAAAAATCAAATCTGTGATATTTTCACCGATTTTGATTAACTTTTTGGACAACAAAACAAACGGTTTCAGTGAAAATGTAATCGGTATTAATTTTGCCGGACCGGTGATAAAAGCACCGGTATCAGCTTGGAATTATTCTTATTTTATTAATTTCATATTCCTTATTCTCCATTTGATAAAAAAATTTAACCATCCATTCATCAAAGTCAAAACAAAACGGTCAAAGTTTTCTTTTCCAAATCAATTTGTCACGACTAAAACTTGGCTGACCTTCTTGTCACAATCTCTCAATTTTAATTAGAATTAATTAAATATGGGTGTTTTTCAATATTAATAAAAATTTGGGTACAACTTTTCACAGATACGTAGATTAATGAGAAGAGTAAATTAAGGAGATTTAATTTCTTCAATTCATACAACCTTACATTAATGACATATATATCCATTTAATGCCTTGTTTTTGTCTAGGCCAGGCATTGTTACAACATCCCATGTTGTACCCTGTGGATGTCCTCAATAATGCATATATGCCGTATACAATGATGTTTATTTTTTTTGAAAAGAGTATATGTTTTTCTTTTGATAATTTTCAGCTGGATTTGCCACACCATTGGAGCACCTGGTCCAAGCTGTGGCCATGGTAACACCTCTGTTTGGTGCATTTATAATGGGATATGGGTCCATAGGCCTGGTGTACAGCCACATCCTCCTTTTCGACTATTTGCGGTGCATGGGGTACAGCAATGTAGAAGTGTTTGATCATCAACTCTTTGACACGTACCCCCTGCTTAGATACCTTATTTATACACCATCGTAAGTGCACATGCTTCCTTCTTATTATATCTTCATAGTTTATTTTTAAAAAAATTGTAGGATCATAACTCTTCTGAGTTCTGATTTCTCTAATCTAATAAATGGCAGACGTACAGATGTTGCATGCAATAAATGATCCATCACCTAACTTGTCCGTGCAGATATTATAGCTTACATCATATAAAGAAAGATTCAAATTTCTGCCTTTTCATGCCACTTTTTGATGCAATTGGAGGAACAATCAATCCCAATTCATGGGAACTGCAAAGGGAAATTAGATCAGGTACACTTCGCAATTAATCTTCCACTTATCATTAATTATTCATGAACGAAATAATTTAGATATGATTATTTAGTTAAGCTTAATTTGCATGAAAGTCTGTAAATAATATTTGCATTCTATTCGTTTCATAATTATTAGTTTTCACTTAACAAAATAAAATTTACACTAAATAAAATAGCAAGTGCATTATGAATTTATGTTTCATGCAAACTTAATTCAAACAAATTTTAAAGTTATTTGTATGAATTTTGATGCATATCCAACGGCTCCAATTCCATAAACTATTAGGTTCTTTTAGAGAGGAAAATTGTAAAAAAAAAAAAAAAAAAAAAAATCATTGACATTCAATGCGAATGCAACAAAAAATGAGCCATTACAAAAACAAAACGGATCTATTAATTAGTTAGATTTACCATTCCATTATCACTGGTAAAATTTGTCCAATGAAATTGTAACTTTGGCACGACATCAAGACATGGAATCCAATATCCTCTGTGGTAACAAAATATTTCTGATTAGGGGCTACTTTAATAGTCGTGCTGATTCTGATTGGTCCAGATCCAAACAGAATTCAATAGACGTACGTACATGCCATTGTTCTTCTATATATCTCTATCAGTACTTAGGTATACGCAGATCTCGCTATCAAGTTTGTACAAAAAGTTTTCGTACAAAACTGACAACCACACATCAAATCTCCTATTCAAAGCATGTGTCAATAGCTGGAAATTTTAAATGCATCTCCTCTCTCCTGATCAGTCTAATTGCAAGTTCAATGCTGCCATGCTGCAAGTATTGAATTCATCGATACATGGCATTTATGTTTTTCATTTACAAGTACTTACGATTGGATAAAAGCTGAACTACTTGAAGACTTTTTTTTTTTTTTTTTTTTAAGGGTCAACTATTTATTAGACTTCAAAAAATAAATACTTTTGTTATGGAAAATTTGATAGAGTATTATCTGTACAAAATATAATTTCAAATTTTGGAAGAATATTCTTGCACATGTATTGTACATGTTGATCTCCATCTTTCAATAAAAGTACAAAATCCAAGCATGTAAAACGCTATTGTCATGTTGCTTCCTGAATTCAAACACTAATCTGTTTGCTTTTGTGTATACACTATACAGGGAAGAATGATCAAGTACCAGATTTTGTATTTCTGGCACATGTAGTAGACCTGATGCAATCGATGCATGTGGCATTCGCATTTCGTTCAGTCACCGCAAAACCATACACCATGCATTTTATCCTGCTTCCTCTTTTGCCCCTCGCTTTTTACTTCATGGTTCTCCAGTGGTGTTTATCAAAGACTTACACAGTTAGCTTTTACTGCCTGCGCGGCCGACTTCACCAAACTTGGACTGTCCCGAGATATGGTTTTCATGTTCGTATCTATTTTCATATTATAGTTCAAATTTTTTATATCTTGCTTTTCAGAACAATGCTTTCAAAAAAAAAAAACATGAAGCTATGTGAATGTTACCAGTATATGTTGTAATCATAATAGCCTTGTTTGCAGTACTTCTTGCCATTTGCAAAAGATGGAATCAACCATCAGATTGAGCTTGCAATACTTCGGGCCGATAAGATTGGAGTAAAGGTTATTAGCCTAGCTGCACTAAACAAGGTTAGAACTTTTATGAATAAATACAATATGGCACTCATGTGGCAGGATTAAATGAGAATTAACTATAGGTTTTTACCATAAAGAGGTGCTGTCATGCAGAAGCACAACAAATGCTGAAAGCATTATTTCAAAATAGCCGTTACCAATTATCCAAGGAAGGTTATTTTTATTTGTGTATTATATTGGGAGAAACAAATCATTTACCCTTGACATATAGGCAGCCCATGTGGAGGTATTAATTAATTGGTTGCAGCATGGCAGAGGAAGGGGTTGATATGGTCAATGTCAAATTTACTGGTTTTGCACCCATAATGTTACACTTCCATTTATTTGACCAAGGCTACTGGAAAATGCATAGGCTGGTAAATAAATGCAAATCATTTGAATTTTTTGTTAGAGTCAGTAGGGAAACAGAGTACCATACCTCTGTTCTGTCTTCTTTTGTACAAATTACCATCCTAGGTACCAAAATTATTGTTGAGGTGGCCTACCTTTTAATTCTCTCTGTTTTGTGGGGGCCATTTTATGCTTTGTGTTCATTGTATATGGAGTAGAACTAGGGTCTTCTTCAGTTCAACAAGTCTCTTATGTATGCATTAGTCTTGTTTCTGTATCTTCATACAAAAATTACAGCATAAAAACTCATTCTTATTTAGTGTACCGATAAGTTAAGTCTATTTATGATTTTCTTAACACTGATTAACACGCCTCCTGTATATGTAGTTGTGTGTGTGCATAAATCCACGATGTTTAACAGTAATGTATATGTACACCAGAATGTAAATTTAAGCTTGTATATTTAGATTGAAAAAAGACAACACATTAGCAAGACATGCCAACAAACTTGTGTGAATATTTCTACCTTGTGATGTAGAACGAGGCGTTAAATGGTGGTGGGACACTCTTCGTAGACAAGCACCCTGATTTGAGAGTGAGAGTAGTGCATGGAAACACACTTACTGCTGCAGTTATTGTGAGAGAAATTCAAAGCAATGTGAAGGAAGTGTTTCTTACCGGCGCCACATCTAAGCTTGGACGTGCTATTTCACTTTACCTTTGTAGGAAGAAGATCAGAGTCATGGTAAGCCAGGAAAAGAAAATTTAACAAAAACACAGTAATGATTAGTCTCATGGTATTGTTCTAACCATACTTTTCTATTTTGTTTTGCGTGCAGATGCTAACACAATCCACACAAAGGTTTAGAGACATAAAAAAGGAGGCACCTCAGGAATTCCAAAATTATCTTATACAGGTGACCAAGTACCAAGCTGCGCAAAATTGTCCGGTAAGATATTTCATTGAGGAAATACCACACAACTAATACTGTATGCTGCATTTTTTTTTTATATGAAAGTAAGATGCATTGTTAATGTGATATTTTTTGAGTAAATATTGGAAGTCAAGCCACCTAACTATTTAATATTTACAAAGGATTGCTCCTTTCCACACGGAGAGCATTGACTTTGTCACTAAATCAAAGACGGGTTCTTTGTTAATGTGATATTAAAAAATCAGATATAACATGTTTAGAAATTCTGTCAGTACATATCAATCAACAACTCTTGAGAAAGAAATATTAAGTATTTTAAAGTGACTAATATATGTTAATATGATTGTTTGTTAAAGACATGGATAGTAGGGAAATGGCTGACACAGAGAGAGCAGCGATGGGCCCCACCTGAAACACATTTTCATCAGTTTGTTGTACCTCAAGTTATCAGATTTAGACGAGACTGCACGTATGGTAACTTAGCCGCAATGAGACTACCCAAAGATGTACAAGGGCTAGGTTCCTGTGAGGTAAATACATCTTCTAACTTTTATCAATCTTCATGCATCAATGAAATCAGAGTATTATAGGTACACCCGTAGGATTTCAAGCAGAAGACCTCAAAATTGTTGATAATTTTATGAAAAAGCATAAAACAAACAATCTTGTTGTTCAAATTAAGTGAGATATTATAGAAATGTCTTGGAAAAATGTAAAGGATTGACTCTGCTATCTTCTTGTACATCAGCTAATACTGCTGCAAAGGAAAAAAAAAAATTTCTTCTTCTTCTTCTTTATTGTATGAACACCTTTTTTTTCATCACTTCTAGTATGCATAAATGCCCTTAAAAAATGCTCATATTGATCTGAGCAAGAGCTAAAATTGACTTAGGATTGCAAGTTCGTTGCATATATGCTGCCATTATTTTACACAACAACTTCCTAGAAATATAACATTATTTAAATATTGAAAAGGCAGGACTTCAAGAAAAGCCTGTGTTTTCCTTAAATTTTGTTTAATGCTGCTTGGTCGATTAAATAATTCTGTCTGTCATACATGTCAGTACACATTGGACCGAGGTGTAGTTCACGCATGTCATGCCGGAGGTATCGTACATCTCTTAGAAGGATGGACACATCATGAGGTCGGTGCAATTGATGTAGATCAAATTGATGTTGCTTGGAATGCTGCACTAAAGCATGGGCTAACACCAGCTTAATCAGCTTTTAATTAAGGGAGAGATAACTGCAAATCAAGTTCATTGCAATCATTTTTTGGGTGTAGTAGAAGGATTAGACTGGCTGCATTCAAAGTGAGCAAGGGCTGGTGTGTTAAACTTAAAAGTAAGAGGGTTTATTCAAGATTATGTTAATAATGTATAAAATAATTACTAGTGTGTGGGTGCTATGAGGTGAACTTTAGCATCATACCAGTAACATGCATGATGTTATTTATATTTACTATTTTGTGCCTCCAGCTTAATCAACTAGGCACTAAGAACTAGTATCAATTTTAAGCATCAGATACCAGCATTAATGCTGACCCTGAGATTGAATCCTGTTTTATGCTTTTGTGCACTGTCTTTGTAAGAGAAACCTTATAGTTGTAATTTACAATGGCGAAGGAATAGTAAGAAGTATGGGTTAGTGAAAAAATTAGATTGCTATTCCACATTTGGATGAAAAAGTAGTTGTTTCAAACTCTTGAGTTAACAGATGTTAGCTCACTGTTCCGCTATTTTATTGATTTGTTGGATTAGCGAATATTCCGAACTTTGAGTTAGCTGCTAACCTTGCTATTCTATTCTAATGATTTATACAAACCCAGAAATCGGTTTTCAGTGGGAAAGTTAAAAAAGAATCAATAGCCCCAGAAAAATGAAAGAAAGACAATAATAAAAGATCTTCTGTTATAATACAAAAAATTGGACTGAGTGAAATTGATTCAAGTTAAATTATTTAGTCCTAATTAATTCTTGTCATTTGAGGGGACACTTGAAGTCTTGAAAGACTAAATTAAAGAAAAGATGAGGCCCAAGGACCCAAGAAGGTTTAAAAGCTTTCACTTTTTAAATAAAGAAAGAGACATCAATAATACAAAGGACAACAAAAAGAAGTCATCATTTGAATTTATCAAACCATTTGATGCTTCTCTTTTTTTTTGAAGGAGGCACTTGATGCTTCTCAACATGCACAATCAGACAATTGATGTGTATGAAATTTAAAGATTTCATTCTGTTTGAATATTGAGGATTTTATTATTAAATTTTCCGAAAGCAGAGAGTTGGATCTTGGATCCTTCAAATTAAATGAATAGCAAAATTTTAAGGAGACCGAATTCTTTTCCCCCCAGGGGGCAGGAAATTTCTGCCCCCAGAGTCTCTGCGGGTGGGACCCATTTAAAAACAGTAACAATAGTTAAACCCTTAAAATAGTAACCAGTTCCACCCCGGTTCCACCCGCAGAGATTCTGGGGGCAGAGGATTTGGTTTCAATTTTAAGTGAGTTGTCAAGTGGAAATAATTAATAGACTCCAATAGAACTCAATTAAGACTGCAAATAATAAAAATTATATTGAGATAATGATTTTGACAATGTCAAGAGATGAATACGTATTTCGAGGTCAACTGAATAAGAATAATGAAAGAGTAAAATTTGAAACCCAAAACGAAGAAATCATATAAAACTAATTTATTACATGACCATCCAATATCTTTTATCTAATATTGTTTTTCAAAACAAAGGTGCAAAAATGCAACTTTTCTATCCTGTTGGCTTAAAAACCAGAAGGATTCACTAATTTCTGTTTTTCCTGTGTGAAATTAAATTACCATAACCACACAACGCATGAATTTAAATAGCACAGCATTTTACTTGTACTACCAAACCTTTAACATTTATCCGAAGCTAACACCACCCCAAGCTAGAGATGTCAACCCAGGATATACATGGTTAAATTGAACCAAAAAAACCATAAATTGCAAGAAAAAAAAAAATCTAACCAACCTTAAACACTTCTGCTAGTCAATTCACATAAAAAACCAAGAGACATGAAGCATTTCCACGAAGTACCACGGGTGTGAGATGTTACTTTTCTCTCTCATTTCCAGCCAGGATATGAATTATCACGCCTGTTATTCCTAAATGCACAGCAACCGATTGTATAAACCACAATTAAGAAAATCAGGAAAACAATATTTACCACGGCAACCTTCTTCCAATCAGATTTTATGTTGGCAAGCACACCAGCTTTGCATGACATGCAATCATAGCAGAGGGCATTTTGGTCGTTCGACCAGGTGTTGCAATCAGGATTGGTTGAGTTGTCGACAGCTGGCTTGACCCACACTGTTTCACTCTGGTACGAGAAGTTACAATCGCTCGGTGGCTTGCAACAGCCTGACTGTTATTTGAGAAAAAAAAAAAAACATTATTATATGAATTAATTCACTATGATTTATTTCTTTTTGGAAACAAAATTAATCCAATGAGGAATAATGTACAATCTGAAAACTATTTTCTTACTTGATAAACCAAGGATTATGTCCATGATACTGGTACCACAGGACCAGCAGTCCAGCAGTAATTGCTCTTTATGGTTTGGTTTTATATTTTCTCGTTTTGTAAAGACAAGGTGGGTATGTAGAGAGTAGGTACAGTAATTGATAGATCATATAATATCACCAGTTACCACATAAGGCAACTATTTCAAAATGAAAATAGTATTGCTAGTAACTGTTCAAAACATAGCTTGGTTTATGTCAATATGACTATATTTACCAAAAAGGAAAAAAAAAAAGTTCACTTCCTCCCCACTTCACCGTTTTTGTGGAAAAGATTACCATGCTCAATCTACTACTGTTACTATACCAATTTCTTTCACCTAACTGAGGGATGAACAAGGAATTTTTTTTTATAAACCATAATTAAAAAAAAAAATTATGAAACCGACATGATTACTTTTTTTTTTTTTACAAAAACCGTAAGAACTAAAATGTCATTTCGGTCCAAACTTTTTTTTTTCAGAACTGAAATAACAATTCAGTCTGAGGTATTTTCACAAGTTTTACAACATTTTTTTCGAAATATGTGAAAATGGCTCGGACTGAAATGGCAATTTTCTCCCCAAAAAAAAAAATAATAATTTAGACCAAAATAGCATCTCGGTTCTTATGGTTTTTGTAAAAACCAAAGCAATTAAGTTGGTTTGGTAAAATCTGTTTTTTTATTTATTGTTTCTAAAAAAAATTCATGAACAAGAGTAGGGAGATTTGATGGAAAAAAATTGACATGGCAGGATACGTGTACAATATTAATTGAGCATCCTTCATAGATTCTTGCTCTTGAAAGGGGTACCAACCATGATTTTTTGCTTTTTATTTTTGGGGTCAGACATAAAACTTTTCCTTGAAGAACACTGATAGCTGAAAGTTAAGGTGAACATGTCATCTAATAAAAAAAAAAAACTTAAAGACCAAGGGCCAGTTTAAGAAAAGATCAAATAACCATATTTTTGAACAGGCACGCCACAACTCTTGAATAGAATAACAATAATGTGGTTGAGTAAGATGACCATAAAAATCCTAAAAGAGAAACCAACTTAAAATTATAGTGGAGGCAGGTCAACTAAGTTTTGAAAAGCCTTGCTGTTAGGTTAACAAAATCACTCATAAATCAGACTATACTTAATTAAACAAGTAACCAATAGAAGCGAACTAAGTAATCAATGTTTAATAATAAATAATTCCAGAATTTGAGATTGAGATTCACAATGAGAAAGTCTTATTCCATAAAAAAGTAAAATCACCGGACGGCAGAAACATTGCGGAAAAAGAAGCAATGTATTTGGTAAAAAGGAATGTGTTCTGATAATTCTATAATTAAACTGCAACACACATATGGAATAAAATTCAACCAAGAATTTTTCCTTTTTGCTCTAACATTGTTTAATTTCTAAATTGAAGCAATGAGACGTATGTTTATGTTTAATTGAGGACATGACATCAACCTAAAAGCCGCTTAAAGTAGAAAAAAAAAGAGAGAGAGAAAAAAGAATAGCAGCACTTTACCAATTGAGGAAGCAAAAGTACCTGAATTGGTGAAAGATTGGTTGTGATGAATTGACTAAATGTCTGATTTTTTTCTTGCAAGCTTTTACAGACCTTCCCATCTTGCAAGCAACTCTTTATCTTTCTCCAGTTTTTGTTGTTATTTACCCTATTTTGCAACCAATTTGAATAATCTCCAAGTTTATACTCCTTATATCTGTCGCACAAAAGACAAATAAAAAATGGTTAAGTGTTTAATACAATACAGAACTCTGCAAATATCAATAGACACAATGCAGTTACAAACAAGGAGGATTATATCCACAAAGCCAATTTTCAGTACAAAAGAAACTAGAAAGCAAGAAAATAATTTCACATTTTACCAAACATAGTTATGAATCAAATTGTAATCTCCAAAAACCCAATGCAAATGCAAAATTGAAAGAGATTAGAAGCAGGAAACACTGACCCGCGACCAGAGACGACCTGGCCGACGCCCTTGTTGGTGACGACGAAGGCGAAGATGGTGAAACAAAAGAGGAGAAGGATGAGGACGAACATGACGAGTAGGTAGACCCAGAGGAGGCACGACTGGCGGCACCACGCGCCAACGAGTCCCGCAAGAGACACCACCAGCAGGAATACGCCTAGAGCAATTACTGGCTTTTGGAGGAACTTCTCGCAGTCGGTAGAGGCGCGGTGACTCAACCAGATCCCTCCGCCTAGAACGGGAATCGAGAGGAGCAGGATTAGGAGGTTAAGAAAACCCACCAGGCTGTTGCTGAATTTCACCATTGTCGAACTGGAGGAGCTGGAGAGAGAGAGAGAGAGAGGTTTATCGGAGAAGATGAAGATATTGTAAGTTGGGAGAATTTCATATATACCACTCAAAAATTTGTCTTGTCTCATTCATTGCAGGAAGGTGAAATTTTTTTGTTGACGCCCAAAATTTGAGAAAAAGTCCAGAAATAAAAAAATCACACAATGTTTAGAAAAGAAAAGATAGATAAATTTAGATATCATAACTTGATTTAGATATTTCTAAATAATTCAAAATGGGTTATTTTCCTATCTATTTATATTTTAATTTAGCAATATATCCATTTCTTAATTTAATCGCATAAAAATAAAAATTAATATCAATAAAACATTATAAGGAAAATTTTACCCGTCTTCTGAAGAAATAACTAATTCAAATTTTTTGATGGACATATATCTAAATTTTTCAAAAAATATTATGTTGATATGTTCAGATAATATATATCAGTTTTGTAATTACAAGTTGGAAAAATTATTTTGTATATAGCAATTATAAGTCGGAAAAATTATTTTACAAGTAGAATTATTTTGTTGATATTATGTTGATTTTACAAATTGAATTATTTTGTATATAGCGATTATAAGTCAAAAAAATTATCAACAGGAAAAGCATTCGATGGATAAACACGGCATGGGATTTTATATTACATTTTTTTTTAAATCTTGACAGTGGCTGTCAAGTATAATTTTTATTAATTAAAACGTAAAATAAATTCATCATTATACATCCAAAACATCATTCAAACTATATCAACATCTAACAACACAAAAAATTAAAACAATAAAAGAAATAGACCATATCCTTTAGTGGTAGACATCGATAGCTTTCAGTATTGATTGGCTAGCGACCAAAGGAAAGGAGACATCTTTTTTTTTTTCTATTTGGGTTGCAAGTGGAGAAGGTAGGGTATTGTGGTGGTGAGAGTTCAAAAAAAGATGAGAGCTGACAACTAGAGCTATTGTCGTCAACTATCATCTTAGTTCTCTCAACAATTGTGAAGGAAGAGCGGGTGTCGATAGATGTTGGGGTAAAGAGCAGGAACAGGTAGCGCTTGCTAGCGGCTATAATTTTGCAGAGGAGGGAATAGAAAATGCATAGAAGAATAGGAGAAAAAGGAGGAAGAGAAGGGGTTATCGGTGCAGATCTCCCGCAAGGGGGAGTGGGAGGCGAGAACGAGATTGAGAAGGCTTGATGACGGAGAAATGAAAGAAATGAGATAATCAGGGCTGAAAAGACTTGCGGCATGAGATAGCAGAGGCAGCTAAAGTTTTTACAATTTTTTTTTTTTTTCAGTATGCTGTAAAATCATAACAGAAGCCATGTTTATTATTTACTAATTGCAGGTAATGCGATTCATCAATTGCAGAGGATGCGTATTTGATATGGATATTTCAGAAAAGGAAAAGTCAATCAACTTTCCGTTCCTTTTTATTTTGGCAGTTGCTTCTTCCGTTCGTTCCTATATGAAGCGGGTCTTATTTAGCTTAACTATCCGACCCGCTACAATACTGCTATAATTTGAAAACATCAGCTTTTTTGGAGACATTTTTGGAGACTTTTCAGAGAATTTAAATGGTTGGTTTGATTGAGTTCGAATTTGAAAAGTGCAGAATACTTTATCGAGGCACGGACAGTGATTTTATTTTTGCACGCTTTCAAATTACTAAAGGACGTACCAAAGGAAGCTGATCAATAGTATGAGGACACATCAGATAGCCTAGAAGAGGTAGAAATAAGTAAATTGTCCCTCATTAAAGGCCATAGGAGATATTTATTAAATTAAATTTTTTGTTGCCACGTGTTCTAGCTAACGGCTCGATTTACGCAAGAATTAAATGCTTATTTATTTAGCCTAAAATAAATCAAAGAGGGCATTTATCATGAAAAATTAGATAGACTTTCATCTGGGTTCAGGCATGAAACTGCGAACCCATTTTTAAAATGTAATTTTTGATGAGTACAGCGTTCGATTTTTTGATGAACCAAAAGGCCTCTGTTCAGCTTATTTTCTGTCATGTTTTCTTTTTTTTTATTACTTTGCTGTAGGATATTTTGGTCAGTAAAAAATTCAAACGCTGTACGTACTAAAAATCACGCGGTAAAAATGAGTTCCCATAAAACTAGGGGTGGCAAGGAGCTGTTAAAGAGCGAGTTAGGTTATACTCGTCCTCGGCTTGTTGGTGTATCAAAGTAAGCTAAAATTATTGTTCAAGATCGACTCGTGACTTGTTTGAGCGAGTCGAGCTAGCTTGTTACTGGCTTGGCAGATTTATAAATTTGTATATTTTATTTTCTGCTATATCTTAAATTTTCATAACACATCTTATCAATTATACCGAAAACAAGATAATATTTATATAACTAATTACTGAGGAATACTCTTAATTCAATTATAATTAAGCAAATCAACTACTATAAATTAACTTTACAACTAAATTCGAGTGAGTCTATGGTATTATGCATATTACGATTTGGCCCGTAATATGACTCAATATTCGACTTTTCGAAATCCTAACAGTCGATCTGAACCGTTCATCTTGTTCTCCATATTAATATGTGTTTGGAGACCAAATTTTACATTTTTTGAATTTTTTTTTACTATTTTTTTAGATTTATTGAAAATCACTATTTTTGGATGGTCCAAAATTTTCAGATCAAAGATTTTCTAAATATCTAAAAAAATAGTAAAAAATTTTCAAAAAAATGTAAAATTTGGTCTCCAAACACATATTAATATGGAGAACAAGATGAACGGTTCGGATCGACCGTTAGGATTTTGAAAAGTTGAATATTGAACCATATTACGGGCCAAATCGTAATATGCATAGTACCATAGACTCACTCGCTAAATTCATAAATACAAATATATCAAAATCCTAAATTTATACAAACATATTCACATAATAAATTCATGCATATCAAATCAAATAAACTCATACAAATTAACTTAATTGCTTATAATTAATTCACACATATTTCATACAAAGTTACCAATCAACTTAAACACAATCCAAAAATGCAATTGTCATAACATTGTCTATAACATCTATAGAATATAATATCCCCAATCTGAAGTGAACGGATCTGATTAAACTATTAAACTATGTATATTAAATAGCTCGTTAACGACCGAGCTAGCTCGTGCCAAGCCAGGCCAAACTCACACTCATTAATTCTAGCTTGAGTATGTAGTGAGCGAGCTAATCTTAACTCGATCCATTAACAAATGAGCTGTTATTGATTGAATTACGGGCGAATAATAAGCGGGCCACAAGTTACAAGCTTTTTTGCCAGTCCTACATGAAACAAAGGAATAGAAGTCAAAGCAATTGTTAAAACACACACACATATATATATATTTCGGAAAATATATATATAAAATGTTCTCAATTATGTTTTTTGTATGAATGAATTCAAACTATTTAATGTGTAATACACAAAAAAAAAATGTATGTATAATGTATCCAAGTTTTACTTTCTTTCTTTTTTATTCTTTTACTGTCTTTTTGGATTTCTGAAAAACAATTCCGATTTGACGTGAAAAGATTTTTAATATTTTATAATTTTACGTTCATTTTAAAAATACGAGAAAATTAAAAACAAAATTTAAAAATAATAAAATTTGGTATTATAAGATTTTGATATGTAGAATAATAAAATGTATGAATTTAAGAATGTAAAAAAAATCACGTCATGATTTAACACATCATGACATAATTTTAACACATCACGACACAGCATAGCTCTATCAAGAAAGATTGAATCATTTGGCCCCCCTCCCTGGGCAAGAAATTCCTACCTCTAAAGTCACTATTGGTGGACCCCCCATTTAAAAATTAACAATGACTGGCTCCACCTGTAGTGACTGAAGAAGCAGAATTTTTTTGCATCTCAGGGGCAGGTGATCTACTTCCCCATCAAAGATATAGCACGAGCGTATATCAGTAATGTACCTTAATTTACGTGTCACATATTGTGTCCATTCATTAAAAATAATCAATCGCGACTAAGTGTAACCAGTCATATTGGATTACCTCATGATCACACGTGATCACAATGTGAAAAACATATCATAATTAATTTTTTGTAACTTTGATCGCGACACAACACGTTATTTAAATTATGATGTGACTAATCTCGTTACTACATTACATCCAAAAATATAACTTAATCATCATACGACATGACACGACATATAATTCAAATCATGACATTACTAGTCAATAGGATTCTAAATAGCATGTTATAGTATTTTCAGATCATAAGAGTTATGACGCTATTAACGCCATAGCGTACTATAGTGGCACAATATGACTATAGCGTTGTTTTTTTAGTTGTTATGCTACGATACGATAAATGTATCATAAACATTGTTTTAAATCTTTGCTAGTCAGGATACAACAGTTCACGTGACATAAATTTTAAATTAAAAAAATTCACATTCTCTCTATCATTTTATTATTTTTATATAAATAAAGAATTCTTATTGGGTTGAGACCTAAATGATACGAGCAAAAAAGTGCCTCACTTTGATAGATTATAAAAATTTACAACAGAACAAAAATGTACACATGCAACCATTAGTCATAATTTATACGAATAATACAACAAAAATTGTACTAATGCAAGTATTAGTTTATTCGGTCTATTTGGACTTTTCTAAACAATTTCCTAAACCCAAAATTATTCAGTCACTATTTTAAACGAATTTGTAACTTTCTAAAAAAATTTTGGACGATATTCTAATTAATAAATCACTATTCTAAACAATTTTGGAATTTTCTAAATTATTTGTCCATTATTCTAAACAAATTTATAATTTTAAAAACCATTTTGGACAATATTCTAAATAATTTCTAAACTATTTAATTATTCTAAACCAATTTCTAAACTAATTTATTTAATAAAATATTAAATTATAAAAGAAAAAAGAAAAATACCTGAGTGAAGAGCCGCTCTATCAGACAATTAGGCAAAGAAGAAAGAAAAAAAAATTAGAATTTTGTAATTGTGAGTTGTGAGAGGAGGGGCTGCGGAATGGGCATTTATAGCCGAAAACTTCTTTACAGAGAATGATTCTTTGGATCCGCATTAACTCTTCAAATTAGATAATTATTCTTCAAATTAGATAGATTTGGAATTAATCCGAATTTAGTCTCTGTTTGGCTGTGCTACTGTTTTCATGAGAAAAAAAAATGAAATGAATTTTTTTTTCCCCACAAAAACAGTACTTTTTAGTTTAAGTATTGTATTCATGTCCATTCTCAATTGGAGACCCAACAAGGCCTAGATTAAACAGATTTGGATATCAATAAAAACTTTGATTTTTTTGGACTGTGCTGTCCGGGAAAGGAAACAAATAGTGCTGAATAATTGTGATTGTAAAGATGCTGATTGGTGGAAATAAATAATGAAATTAATAAGTAGTTATGTCATTCATTTTTGTTTACATATTAGTAGATACTATTATTTTCTTTACTTTCATCTTTTAAATTATTTTTGCTTTCTCAAGTTTTATCTCAACAAAAGTAATTCAAAATATTTTATTACTTTTTATTTTTCAAACAATTTTAAATTATTATTTTATTAATTGTGTACGGAACTTTTACTTTTATTAAATTTTTGTAGACAGATTTAATTCAATTTTGTTGACTATATTTTCGTAAATACAAAATTACATTGGTAAAACTATAATTGCAATAATAAAGTTACAGCATTAGCTTTCAATTCAAATAAAAAAAAAATATTTTACAATCGATCATGTCAAACAATCAATCTAAATCAACTTCCCGAATTAGCTACGAGGAGGGTTAAAATGCCTTCATTTTTTGTGCCTTTATTTTTAAAAGCTTTAATAACTCAAAATCTAAAACTTAAGAGTCAAATTAAAATCGTTGGGTATGATCTACATCATTTTATCTATGCACGTGTAAAAATTTATGGCATTCCAACTTTATTTTAGTTGTCATCAAGAGCTTGTAAAAAATGTACTAATGTGGACAATTTAGAGGCGTTGATTTTTCAACTTATTGATTATAAAAATAAAATTAAAATAGAGGAGGGTTCAAATACCTCCATTTTTTGTGCCTCCATCATGCTTCCATTTTTAAAAATTTTAATAACTTAAAATTTAAATCTTAAAATTCAAAACAAAACCATTGGATACGAAGTACATCATTTTATCCATGTACGTGTAAAAAAATTATGGCATTTTAACTTTGTTTTGGTTATCATCTTGAGCTTGTAAAAATGTATACTAATGTGGATAATTTCTAGATGTTAATTTTCCAACTTATTGATTCATATAAAAGAAAAATCAAAATGTGACAATTTTTTATGGCCACATAGAGAAAATAACATAGATCACATGTAACGGTTTAATTTTGACGTTTAAGTTTTAAACTTTGAGTTATTTAAGTTTTAAAAAATGGAGGCATGATAGAGGCACAAAAAATGGAGGCATTTGAACCCTCCTCATTAAAATATGATGTATTTTTATGAGCACATAGAGAAAATAACATATATCACATCCAACGGTTTTATTTTGACTTTTAAGTTTTAGGTTTTGAACTATAAATTTTTTTTAAAATGAAGACATGATGAAGGCACAAAAAATGAAGACATTTGAAACCTCCTCATTAACTATTTAATTTCAATTTTTTATTTTCAAATCTGTTTTAAATGAGATCAAAGGCCAGTTATTCAAAATTGAATACGTGAAAATAATATGTTTTTAACCTGTAAATCTGATTCAAAAGAAACTTCAAAATTCAAAGTTTGAAATCTCGATATTTGGTTTGTGAGTAGGTCAAAAATGAACAATTTGAATTATGCGAAGTAAATCAAATAAATAAATTCAAAAAGTATAATTCACAAAAGGATTTAATGTTATCTTTAATCGAATAATATGTTATCTTGATTTTTATTGGACAGAAGTGTAATTAATTATAAGTGGTTAATTAATTAGAATTTGTAGCAAATCTATTTTGATAAAATAGAAGTGTATTAGAGCATCTACATCACAGTAACTCAAATGAGTTTCTAAATAACTATTAACCATTTTAGAGTTTCTAGCAAGTGATGTCAGCAACAAACTAAAAAGTAAAAACAATTTGAGCCAATCATTTAATCAGGATACAGTTTATAAACAGTTTAGTTAATAAAAAAATTTAGTGCATAGTTTGTAAATAAAAAAAAAAAACAATTTCATATTTTTAAAACTGAATTAAAAACTGCGACATCAAATTATAACTCTAATAATAGCAATGATGTAGATAATATGATTTTGTGGCCTCTGAAATACAAGACTGATAATAGGATATTTGATGAACTTCATTCCAATTCCCTTGGTAAAAGGCGTCAAATAATTGCTACACACATAATGTGTTGGATGGTAGGTCCATTATTGAGAAAATAAAGCATAATTGCAAGTACTAATTATGGCCTCCCTTGGACCCAATCCAGTAGCCTTGACCTGGTCCGACTCCTGCATGGCCTTCTCCCGAACCAAAACCAAACCCGGATCCACTACCAAAACCTGTGCTGCCACCTGCATTGTAACTTGACCCAGAACTCGAACTAGAACCTGACCAAGAACTTGATCCCGACAAAGAGCCAGTATAAGTATTTGATCCTGCACCAGAACCGGCACTCGATCCTGACCAAGCACCGGAGCTAGAACCCGAGTTGGCGGTTGAACCTAAACCTGAGTTTGACGATGCACTAACAGTGCTTGATCCAGAATTCGAATTCGACCATGCACCAGTGGCACCAAGTGAGCCAGAGTTTGCACCGGAGCTTGTGCCCGAGTTTGCTTGAGAGCCAGAGTTTGCACCGGAGGATGCACCTGAGTTTGCACCGGAGGATGTGCCTGAGTTTGATTGAGAGCCAGAGCTTGCACCAGAGGATGCGCCTGAATTTGCTTGAGAATCAGAGTTTGCACCGGAGTTTGCGCCCGTGTTTGATCCAGATCTTGCATTTGCACCGGAGCCTGAACCAGATGCTGAGTTTGTGCCGCTATTTGATGAGCTATAAGATCCTGAAAACCAAATTGCATGGTCACTATAGATCTGAGTCAAAATGCAACATCGTACAGTACTTTGTTAGAGACTATAGTACAAATTCTCACCAGTAGAACCATAGGATGCACCATTAGCACCATATGAAGCGGTTGCACCAGAACTAGCAGAGGCGTCGCTATTTGCGGTAGTGGTACCAGAGTTTGATCCTCCATTAAACCCAGCATAAGATCCACTACCAGCACCAGAATTAGAGCCAGTATTTGATCCAGAATTTGAATTTGTAGCAGAACCGGACGATGAGTCTGCACTTGAACCAGCACTAGAGCCGGCATTAGAAAATGAGCCCCCACCTGACCCAGTGTATGAACCAGAAGTACCTGAGGTTCCACCTGTCAATCCGGAATAAGAGGATGAACCACTATTCGAACCAGAAGATGAGCTGGATCCTAATCCTGACCCAGAGCTCGACCCGCTATTGGAAGATGATCCTGCACCGGATCCTGCATAAGGTCCCCTGCCAACACCAGATGATGTCCCCGAACCAAATCCTGAGCCTGAGCCAAAAGATGATCCAGAGCCGTATCCAGAACCATAACCCGACCCATTACCTGATGAAGCACCGCCAGATCCAGTGTTAGACCCTCCACCATTTCCAGTCGTTGCATGCTGCCCTGAACCATTATCACAACCCGTGCCACCTCTAGACCCGCTACTAGAGCCTAAGCCATATGCAGTATCTGTACCGGCACCATATCCTGAGGCTGAACCCCTAGTTGATCCACCATACGAACCAGTGCTAGACCCGTATGAACCATAACTCGACCCCTTGCCATGACCCGAGCTAGAGGCAAATGCTGTGCCAGAACCCGAACCTGAACCAGCTAGCCCAAGTCCAATACCTGAACCACCAACTAATCCAAGTCCGACCCCTGAACCACCACCTAAACCAAGACCAACACCGCCATTCAAACCTACATTAACACCCAGATCCAAATTTTTCCTAATGGGTCTACCCTTAGCTAAACTTAGTGAAACAGATAGCACTAGAAGTGCAAACACGAGTGCTTTGGAGTTTGCCATCTTATCCATGACTGTTAATTTTATGCGTGTTGCTAAGCAACTATTAGTGTCCTATATATAAGTGTTAGCAAATATTAATTAATTATTTCTTGATGTGTATGTTGCTAATGGGATACACATGCTAGTGCTTAAAAAAGCTTAATACAATGTCCCCCATTTGGCTATACATATGCAGTGTACAAGCGTTGTAGGACTGGATACTCTGTAGAAAACCAGAACCTGTATGGCCTTTTTCATGTGGCGATTTGTGTAGCATGCAGTTAATTTTGCAAAACATCAACCATTATGAGCCACATAGTACAAAGGACAACGAAACAGTGGATGGAAAAGAAGACACGACCACATACATGGTAGTATGGTACAAATGTACCACATGCTACACAATTAGCTGCACGGCGAGTGTTGTATTTTTAGTTAAGTATGAACCTAATCATTTGGAGCCTAACCATTGGTTTCACACTTTCACTTATTATTCCGATCTGATATTTTTTAATCAGTTCATCGTAGGTATTATTTGTACATGCAACTAGAATGTTCTATGCATAGATGTTCCCCTAAGCCTGATGGTGACAAACGAACTCATGCTGGCAATTGATCTCTTTAGTTTAATTTACCGGGTACTATTCATTATACTGATGAAATATTATAAAAATCAAAGATTGATATTCCTGAATCAATAGTGAAAATGCTTTATAAGCTAGGTACTGTTTTGGTCATCTCAGCCTAGTATTGGTCAAAAGTTAGAGATTTGGCAATAGTTCAGTATCTTGCTTTACTAAAAGATTGCTAATCAAAATGATTTGACAAAAAATAGCATCCTACGCAACACAGTAATTCCGACCATTTTCACAAAATTAATTTAGAAAATTTTGATAATAGTGCCAGAAACGGTACAGGAGCTTCATAACATGCCCAGGGACTTTACTAATAATTAAATAGGAGAAGAAAAAATTGTCACATAATATCAACTAACTGCCTAACAATATATACATTATGTATTTAAGTTATAAATACCTAATCTAACTGTAAAATTGTTTTTGCATAATTATGGGACTCACTTTGTATTATTGCACATAATACAAAATTTTTATGTAGTTCTTCCGAAAAAGTTTCTTGTAAAGATAGTTGGAAATGTATTTTCATGATTAAAATTGATTTTATTAAATATCCCAACAAAAATCAAGTAAATGATTAAATAACACCATAAGCCCTTACTAGATTTTCTTTATAAAATAAATTAAGAATACATGGACCTTACAAAACCTGGAAATGAACACAAGGCTGTACAAAACAAGATATAAGCTCCACAACCCAATAAAACTACGAAATTATCATTCATACAGTTATATATCTAGCTCCAGATATTTCAGAGTTTTCTGGGGTACATTTCAATACAATCTGCACACATGCACCCCTAAATAGAAAAGAAGAAAGAAAAAAAGATGAGAAAAACCATTGCTGTGATTATCTATATAGCTGGACCAAGCGTTTGGATGGTTATATAAAACTTCCAGTTAGGCAAAAAGTGCAAGCCATAGATTCAAAATTTGATCCTTTTCCACCGATTCTCTTGTAAATTCATTTTCTTCATGTGCTTCTGTTTCAAGACTTGTATTGCCAAAACAAGGATCAGAATCCTACAAGACAAAAAAAATGTAGCAAATTAATAAGATTGGGGGGAGCGATCTGAAAGTTTACGCTTGGTACCAAATCCATGTAATATTGGATGGTTTTGGCCTCGAATATCATCCAAAAGACACCTAAAAGAACTAAGCTCCTGGCAGAGAAAATTGAGCAAGGTGGTCTCAGAATGCATGGTTAATTGACAAATCATGCATATATATATAGTTTTACACACTTGTCAATGCCATAACTGACTATAAATTCTTTATATTTCTATTCAATATATGTTGTACCAATAAATTAAAGAGAGTATTGGGTTACAACCAGCGCCTGTGTGTATATGGGGTTTATCGTACCTGGAAGAATTGCCATATTGCTTCAGACACCAACAAATCTTCCAAATCAATGTACAAATCTTTCCTAATATATTAAAAAAAGTTGCAAAACATGAGATTTTTTTTTTTTAATTCATCCTATTATTTTTCCAAATATTGTAAAAATAATAATTATTATTATTGTTTTGATTATACCTGAAACTGTTGCAAGAAGTATTTAAACTGCAGTCTCCCCTTCTATTTTCTAAATACAAGGTGCTTGTATTGTTATCCAAACTATCCATTCCTAGAATTTTGATAAAATTCCACTTAGAATATCAACAACAAACTATTCAAAAACCTTTAGCCTTTTCTTTTCAATTTTTTTTCAGAGATTGTGACCATTTGGGTCTTCAATGACTTCTGTTCTATATATAGGTACAGATACATGTTGTAAAATGCTGAGGTGCCAATAGAAAAGAGTAAGAAATTACCGCTGGCGCTAGGTAAGGAAGCGGTATTATTCGGTTTGTACAACAATTGGTTTGATATGCCGAATTCATACTGTATTCTCATCCTAGCCTCAGTAACCTTTTGTTCTTCCTGTTCATATACCAACCATTAAAAGTATAAATCACACCATATATAGCAAAAAGCACCGGTCTTGTAGAGAAAAATATAATCTGCACATTTATTTGCTGCACAACTGAGTTCATAATTGGCCCAAGGGCCCAAAAGCAATTTGGGCCACAACATAACAAATGTCATTCAGGCAAAAAAAAAAAAAAAACGCATAATATATAGTCAAGGTTTGAAAATCAATTAATAATTTCCAACTTTCAAAATAAATTAGTAAATTTCAGACGATGAAAGAAATAGCAATTCAGGGTTATATTAACAAAGGTAACCTCCAGTTCACGGTGTCTCTCCTCGGTTGTCTTGGCACCACGGTAAAAAACTCCATATGAAGCAGCTTTGCAAAATGGGCAGCTAAAGGAGCAATTAAGGTAAACCATATATATGTATATCTACTCTGCACCTAATCCTTCGTTTACTCATTAGAGATCTTTTATCTTTTCTTTGATTTTGGAGTTCATGTTTTGGCCTTTTGATTCAGCAAAGGTCATGGTACAATTAATATCTCTTTTTTTTTTCTTTCCTGGTACAATAGTTGTCATACCACTACATGCAATTGGTACCAATGAATATTTAGACAGCCTGGTATGATAGGAGTTAGGAGAAAACATAAAAAGGATACTGCACAGGTTTAGAAGCATCAGAAGGCATCATTTGCAAGAAACATTCTGAAAAATGAATAAATAAATTAATTAATTAAATAAGTATCAGAAAATTATGTGCAATTGGAGAAATTAAATAAAGTTCCGGGTTAAAAAAAAGCTACTTACCTGTGCAAATCCCCTTTGCACAACACCTCGAACGGTTCAAGCTTGGGTAGTACTAGAAAAACATAAACAAGAAAATAAACTATTACCTTTTTCATATAAAAACAAACAAAACTAGTACAAAGAACTTAATTAATTCCATACGTAATATTTCTCATCTTCCATAAAAGGAAAAGAAGATCCAGAAGAAAGAAAGTACCAAGAAGCAGATGGGACACTCCTCTAGATTTTTGCCAGATCCCTGATCTTCACTTGCATCGAAAAAAGGTGCAAGCTTGCGGGACCTGATGAGGTGGCGTATCCTCCCGTAGTCCACGTCAGATGGCTGTCTGATCAGCCGTTGCGGCGGCCTCGTCAGCCTATCCTCCACCAAATGTCGCCGGATGCCACACAACTTATTCCCCATCTGGAGTTACTTGAAGGAAAACAGAGGAAAAGGAAAATGAAATCAATGAGGGGAAAAAGGTCATTATACTGGACGTTATTTACAAGTGAGAACAAAACGGGACCTACGTGTCAGTGAAAATCATGGTGACATGGCAGGTCTACGGAGAAAAGATGAATGCAGAAGGTCTTGTATAGATGTCAGATATTGAGACCTGATGTCAGTGACACGTAACGCCTTACTACGGGTTTAATTAGTCGGGGCCGATTGAAGTAATAGGATGGAAGAGTTTGGGCCGAGAGTCTCCTTCGACCTGTTCTTGTAGAACAACAAGAGTGGGACCGATAAAACAGTCAAGCGCACACCTAGAATAGGTTTATGTTATCATAGTGCGGTTACAATGCGGTGGAAAGGAGAGGGTGAGATGATGGATACGCTGCGCCTGGTATTGTAGAACATAAGAAGTGCGGTCCTACATGTCGGTGATATGGTTTATTCAAGGGGCGCCTGTTGTCGTTTGTTCTGCGGTGCCTTTTGATTGGAGGAGGAAAAGGCCAAAAAAGGGCGCGCGCTTAAAAGAGGAAGCGGAGCTCGCAAGCAACGGACAAAGGAGAAACTCAATGATGTCAGCAAAGTTAATTTGTGATGGAAAAATTAATTTCCGTTGCCGGGACTCGAACCCGGGTCTCTCGGGTGAGAGCCGAGTATCCTAACCAGCTAGACTACAACGGACTTGTTAAATCATCTCATATATATTTATATATTCAAAACATAGTTCCTTTTCCGTAAATTTGATCAAACGAGATTAAAAATGAACAAAAGGGATTTTATCGGGTAGAATAAAGAGCAAAATGAGGATGAAGATTGAACTAAGAGAGTAGGGAGGGAAGTAAAGTGCAAAACAAAAGGTAACAGCTCGCGTGATTGATTTATGCTTTAGTGTTACGAAAATATATCTAGATGTTCACATCACTGAGTTTTAATAATTAATTAGTTAAAAATAAAGGATGAAATTGGTAACCAGTGCACATAAAAGAGGACAGCTTAACAAAACCCTATGGAATTGCCTCAACTACCATGAGTCTAACTTGCAATATTGGAATTCATATCACCTAAGGTACCTCGTTTTTTTAGTTTCAATCTGGTCCGTTTGTTAGGTACTAGCACGAATCTTCAAGGGATAACCTCATACCTCCTTTTTTGAGTTTGAATCTGGCACGTGCATTGCACGATTGAATCGAATTGGTTTGAATACATGATCAAAGAGTCTGGATTGGATTGGGGTTTAAAACACAAATTCTACTAGTTTGATTGATTCATTTAGAAGATTACAATTTTTTTTTTTTATAATCTCTACAGAGACTGTAAAATCGGGAGCGTAATTCGAACTTTCGATCTTTGAATAACCAAAATTCTAAGACTTTTTCTTCTAACCAACTTATTAAATTAACTCGATATATGACTGAATTTTGGGGAATCAGATTTTGTCTAAAGGGCTTTGGATAGAATCTCATCCAAAGCCGAGCATTACCATTTGATTTGCTTTAAGATTCGTGCCAACATATTTTAAAATCTGAAAAAAAATTGAAATTTGGAAAAAGTTCAAATTTCAAATTTTTCAGATTTCAAATTTTTTTCAGATTTTAAATTTTTTCAAATTTCAAAATTTTCAGATTTCAAAATTTTTCAGATTTTAAAATTTTTCAGATTTCAAAATTTTTCAGATTTTAAATTTTTCAGATTTCAAAATTTTTCAGATTTCAAATTTGTTCAAATTAATTTTTTTTTTTTAATTTCAAAGTTTTCAACATGTAATATGAGCCGGCATTTTGAAATAATTTAAAAAAAATGATATTTTTTTCAAATTTATTTAGATCAATTTTTTTTTAAAATATTCAAAGTTTTTCAAGATGTAATTTAAAGTCATAAGAATATTTGTATCCCACTTCAATCATTTCTTTAAAATAATTAAATGATTATTTTTTTAACATGTAATATGAGCCGGCTCACGAGCTTGCGAGTCGAGCTGAGTTTTTTTCTTTCGAAAGTGAGCCGAGTCGAGTTAGGGCATTTTGTAGTTTCGAGTCCGATTCGTTATGAAATATTAATTGAGCTGCTCAACTTATTGATTCGCGAGTCGGCTCAACTCATTAGCAACCCTAACCACTTGTAATACTTTGATCAGGATCACTTGTAGTTCTCTAATAACTTTTCAATACTAGCAGCTAACTCGGAACAACTTTAATCTCTGTAAACTATTTAGTTAAAAAATGTAAACTGTTTCTTTGAACTCTGTAAACATAACTATGAAAACTGTTTTTTTAGAAACGAGTTAGAAGTGGTCCAATTCGTTGAAGGGGTATTACATTTTCTCTATATTTAAGCTTTTGAAAATTATAATTTTTTTGTCTATTCTTGATTTAAAAAAAAAATTTATATATCTATTTTTTCTCTGAAAAATATTTAAAAATATACATATTATTCAAAACAACTTAAAATTATGTCCCACTTAAATTTTTTTATCTCACCTTATTAATTACCCTGGCTCCATCTCTATTTCAGATTGCTAGAGATAATAGAGGTTAGATGCTACATTTACAAATTATACCCTTGCATTGTATTAGGCGGGCCCCAACATACCAATGTTATTCGCTGTGATGTTAGTAGTACTTTTTTTTTGGGATATTTTTTGTTTGTTTTTTTAGGTTTAAAGTCTTTGAGCAATTGTATTTATCTCACGATTTACAAAGTAGTTATTATACAATTTTTTTTTTAAAATCAAGAAGCATGAAAATACATATATCACGAATTAGTTTGTTCTCTCTCGATTAGCAAGTAGGTGGATCTTTTGAATTTCTATTCTGAAAAGATAAACACAGCAATATTTTTTTCAATTTGTATGGCTAACGGACTACGCTGTATCAAATCTTTTATTGAAGAAGGAATGTCTTCTTCTTTCCTAAATTAATGCTGCCCAAAAAAATACGCAACCGAGAGGTACTGAATTAAATCGGACTAGGACAATCACCACTTAAAGAGTGTACAAAATATTGATGTCATATTCATTTTTTTTTTAATGATACATCAATGCACCACTATCGAAATTAACCATAGTACAAAACATCTACGTGTCACTGATGTTTTTGTAATAATACATCAATGCACTTCTTCCAAAACTTCAAGCATTCACAACTTTTAATAGGAAATTCTGGTTTCAACGTATAACCAATTTTAGAGATCTCGCCAATCAATCTCAGTTCTCAACCTGAGACGGTCAAATTTCAGCACAAAAAGAATTTCGGTTAGTGCTTTAAAATTTGAGTTGAAATTTATGATACTCGGTAGTTATGTATTTTTTTTTATTTCTAACATAAATAATTGTTTGATGAAATTTAATTTGACAATAATTAACATTCTAAAATGGAGTATCAATATTTTATTTTATTTTGAAAAAAAAGTTATGTTTCGTATCAAACATTCATAGGTGGCAAAGAGTGCTCAGATCTAATATGTGCACTAAAACCGAGTACACAGACCAAGTCTATGCATCTGGAAGAGCTGATGCGTAGACTAGGTCTGCGTGAATCACGCTAATGAATTTTTATTATTTTTTATGAAATATTTTATTATTTTTAAATAGTAGCTTAAAAAAATCGTATTAATGATTAGTTAAGTAATTAGATTTTAAGGTATTTTGGTTGTTTTCTTTTTGTATGACTTTGTACCGTTGATTGGTTTCTTGTTTCAATAAAAATCGGTGGCATAACCATCCGTATATAAAAAAAAAAAAAAAATTGCTCGTCGATATCTTTATATTAAAAAACTTATAATAATATCAAATCAGTTATCATTCTAAAGTCTAAACTAGACTTTTTTTTAAAGCTAAGTTATTTTAGAAAGTATATGCGGTCAACAGCTAATTTATTTCCTTTTTCTAAAACAATTGTTCCAGAAAATGGTAAAACGCCAGCTTGTAAGTTTGCTGCTTGGAGGGTCGCTCCGTTCATGCGCGCCAAATATATCCTGTATATAAATAGATTCCCGTTCCGGTGTTTCACGAATCTGAATATCTACACCTGCAGCGAATCACTCATTCTTCAAACGAAGGAAAATTCATCTCATACGTGGGACCCATTTATCAGTGGTTTGTTACACGCAAAACACCAGATGGGCGGAAACAAAGAATAACTTTTGCAAATCAGGTGGCTGATTCTAGATTCTAGAATGGTTAATCAGCTCGATCGCCATTTCGCCAATTTCTTCTCTCTTCCTCCCATTCCTTCCTCCTCTTCTCTTTCTCCCACTAAAGGCGAGGCGTGAAGGTCTTAATTCCAAAGCCCTAAATTTTGCCAGGTTTTTTCTATAATGAATAATTTATTGTTTGGTTTTCAAGATTTCGGGTGTGTTTTTG
Source organism: Carex pumila (assembly GCA_033356055.1). Classification (NCBI taxonomy): domain Eukaryota; kingdom Viridiplantae; phylum Streptophyta; class Magnoliopsida; order Poales; family Cyperaceae; genus Carex; species Carex pumila. The sequence continues at coordinate 448,623 of JARJHM010000131.1, read as the reverse complement.
CTTCCATTTATAATATATCTCTTTTCTTTGAAATGGCATTCAAAATATTTTATTTTCTTAGTTGATATTGGCAATCATCTAATTTTATTAGACAATCTAACATTTCACATTTGGATTAAGCTTTATTGTGCTTACGCCCCCCTCAGTTTCTCAATCATTACACTGAAACCCCTTTTTACTTTTACGACAGCATTTTTGAACTAGGAAAAGAATGTACTTGGGTTTTAACATTTGGGATGCATGAAGCTTCTTAATAACTTGTGGGCATAATGTCAAGCACAAAGAAGTTTAATTATTCATAGTTCAACTTCTATTTATCTATTTGCCATTTTTTTTTTTTTGTGATTTTTATAATGTATCAGATGCAAAGACCATACAGGCAAGCAAGTATTGGCCTAAATCAGGTATAAACATGATGCAATTTTATGTTCGTAACAATCTAGAAGTGTTTATATATTACTTACTAATTATTATTATGACTAGAACTAGGGTGTTCTTAAGTTCACCAAGTCCTTTTGTGAACTCAACTCTAAAACCTATTGGATTGGCTTCAAATGATGAATCCAAATGATTGAAACCCATCTAATTTACGAATGATGCGTCTACAAGCAAACATTTTAAACTTTCAAATTAATTTAGTATACTTTTGGTTTCATTAATATGAAACGGGCTTAATGCCTTTTATCCAAAAAAAAATAATTTAGTATAAAGTTAAGCGGTCAAAATTAGAAGGCTTATAAATAATTCTAATGCATTCATTTTCTAAACGTTTTTTGACCATTTGATTGTATACAAAATTAATTCGAAAATTTAAAAATTTCACATGTAGATGTATCACTCGTAAGGTAGATGGGTTTGAACAGTTTAGATTTGTTGTTTGAAACCAATCCAATAGGTTTTAGAGTTAAGTTCACGATGGGGCTTGGTAAACTTAAGAACACCATAGTTCTACTCTTATTATTATTATTTTAATTTTTTAGAAAGGGCTTGAAAGCCCATTGGAAGTGTGTATTTATTATGGAATGACACTAGTTTCTTGACACTAAGCTATGCTTTTGAAATCAGAAAATGAATATTGTAGTAGGCACAAATCCTCAGCAGAGTATCAGAAGAGCCCTTGGTGTTCTCAAAGACTCCACTGCAGTCGGATTGGTGAAAGTAAATAGTGAGTACAAGGTTTGTTAATCTTCAATTGTTTTTTTTTTTTTTTTTTTTTTAAGTCAGAAGCTTTTAATTTAATTATTCATTTGCTTTTGATTTTGGTTATGGTTATTATATGTTGTCAAGTAAAATATCTTTTGTAAAGCCAGGGTGAGCTTACTAATAGTTTTAGAAAGAGAGAATGAATATTGTATTGATCTTGTGCCCTTGATTATAATTACATTGAGTCTATTTATAGACTTGATTATGGTATATATCTAGACATCTCCACTAATCATCACCTATGTACCACTCTTGTATTCCTATGTATCTCCTACATTGACCAGCATGATTTTTTGGTTACTTCTAATTTCTTAATACACTGATAGGATTTGGATGTTGCCATTGTAAAAGCGACCAACCATTTTGAGCTATTGCCCAAGGAGAAACACGTAAGAAGTTAGTATCAACCCCACCCCTCCATTATCATTTCCCCTTCAAGGCAATGAGTTACAATTCTTACAAATAAGACCAATCCTTTCTTAAAATGCATGGTTAAAAATATACAACTGTTTCTCTCATGAACAGCTATTTTTCAAGCAATTTCGTCCTCAAGACCCCGTGCCGATGTAGCATATTGCATACACAATCTTGTAAAAAGGCTTGCTAGGACAAGTAGCTGGGTGGTAAGTTTACTTAAATTTGTACTTTTTCTCTTCTGTAAAGCCTGTGGTTAATTATGATTTATTTTGGTGATCTCATTGAGAGGGGATTGCAATTGCAGCACCATAAACTTAAGCCTGATTAACCTTACAGTTAAGTTTAACCAATCTAGAATTAATTACCATCAATAAAAAAATCTATGCACCTATCTATCTCTGATTAGCCTGAAATTTACCGCCTCTGGTAACCCTCAGCCTCAATTATGCAACCAATCTGAATTAACTATAAATTATGCAATTCAGCGTAATTTGACCCTATGTTAACTGAAGAAGGCCACCAAAAAAGAAAAAAACTGATGCCTTATCCTTATTGTTTGAAACTAAGCAGCCAAACAACAGGAAATTTTGGTCCAACAAGTTGCTGAAGCAAGAGGCAGTAATTGTCTTGATTACCTCTCATCCATACATTTTTTTACTAACCTAGGTGGCTTTGAAAACCTTAGTTGTAATTCACCGTGCATTGAGGGAGACTGACCGATCATTTCGAGAAGAGCTCTTGAAATACCGCCGTACTAGAGCTCAAATGCTTAATTTATCACATTTCAAGGATGACTCTAGCCCCACAGGTACCTGATCTCTTTTTTCAATTAACTATTATTTTATCATCCAATTTAGTGATATGTACTATGCTGGTCAGCTCTGGCATTGGCATATACATACCAGTAGACATGCTCGTAAGGTATAGTAAGATGATGGGCCAAAAATAAAAAATAAAAAACCCTCTCATTAGTGTTTAGTTCCTTTTATATGTACAGCACTATAATTGTCTTCTACCTTTTACAGTCAGATGCTAACGTAATGATATAAAATCCAGTAAAAGAATATTCAAAAAGGACTCCTGACTGATATTATATCATCTCAGGATTTAAACTTGCTGGCAGTGTAACTGGTAGTTGTACCTACCATCACATTCCAGTACAGTACAAATGTGTTCCAGGTCAATACAAATTAGCCTTCTGTTGGAGTAATCCATGCTACAGAAGAAGTATAATATATAATATCTCTCATACTAAGTTTTCCTTTTTTTTTTCTTTTTTTTTTGTGTGAAATTGAAGCATGGGATTATTCAGCATGGGTTCGGACATACGCTTTGTTTCTGGAAGAACGACTTGAGTGCTCTAAAATGCTAAAATATGATATTGAATCGGAGCCCAATGTAAGCTTTTGGCTTCCTTTTTCTACAACCCCTCACCCCCCTTTCTCAGATCGAGTGGAATAACCTCAAAGATAAAACTGATTTCGATAATGGCTGCTAGTTCTTATTTCATAGTAACCCTAGAATTACATTTGGATTGTAGAGAGTCACAGAGCTTGAAACGAATGAGTTGCTTGAGCAGTTACCGGCTTTGCAAAATCTTCTTTTTCGTCTTGTCGGTTGCCAGGTATGCTATTTCAACACCACTCACTTCCATTGTGTTTTTGCAAGTTATACCAAGCATTGTGCAACGAAGAGGGTTCACATGCTTCGTAGGAGTACTCATAATTTTATATATATACAAAGAGGAGGGATCGGATTACACCTCATTTTTGGTGATATCGGGTGACAATGTCCATTTTTGAAATTTCAAAATCCAAATAGTTGATCCAAACCGTTCAATATGATGGATATATTAAGAGTAACTTGGAAATCAAATTTTACATTTTTCTGAATTTTTTTACTATTTATTAAGTATTTAACAAAATCGCCATATTCAAACCGTTGAATTTTTGAACCCCTCTGAATAAACCCAAAAAAATTCAGAAAAATGTAAAATTTGATCTGCAACCACATTTTAACATATTCATCAAATGAACGGTTTGGATCGACTGTTTGGACTTTGAAAATGAACGATGTCATCCGATGTCACCAAAAAACGGTGTCATTTGATCTCTCTTCATATACAAATTACACTAACCCTTAATTGCAATATGATGGAAAGATGTATCCATTGGACATTTACAATGTTGCCCCTGATTCCAATAAGTCACTTATTTCTTAAGATTAATTAAGATAAATAAACAAAGATAATTGACACATTGCAAGAAATGAATGTGTTAGAGACGTGAGACTCATGATGAAAGACCAAGGACAATTTAGTAATTTTTTATTAAGTTAATTTTTATGTAGCATTTCTTTGTTATTGCAAATATTATTGGATATTGTCTTGTAAACATCGAAAAAATATTGGGTTCAATCTGCAAAAAACATTTTATAGAGATGAGAAATTTTATCTCAGACATAATTAATGGAAAACAACATGCCTACTCTGTAGTCTATGGAACTTAGGTAATATCAAATACTAGTGCAACAAAGCTGGAATATTTCCTCAATTGTCCTCACTTAAGAAAGTTCCGAAATTCACCCTCCTTTCTTGATAATAATTAGTACACAAATGAGGAAAGTAAAATCTATAATCCTGACATTTCTAATGAAACTATGAAAGGGCATTTCCATAAGGGAAAAAACACTTCTTTTGACAGGGCATATGAGGATCGAATTTTTTTTCACGAGGGATACATCATATTTTAATTTTCCCTAGAGACATAGGAGAAAAATCACAATTTAATAACATTGATTCCTTCATTTCCAGCCAGAAGGTTTAGCGGTTCATAACCAAATGATTCGATTTGCAGTCTCTATGGTGAGTTCATTTATTTGTAAATTTATTCTTTACAAAAGTTTTTTCTATAAAAATGGTTTAACAGTGGACCCTCCATATAATCCTTGGCAAATTCTCACCTTCACACTTCTACATATTCACAAAGTATCCCTGTAAACAACAAAAGTCTGCAGGGCCTTACAAAGATAGGAATTATCAGATATAATCCTACAAATGTATTAATTACTTCCGTCTTTGGCTCTCCTCTCAATTTACTTAAAAAGGAATGACCAATCTAGCTTTCATGCAAAACTGGTCATCTCTACATAAATGTGGATGTGAAAAGGTATCTTATGTACTATAATCAGGTTTTAGATGTGCATCTCACTTTGAAAGAAAATATTATGTTCATTTTTTTAGGGCATAAAAGACAGCATCCCTTTAAGAAAGCTTTTTTTTTAATTAACTTACAGGTTGCACAAGAAAGTATAAAAATCTATGCTGCAATCAGAACAGGAACTGCTAATTTGGCAGACAAGGTACTCAACTAAGCCAAGCTTAGTACTTGTTCTGTAATCTAATTATTTACTTACTTCGTGAGAGAAGATGTTTACTTATTGGAGGTAACCTTTTAAACCAACTCAGTATCAAACTAACCATGAAAAAACTAGAAGAACCTACTATGTTTCAATTTCCTGAGAGACAATAAGAACTACTAAACTTCTTGCTAATATATTTTAAATTTGCAAAGCCACTAACCTTAAAAAAAAAAAAAATTTGCAGTTCTTTGATATGCAACGACATGATGCAATCAGAGCACTTGATATCTATAGTAAGGCTGTTCTGCAGGTAATATTTCACCTCTGGCAATGAATTTGATGTTTTGCTTCTATGACAAATGTAATGTACTGAGGTTGGTTTTGTCATTTTTTGAAGTTAATGGGAAGAGAAAGGTTCTGATGTGTAGTTTCCATCTCTTAGAGGCATATGCAGTCTTTAAAGCTTTTATACTTTGCCTTTGTTGGATGATTAATTATTTGAAGAAATATAATAACAAGGTTTTTTAATAGGGTGGGAGTCTAACAGACTTTTACAAGACTTGTAGAAAACTTAATCTTGGCCGAGTCAATGACTTCAAAAAAGTTGAGCAGGTACTTGTTTTTCTTTTTTGATTACTTCACTGTATGCATATATTGACAGTAAAATTCTAATCATGACATACCCTCATCAAATAGCAAGTAGTCTGTTAATTTGTCCCAACTCCCAAGTGCTTATAGAAAAGTGTGGGTGAAAGAAAGGAAAAATGACGACAAGGGGAAACAAACATATGGCTAGCTACATGTTATTAGTAGAAATCTTGATTTCAAAGGAAACATATGCAAAATGTTGTTTACATCTTCACTTGTATTGGATTATGTTATTGCAGCCTCCTGAATCATTCCTTGGAGCAATGGAAGAATACATAAAAAATGTGCCTCGTCATAATATGGTAAAGGTCCTACAAAAACAAATAATTATTTTTCAAGAGAGAAATAGGTATGTATGTTGTTATCGTATATGCACCAAGCATTACCATGCTGGATGCACACTGTCCAGTGCAAAAGTGAAGTTATCTTAGTTTCACCCAATTCTTCGAACAAACAATATCTGATGATAATCAACCTTAGCTTTACATTATTTAATTGTTATACTTGTAGCTTGAAAATGGAAGAGAATCTTTGGTGATACAATATAAGAATAATAAAGAGCCAGAAACGCCTGTTGCAACAAACTTGAGTTCACGTGAAGTGATCTTACCAGAAACTCACTTTGCTAAAACTACAGTTCAACCTGCACCTTCTGACTCAGTTGCTGACCTACTGGTAAGTTCATTGTAGCATTGGAATTACAATTCCAGTTGAGTGCAGGACTTGCTGGCATGATGACAAGCTGATATGATATTGAAATGTGCATGACACCCAACTAACCCTTTTGTGAGATTACACCTAGCTTCACTGCATATTCTGATCTCTTCATTAAAGATTTTTTTTATCTGATTGGTGTAACAGTGTTTGGACAACATCATGCATGATTCAACTGCACATCAAGTAGAGGAAACAAACCCCTTGGCAGATGCTTTGATTTCTAATGGTAATCTTCTTAATTTGATTTTTCTTTCTTTATTTTGTTCTTTGACATTAGAAATTAAAGGAAGTGATTTCCAGTTTTCTACTAATTATTTTCAATTATACTCGAAAACAGACAATCTTATGTTTATTTTCAAAATATTCGCAACAACATTACTTTCAACTGTTTTTAGTCAAGTCAATTCTGAAATAATTATAAAAATATCAACATAGCTGGTAAAAGTAATGTGTAAAAACTGAAACAGCCCTTCAATGTAATCAGATAACCCTGATTACTTCTCAATGGAGTTTCCACATGGAATTCTCTTACCACCTCATTAAACGTTATACTTGACTGTTACTAAATAGAGGAGGGTTCAAATGCCTCCATTTTTTGTCCTTCCATCATGCCTTCATTTTTAATAATTTTAATAACTCAAAATTTAAATCATAAATGTCAAAATTAAATATGTGATCTATGTTATTTTCTCTGTATGCTCATAAAAAATTATTATTTTTCAATTTTGTTTTTATATGAATCAATAAGTTGAAAAGTCAATGTCTAGAAATTATTCACATTAGTACATTTTTTACCAGTTCTTGATGACAATCAAAACAAAATTAAAATGTGATATTTTTTTTGTGTACACAGAGAAAAGAACATAGATCACATCTAATGGTTTTATTTTGACATTTATAATTGAAATTTTGAATTGTTAGCATTTTTAAAAATGGAGGTATTTGAACCCTCCTCTACTAAATATTATATCAATTTAACTAATGTTTGCTTTTTGCATGTAGAAACTTCGACAAATAATTCCTGTTCTTCTTCTAATCCAACATATGCGATGGCAGACTGGGAATTGGCACTTATTGCCACATCGAGTTCAAATCAAAGTCCTCTTCCCGAGAATAAATTGGCAAGCTCAATTTTTATTACTAATGACAAGTTAAAAAAAAAAAAAGGAATGGAAATAATAAAACTTGAGAAATTTTAAACAAGAAAATGTCTCTATTAGCAACTGTTGTTTTACGTTTCTTTTCCGTTTGACTTGGTATAGTTGCACATATACCTTTTCTATGGGGTATTTCTATTTTATATAGTACTACTTTTCTTGATGCAGCACACATTTTTTTTTTCTTTTTTGACAGAACTTCACTTTTCTTATTGTATATATTATTAATTTTCGGGCTGCGTTAGTACTTACTTTATTTCCTTCCTTTTATTTATTTACTTTTTAGAGGCCTGAAACTTGCATCTTTTGGTGCCATTCTTTTTTCCCACTGAGGTTGAAACCAACAATATTATCTTTGTGAGAATTTGCCTCAAACACTAGGACTTACCAATGGTTGCTAAAGAAAATAATATTGAAACTGGCTAAGCATCTTTGGTCAATACCCATCCATAATGTCGCATTCAGAATGAAAAAGTTATTAATATATTCGTTTTTCCTTTTGTAGGCTGATGGATTCAATAAATTGATGCTAGACAGTTTGTATGAAAATTCTGTTGCGCAGGGGCCAACAAACACTGAATTGGGTTTCCCAATTAGCTCTGATCAGGTGGCCCCAGCAAACCCATTTGAGATGGTTTTGTTTTCTGATGACCCAACTTGTGTGCCTAGTAATGAAATGTCATCTAGCAATATGGAGCTTGAAACTAATGGGGGACATGACGACCTGTTCTTCTGGTCTAATTCTGAAGCAATAACTAGAAATATTGCACTAATTGGTCTTGAATCAGGACATGAGAACTCGTTATCTCTGCCTGGTACTGGGGAAAGAGTACCTAGCAATGATGTACCAATTGGCACAGAAATGGGACATGACAACCAATTCTTCTGGTGCAGTTCTGAAATGATTCCTGGCAGTGTACCACTTGATATTGAAACTTGTAATGGAAAAGATGCCATGTTGCAAGCGCAAGGACAAGAAATTAGCCATGACAGCACCAAAAATCCATTTGGTAACCCATTTATGTAATGCAATGCACTAACCAAAGTTAGATATCGAAAAGGGTTTGATTGAGTTTCAGCCACGGGAGTTAAGATATTAGAACAAATGAATTGAGTACAGAAGTTGAGATGTAGATAAGCACTAAGCACTCGCTTTCTTTTCAATTATCTAGGCCATGGTATCTTTTTGTTTTAGAAAGAGTTGATTTTTCTGAATATATTGCTTAATAGATTCAAATATTACTTTTTAAATTTAGGTTCAGAGAAGACAAAAGAAAGGATAAAAAAAATTACAAGGAGAAAGGATCCATGATTTATGATTTATTATGATATTACATGAAAAGGAGATTCATCCACTGAATTTCTAAAGCCTCACAAAATTAGTTATAAAGATTTATAACTTATTTATAATGCATTTTATTTTTCATTAATTTTTGACAACTTGACTGCATACTAAATAAAATTTGAAGGAGGAATTTCATGTATATCCCTAAAAAACTTCAAAATTGCGTACTTCATCCTCTAAATTTTTTATACGTTTTTACCCTTTTAAATTTTAAAAACTCACAAATTACTCATTCCATTGCATTTTATTTTCATTAGGCGAATTCTTGTCTCTCTAATTGATATGTGATTTGGCTTCAATCTTGTCTCATTTTGAGTTACATGTCTTATATTTCTTACTGAGCATAACTAACCGTTGTGTTATTCAATTAAGTCGTACTAAAAAAATATTTTGAGATGAAATGATTGGCGATTGTTTTGCTTTTGCAATTAATGAAGCTCAAGAAGATGAAGAAAGGGATGGATCCCGTAGTCCCAAGGAATGCCTCATGCCATGCAATGTCAATCCATGCAAACTCTTCGCGCGACTGCGTTTATTTTTGAAATCAATGCTCGCTTGAGTGATCCCTTTTCCTATTTTAACATAAAAATAATGGGGTCAATTATTCTCAAATTTCATTAATTAAGATATCAAAGAATTCAAAATTACAAAAGTTTTAATAGGAACATGAATTACAAAATGAATTTCAAAGATAAAATAATCTTAGTGTACTTTCTACAATTTTACAAAACATACAACTCTTACACGTGTATAAAGTATAGGGCTGGCAAAAAAAATTTGAGGTTTGTGATTCGATTCGGGTTTGATTCGAGTTTAATTCGATTTGAAATAGGTTCGGAATTAATTCAAACCAAACTCAAACCTAGCCTGATTCGATCAAAATAGGTTCGTGATTTTTTTTTGGTTCGAATCTCATAAAATCACCAACTATTCATTTACCTAATGAAATTAAAATCCAAGATAAAGAATCATAATTTAACTTAGCCGACACTCTCTCGCTTTCAAATCTAATCTAGTTCTCTCTCCACCTCTGCCTAACTCATTCTCCCTCTAGCTCTAAAATCTAGCCGACGATCTCGGCGACTAGCTGTCTCTCCGGCTGTCACTCCTTTTTCTAGCCTAGATGACTGTTTCTCCTCTCTCTTCGGTTGTCTCTCATAGTTCATATCAGGAAAGCCGTCTCTGATATATCTTTTCATGAACAATTTTTCAACTTAAAAACACTCATTTCATAATTCATACCGGTAAAAGGAAGCCATGTGAATTTTGTCCCGCGAGAAAAAATTAATGTATAAACTACCGGTATAACTAGGGCTGCTAAAAAATAATTTAGTTTGTGGTTCGATTTGGGTTCGATTCGAAAAATGTGTAGTTCGCAATTAATTCGATTCGAAATGGGTTCGGTTTGAAACGAATCAAATCAGATTCGGTTCGAAATTAATTCAAACCAAACTCAAACCTACGGTAAGTTCGGTTCGGTTCGGTTCGGTTCATTGCCACCCCTAATAAAGTATAAACAATATTATTCGAATTTAAAAAAAAAAACTAAAATTATATATATACCCTCAATTATCTTTTATCATTACAGATAAAGCATATTCTTATTGTTAATAATTAAATTTAAATAATAAAGAAAAATTATCTCTGATTTCAAGACATACTTTATCCACACTTGTTCCCATTTTGTATATTTAATTGCGAGTATCATTGTAGAATATCTAAATGTAAAATACTAAAATTACAATGAACAACTCTGAATATGTCACAAGTTCCATTTGTCTCCTTTGCTAATTTAATTTTCGTAGAAGCCCTCTTTAATTAATTTTTTTTTAAAAGTAAAAAAAAATCCACAATTGTAATTCTGAAAAAAGAAAAGCAATAAAGTTTACAAAGTCCAAATGAAAAGAGATCACATCCACTGAATTTCTAAAAAAGAAATAGTTATAAAGACTTATAACTTATTTGCAATTATTATTTTTCTTTAATTTTTATAGCTTAAATGTATCAAAAAATAAAATGAAAATTAATTTATCATATAAAAGCGTAACTCATCAAGTAGATCAATATGAACAGTTTGCATTCGTCGTTGAAAGTTGATCCTAATAAATTTTAGAGCTATTTACTTATGACGCTTACACAAGTATATACTTAAATATCATTATTTATTCGTCAAAAATAGAAGAATGACTCATTGTCTTTGAAAATTGAACAATCAAAAGACTACTGTTTTTCTTAAATTTATGAAGTAAAATGGGTACTTCATATTAAAATGATTTTTAATAGAAAAGACACTTAAATGAGTAATTTGTGAGTTTGAGAAATATAGAAGGGTAAATACGATATTATGAATTTTAGAGGGGGAATATGTAATTTAAAATTTTTTGAGGGGTATAATGAAATTCCTCCAAATTTAAAAGTTCTTTGTATCCCACGAAACCACATCATTCATCCATATTTGAAAATATAAATTAATTTGAACTAAATATAGATTGATAACAGCTAGGTATCGAAGAGAAGCAAATAAACCTTATGGCGCCTACGGCCGCGATTTTTATCTTTACCCAAAAAAAAATAATATTATAAATAATCACGGTTTAGCAAATTTATAAAAATGCTCAAATCGCACAGAATATTTGCGGTCCGGATTTAAAATTCCGGACCGTATATAATATTTGTGGTCCGATTGTTTTTTTTTTTTTGGATTTAAAATTCCTGACCGCATAGAATATTTGCGGTCTGAAATTTAAAAGTTTTTTTTTTGCATTTAAAAGTCCAATTTTGCATCTCTGGTTAACATAACAAAACACTTTCAAAAATCATGAAAATTTACCGATATGCAATATTGGCTTCATAGAACAAGACTGTGAAGTTTTATACAAAATCTCAAAACAGATCGTGAGATATCGGCTCTCAAAAATTGCCCGAATTGCTGAATGAGTGCTTCTGAGTCCAACTTTGCACATCTGGTTAACATATCAAAACATCTTCAAAAATCATGAAAATTTACCGACATGTAGTCTTGACTTCATAGAACAAGACAGTGAAGTTTTATACAAAATCTCAAAACAGATCGTGAGATATCGGCTCTCAAAAATTACCCAAACTGCTGAAGGAGTGCTTCTGAGTCCAACTTTGCACATCTGGTTAACATATCAAAACATGTTCTATGAAGTCAAAACTGCATGTCTGTAAATTTTCATGATTTTTGAACGTGTTTTGATATATTGACCAGATGTGCAAAGTTGGACTCAGAAGCACTCATTCAACAGTTCGAGCAATTTTTGAGAGCCGATATCTCACGATCCGTTCTGAGATTTTGTATGAAATTTCACCGTTTTGTTCTATGAAGTCAAGACTGCATGTTGGTAAATTTTCATTATTTTTTAAAGTGTTTTGGTATGTTAACTAGATGTGCAAAATTGGACTCAAAAGCACTCATTCAGCAATTCGGGCAATTTTTTAGAGCCGATATCTTACGATCTGTTTTGAAATTTTATATGAAACTTCACAGTCTTTTTCTATGAAGTCAAGACTCCATGTTGGTGAATTTTCATGATTTTTGAAAGTGTTTTGTTATGTTAACCAGAGGTGCAAAGTTGGATTTTTAAATGAAAAAAAAATTAGAAATTAAAAATTTCAGACCGCAAATATTCTATGCGGTTCGGAATTTTAAATCAAAAAAAAAATATTCGGACCACAAATATTTTATACGGTCCAAAATTTTAAATCCGGACCACAAATATTATGTGCAATTTGGGTATTTTTATAAATTTTGCTAAACTGTAATTATTTATAATAACAGAAATTTTTTTTTTTGGGTAAAAATTAAAATCACGGCGCCTACGGGCTTCTCTCCAAAAAAAAAACAAAAAAAAAACCTTATGGGCCATATTGTTAAAGATGATATTTCAAAGGACTGTTGTGCATAATAGGTTGAAATTTGGGATTACCGCCAAAGCCAAGTCCGCCAAATATAGACTTCCCTTTCTCTCTAATTACTCGTCGGAAACCCTTGCGAGCTCTGATTGGAAGAGGAGAACGAGAGCGAAGACAGTTCCATCGACTGAATTTCCGCGTGCTGAACTCGCGTCGCCAAATCGCACGGGGAAGGTAGGTTTTTGGCGCTTCTGTCCCTTCATTGTCGCCTGCCTTTGCTAACTGAGAACGAGAGGTTCCTCCGACAAGTTAATAAAGTTTTTGCTCTCTCTTTTCGTTTGAGATTTTAGGTTTCTTGAGCTGAACGGAGATCAAACCCTAATTGCTAATATGAGTTGCAAGTTTGATAAATTAGAACACAAATTTGGATTCTTTTAATTTTGTATAAACGAATTCTCATTTACAGATGATATTTTCCGATCAATAAATTTCAATTCTGAATCAACATTTTCATCTCTTCTCCAATGAATTTAATTCTAATTCATTTTGTTTTTGTTGGTTTTTTTTTTCTGATTAGAGTGTAAACCCTACCTCGTAACAGAGTGAGAGAATGAAGAGGGTGGTAAATACAGTGATTCCATCAAGAGATGAAAAGTGGATGCGATTTGAGGATGCAATTGGTAGGAACTGGTTTGATGCGCTGAGGGATGACCTCATAATCTCTGTACTACAAACTCAGTGCCTCTGCCAAGTCTCCCTCTGATCTAACAGGACTCATGTCAAGGTGTGATCTTTATCCTCTTTTAATTCCTCCTACTGATCTAAAGTACTCTTTTTCTCTGTTTACTGCTCGAGAAATTTCCTGGATGACAAAGAGGGTCTTTTTGGTGTAGGGAAATTTTATGGGAATTGAAGGTTTTAGGAATGGGTTTCTTCAGTCTTCACATCAATTTGTCGATTCCTGAATGAAAAGAATTCATTGAAAATTAAAGATAACAGTTGTTCATTAGAACATGGGAAAAAGAGAAACTTCACAATAATCAATTATAATTCCTCCTCACAACAAAGATTAAATCACATGGAACAATCACCAGTGAATGTTGCACATCTCAAGCCAAAGATTCAGGAGTTAATTACAAGTATTCTGTAAAATTTCAAACAAAAATGATTTTGATTTCTAATTCAACCAATGCACAAAAACCATACCTCAAATTGCATAAGGGATAACTGTCGGAAATTTAAACCCAAATAACGAATGCTTAACAATCCACAAAATTAACTCAAAAAAGACAAAATCAGCAAAAGAAGCTAAAGAGAACTGATCAATAAAGCAAATTTGTTGAAAGTTTTGTTTTTTTTTTTTCAATTTTAAAAGTTAAAGAAATTCCTTTACTTAATCTTGGCTCTTTTTTTATCCCCAGCTGCAAGAGGATGAAGACATTAGGGATGAATCCCGTAGTCCTCAGGAATGCATCTTGCCATGCTATTTCAGTCCCTGCCGGTTCTTGGTGCAACCGGGCTCACCAATTTCTGTGCTACTGTGCTGATCTTGGAAATAGAGAAGCCTCATATATATTGGGAATGGTACTTGCAACTGTGACCCCTTTATCTTTTTTGAACTCTCCCGTTGGTTGATTAGATTATAGCTACCAAATCATGGGCATTTATAGAAAATTGCAGACATGATATTCCAACATTTGGTGGTTTTGAGAACTCAATACAGGCACGAACATTAGTTGGGCCAGGTGGGGACGGGAAGGAGAGGGTTCAAAATTGGTATCATGCTGGTAATTTTTCAGTGAGTATATGTGCATACCTTTTTGAAAGTAAAAGGCTACAAATACATGCCATACTTAGTTTTAGTCATTCTTCAACCAAATTCAGTTTAGTCCAATACAAGGAAACTTAACAGTAATTTTAATTTAATTTTTTTGTGATACAAGTAACAACATTTTACCATTGTATAATCAGATTGAGTTCTATTTCTTGGCGCACTATGGTCGTGGGGTCGACCTCTTGGCACGAGCTGCAGAAGCATCCCATCCAGAGGCACTCTACTCTCTTGCAGTGATTCAATTTCTAGGAAGCGGTGACATCAATGGACCCCACTACCACCACTACTTCGACAATCCAGCAACACTTTGTGCCAAGTCGTCCATGCTCGGTCATGTAGATGCCGTAATTGAAATCGGCCACTACCTCTGGAGGTGTGCCAATAACTCTATCTTTATATAGATGTGCAATAATTAGAAGAAAAACCCATGGACTAAACTCTATCTTAATTAGAAGAACTATCTTTACGGCATCTACATGAAGAAAAACCCATGGACTAAACTCTATCTACAGAAGATAGTTTCTTTGAGCATGTATTGTATTTTGATGTGCAATAATTATGAAGAAAAACCCATGGACTAAACTCTATAATGCAAAGCTATTTTAATATTTGGCCCTGAAAATGTGCAGCTGTTTTTAAGTTGAATTATGAGAAACACGGGGGCTTTTTTGAGAAATAACTCTATCTTTATATAGTTCTGCAGCCGCTCAAAATAAGAATGGCTTCAACCAAAACAATGACCAAAATTATTTGGCATTCAATATGACAAAGCGCACAAATCGGAACATGTGTATTGTTATATCATTTTTAATTTATCGTAGAAAGTAAAAACAGTGAAGCTCATCTACCATCGCCTACTGCAATGGTCTCAGTTTCACATAATTTTAAAGATACTGTGAGCACTGAGCAGGAGAGAATACAATAGCTGTACCTTACAATTCCTGTGAAAATAGCATTGGACCAGTACTGATATACAGTATACACTTGACTCAGCTAAGGTTACCTCTGAATATTTATTTACTTTTGTAGTATGATCCTTAGCAATTTTGTCAATATTGAATAGTAATATTTTTTTTTTCTTATGGTTTTGATGATTTGTTCTACTCAATTAACTACTTTAAGGAGCAATAATGCCACGTTTTATCTCTTCTGTTTTTAGGATTTGTTTATTTATTTATTTATTTATTGCTAAAGTGAATTATTAATATCGGTAGCGAAAAAGTAGGTATTGCTGCAAGATGGAAATTTTGTGCACACATAAACCCCAAAATCTGCTGCTAAATATTTCTTTTTCAATATTCTTTTCTCTACCAATGCAAGTCATTTTATAGTTTGGTGGAGAAACAAAATGTTTTTTCTGCAATATTGTAATATATATGTTTTAAAAAATTCACTTGTATTGTTTAAAAATAAAGAACTTGGCAAGATCATGAACGAAAGATTTTGTCTAGTACAGTACATGATTCATAGTTTTTCTCATCGAAAGAGAACGAACCTTACACATTTGAAGAGTGAAACCTATTTAAATTTTAAATAAAAAAAATAAACAAAGAAAATCTTACACAGGACGAGAAATAGATAAATTTATAGAACGAGAAATAGATACAATTTTGGAGGCAATCATTAACACCTCTCTAATTTAAATAGGTACAGCGTTTTTTTTTTTTTTTTTTTAAAAAAAACTTGATAATAGCTACCAAAGTTCGTGAGGAAGAATCAAACTCTCAACCTTTAGATATAATAACTCTATGATATATTTCTAACCAATTGTGCTATCTCTCCTTTCTCTATAGAGGTTTTTTTTTAATTCGAAGTATTAATGTATATGAACCCTTTAAGATTGGTGCTAATATGTAACTAAAGGTTCAGATCTGAACGCAGTACGCAACTCACGCCTGTAATGTACAGGATCCCTTTAAGATTTGTGCTAATATGTAACAAAAGGTCCAGATCTAAACTCAAATGGTGCATTAGTCCAGAGGCTATTAATCCTTATTTTATTGAAGATTTACTAATGTTTGAGTACATTATTCCTAAATATTGTCGACAACCACTCTTTGTACTAAAAATTGACAAATTATTGGATTTAATCTCAATTTGAATTCATAAATCAAAGTTGCAGTGCTGATAAAGGTCGTAAGATCACCTAGAAAGGAACATCGAAAAATAACAAGGCAACAATACATCATGAACTGATAAATCGCAAAAATAGAAGCTTATTACACCTACGTCGTGAAATTACACCTTTCAGTGCACCTAAATAGGCTTTCCCAGAACAGAAAAACAATCTCAGCATTAAGTTCTACACGTTTCCCAACAAAAACAACAAATAAACAGTGCCAAATAGAAATGCTAAAGGCAACCCCTTTTTTTAACCCAACAGCTAACGCCTAGATGTATGAAGCATGACAAATTTGGTTAAGACAAAATGTTGGAAAAAAAAAATGGAACTAAAAATGTGAAAATAAAAGAATTTTAAGAATTTGTCAGTGTTTATTTTGCTTTCTTCGCGAAACAACCTCAGCTGCCCAAGCCTTCCCTACATCTGTCTGAAATTTTCCTGAAGATAACATATAGACAAACAAATCACTCTGCTTTCAAATTAAGGATTACAGGTAACAGAAGAATTTCTGTGTTACATTCAGTTTGTTTGTTTTTTTTTTTTTTTTTTTTTTTTTTTTTTTTTTTTTTATGACACTTCAAACTTTGTATTAAGACTCAAATGCTGATGTATAGAAATGCCTGTACCTGCTGTTGATTGGAAAAATTCTTCCAGGTCATGCCCTTGTTCTGGGAAAAAAATATCATAATATGTTCAATAAAGTTGATTTGCAGAACCCCTGTGCTCCACATTTTAATTTAAAGATCCTGGATTCCCCATTTAATGCTGAACACAGAAACAATTGTTCCAGCAGGAACTAAAGAACAACATGGATTGATGAAGATATCAGTAAATCTAAGTAAAGGATTACCATTTTCATATTCCAGTGCTTGAAGAATCATCTCAACCTGGAAATTCCTCTTAAGTTCAGATTAAATCCAAACAATTCATAAAATATAGATGACACCATTGACATATAATCATACACAGATTCGAATATCACTTATTCATAAATAAGTAACTCTTATAGGGCAAATAAGCATGATGATGATTGCAAAGATTTCCACCAACTATAATTAAATATTAGAGATGTTTAATAAAAACTGCCATGCTCTGCTGGTATCTACTTTCACAACCTATGCTGCCAAAAGGTCCCAAGTTCTTATAGTTCTTCTCAGACCGAGTCTTACATTTTTCAGTGCCTTGTTTGCTTAAATTGCAGATGAAAGCAAAATTGCTAAAACGTTTAGGGCACAATTTCTCAACATCAGGTCAACTGAGGAAATTCTAGTAAAATTGTGGTAGAGATGCTGAACTGTGAGTCTTATTGAGGCTTACTTGTGCTCAATTTTAAGTACCAAACTTTCAGATTACCAGTTCTAATTAAAATTCTGACAAAGATTCTAGTAGGTGCCTGACAATTTCAGAATGAAAAAATAACTGATTGAACAAATGAAGAAAAACATACCTTGTCAAAATCCTTGACAATCTTAGCTTCAGGAGAAGAATTCTCTTCGTATTCCATCCATAGCTCGTGTATTTCTTTGGCTACAAGAGAATTTGAAATGAATTAACAAAAACCTTCAGTGATACAAATTATTATCAGATTATTAATACAAGAAATAATAATTACGGAAACAATCATAGATAATTATATGCGACAACATCATTGAGCAGCATGTCACGGTATTTGCAAAGCTTTTCATTGGATTTTTAAACATTGCTGCATGTTCTATAGCGTCCTCTACGTGCCATTCAATTTCCACTTTTCCTATTCATCATGCACCTATAACTAGGTTTAGCTAACACCGACCATTTCAGACATTTGTGTATTATATAATATACCTCTAGAAGGTTCACCAAGCAATGTACACATATGGTCAAGTGCTTCTCTCTCCATGCGGCTTTTTTCCGATTTGGGCACACCATCAGCAGGAGTGATATCACCCACAATGGCTGCATTTATTAAATCATATGCATCTCGAATTGTAAGATTTAGCAAAAGAGTGTAACCCCTGATCAATTGCAAATAATGGGCATCACACAAATTGATACTTCAACTGAATTTCAGCTGTATGTGATAACCAGTCTGAATTATAGGCTATATACATGTGGAATTTAAAGCCCGATTAGCTGTATGTAAATCAACTAATCAACCATTTTAAACTAAGCATCAACTTAGATCTTCCTTCTTTTTTATGAAAGCTTTCTCAAGTTTACACAAAATGGCCCCAAATACCTAATTAACACCACTAAAGTCAAAAGAATTGAGCAAAATTAAACCAGCAAATTAATCATTGATAAAAAGCTCAAAAAAGAGGACTGACCTTCAGCAATGTCATGCACCAAAGCCATCTTGATGCACCTAATCACATATGAAACAATCAAAAGATGAACAAATCAGAAGTTTTACAAGTATAGATGAATCTCTCAGAAGTGACAAAGATTTCTCTTGGAAAAGAAATAAAAACAAAGAAGAAAAAAACCTGTCACGGTCGATTCCAGGAATGTCAGGAGCTACAAGAGCCATGACACCCATGCGATACATGTGGTCAGCAATTGATTCTGGCCCCTTCACACCTCTTCTAACCCAACCTGTTCTTTTCGTCGTCTGTATGAGATCAATATCATGTCTAGAGAAGATCAAAACAGGTCCTTTAATTATCCTACTCAGTACCAAAATGCACTAAGATTCGGTAATGATATATATTTTTTTTTCATTTATATATCCTGGATCGTGCTCTATTTCTCAGTAAAACTAGCAAGCCCCATACTTTCCAGAGAATGTATGCTCCAACCTTCATATCATACCTAATATATCCTACAGTTGCTCTGGAATATTTTCGATAGTCCCCCTCATTTCCTCATTCGACAATCGAACTTTATCAGGAACTATTCAATCAACGACTAATACACTGTTACTTAAGAGACAACGAAGGGAGAGAGAGAGAGAGACCTTGAGGCGGTGGCAGAGAGTGAGAAAATCGATGGCGGAGGCAGCGGAGGAGGTGGTAGAGGCGGAGGAAGAGGCAGGGTGGGAAGAAGACATCCTGACCGTTATCGTGCGAATCTGGGGAGAGATTCGATGGTGGGGATTGGAGGAGGAGATAAAAGGGAGGAGCAGAGAGGAGGAGCGACTGTATTTGGTACACACAGAAGTGAGCGCTTGGGTCCCAGTCATTTTTCCCAATGAATGCCACTGCGTCTCTTTCCTTCTCTAGTTCTCTGGGTGTATATCCCGAGAAATTAGTTTTTTAATCAATACACGTGTCGTTATTTACAAACATCAGAATTCACACGAATATTAAAGAGATCCCGTGCATCCATATCGGACCGGATCGGCCTGGATTCTGATTGGACGATCCCAGTACAGGATATGGACTCCTTGATCCAGGCCGAGCCAGTGCAAGGACAAAAGGGTCAATAGCAGCTAATGGGCTGGGCTGGGCTTTGATCAGAAAGTTCTCTAACTAAAGCCCAAATATCCAGTTTTAATTATTTGTCAACGAATTTTCTTGGGATGTACATCTACTCATTGTTTGCTTTATTTGTGAATCAAGAAATGCGCTTCATTTACTCTCCTCTCCATTGTCAACGTGGGATGCACTCATTGAATGCTTTATTTGCGAGCTAAGAGATGCTCTCTATTATTAACTATCTCCATTGTCAACTCTAGTCTCCGATCTCGATGAAGCCAACTTCGTAAGTGGGGCGTACTATTCTTTTTTTTGTTTTTCTTCCAAATCTCAATTTTGTCCTCAAAATAATAACTATTTGACTCCAACAAATTGGGCTCTCTCTGAGTCGGTCTAAATAAATTGTCCTAGTAAAGGAAATAATTTTGAATTTATAGCAAAATTCTAGAATCAAGAAGAAAATTAGTTTGCCAAGGATTAACATAGTATGTTCTGTAGAGCATATAAAAATCAAGACCAATTTTTCAAGAGAAACTCTGTAGTAACACAAATTAGAGAATTTCAACGGTCTTTGTTTTTTTATGGGTTTTTGTTGGAAAATAAGTTACATAGTGCCTATAAATTATTAAATAACAAAAATTAGGGATGATAATTTACAAATTCGATTTTAGATTATCTTCTCAAGAGAAAGTTCTAATAGTAAATTATCGATAGTAGAAATTCGAAACACACCCATAAAATAACGAAATTAAATTTGCAGAAGTATCCGTTTACCTAGTATTATAGTCTAATAGATTAATTATGACTTTTTTGAAAGATACTTTTGTTAGTTTTATTTTATTATGTGGTCTGTGTTATTACTGTGCACTAATTTTATTTAAAGAAATTAAGAAAATGCATATTAATTTTTGATGAAAAAATTCATATTGTTATTAATAATTATACTGGTTCTAAAGATTGTCTCAAAATATAAAAATGTCTCTTCTCTATTTGGACGGATCTCATTCCATAAATATTTTTTCACCTACTTATTTTAAGGGATCACATTTGGAAACGTTTACTGGTGACTAATTTTTTAAGGGATCTCATTCTGAAAAAATTTCGTCCATTTATTTTATTGAAAGATAAAAGTAAAAAAAAAAAACATTGAAAGTCTCCATCATCAGATCTGAGGAAAACCATTGAAGATAAGTATTAATGCTTCCACCTAAAGATGTTTGCACTTCAGAATTGTAAGATTTAAATTCATTTGCTATTTTATTTTGAATTTATGAATTCTAGATTACTTGTGTTTTGATTGAAAAACATGTTATGTTTTTATTATGTCTATCAACTTTAACATTTTATTCCTTTCTAGCGGTACAATTATGGTCAAAAATCTAAGTTTGATTGCAATTAAAGTTCGTACCATAGCGAAATGGCTAAAAAAATAACGCTATGTACATATTACGCCGTTATAGTGCGTTATAACGTGCTATAAGGCTGATAGCGCCATAGCTTTTATAATCCAAAAATACTATAGCGCTGATATAGCGCACTATTTAGAATCCTGATTGCAATAATTGTTAAAAGAAAATCAAATACATTTCTTTAAATTTGATTTTAATCGTATTTGGTGTATGATGTACTTATATATTTTGTTGCTTTAGATATATATAGCAACATGGACCATGTTTCGTGGCAAGTAATTTTGACTGATTAAGGGAGAGCACAAATTTGACGATTTCAAAATAAGAAGTTATTAATTGAGGGCAATAATGAAATTAAGAAAAAAAAATTAGCATCAGCCCTTAATCTCTCCTCCTTATTAAGGAGCTTAATGTATAGATCCTGCAAGGGTTCTGATTTACTGTTTTTTTTCGAACTCAATTGGGTTTTATTAGTGCCAAAATTCTTACCACTACACTAGAGTTTACATGTATTATTTTGTAAATAAATATAATATTTAACTATTTTTCTCTACAAATTTAATTTAAATTATCTCTTCTCCTTATTAAGGACGTTAATGTTTTTTACTACATAATTTGCTTCCGTTGCTATGCACGAACACAATTACTAGTATAGTATTTAATATACGCACGTACCTTTTTAAGTTTATGTCGAATTGCTCATATGTCCTTCAATTATACCTTTTTTCTTGTGGCACCTGTGTGATGTATGAAGTTCTCATGTTGATAAAAAGCATGTCATTACCAACTCGGTAATATATAAATTTTGAAATATAAATAAAAAATAGAGTACGTAATCACAGATCTTAATTTTCCAAATGAAAATTAGTTCCAAAAAATCATGCACATTGTAATTTTTTTCATCTCTAATGTAATTCTTTTAAGCCTTGAGATCTTAAAGTAATGCATAGGTCAACATTTTACACCATATTTTTTGAGAGAAATTATGAAAATCATTTTACACCATCTTAACATTTGTTTATATTTAACTTTAAACAACGGTTGTTCCAATCATAATAAATAGTATAACGTATTGATTAGTTCATATCTTATGGTACAATTTATTATGATATAATATAATGGAATCAAAATAATTCAGATCAATTTGAGGATTTTATGTTGTCATCTAAGTTCTACATTTTTCTTAAGTATTGCTAGAAAAGACATTTCGATAGTATAAAAAGTGAATAACTTCTTTTTAGCACGAGAAATTGAAGCATTTAACCTATCCTTTTATGTATATGTGTGCATATATATATATAGGACTTCGCTACGGTGCTATGGGTTGCAGAGAGGTCTTTCGTGCTACGACTCAATATTTGACTTTTCAAAATTTAAACGGTCGATCCGAACCGTTCATCTTGTTCTCCATATTAATATGTGTTTGGAGATCAAATTTAACATTTTTTGGAAAATTTTTACTACTTTTTTAGATTTATTGAATATCGCTATTTTTTTATGGTCCAGATTTGTCTGAAAAACAACGATTTTTAATAAATCTAAACAAATAGTAAAAAATTTCAAAAAATGTAAAATTTGGTCTCTAGACACATATTAATATGGATAATAAGATGAACGGTTCGGATCGATCGTTAGGATTTTGAAATCTCGAATATTGAGCCATAGCACGAGAGGCCTCTATGCAACCCATAGCACCATAGCCAAGTCACATATATATATATATATATAGAGAGAGAGAGAGAGAGAGAGAGAGAGAGAGTCCGGCTAATGCCATAACGTTATAATTTCAGTCTAAGTTATAATGAGTCAGTTTTTGAGATTTCAAAGTCCGAATAATTGTTCTGAACTGCTCATCATGATCCCCATATTCAAATGTGCTAGGAGACCAAATTTTATAGTTTTTTAGATTTTTTTACTATTTTTTAAAATTGGTACAAAATCACTATTTTGAATGGCCGAAAATGATCTAAAAACAATGATTTTGTATCTATCTTAAAAAATTGTAAAAAATATCTCAAAAAATATAAAATTTGAACTCCAAGCACATTTGAATATGAAGATCATGTTGAGCGGTTTGGATCGACTGTTCGGACTTTGAAATCTCAAAAACTGACTCGTTATAACTTAGGCTGAAATTATAATGTTATGACATTAGTCGGACTCTATATATATAGAGAGAGAGAGAGAGATGAGCTACGGTGAGCCATGGAGTAAAACGTGTTTGCACTCCACGCCGTATTTTCATTTTGAAAGTTCAAATAATCGATCCGAACCGTTAGATGTAATCTCCATATTGAAATGTGCTTGGAGACCAAATTTTATATTTTTTGAAATTTTTTTACTATTTATTAAGCAATTTTGAAAATTGCTGTTTTGTTGTGAACAATAAAAATTCCTGGACTATCGGATCAGCGATTTTCAAAATTGCGTAATACAGTAAAAAAATTCTAAATAAAATGTAAAATTTGGTCTCCAAGCACATTTCAATATGGAGATCATGTTGAGCGGTTTGAATCGATCGTTTGGACTTTTAAAATGAAAATGAAAATCTATAACATTTATATTATGGTAAAAAGAACAAATCACTGGACTAAACAAGCTTTTAGATATAAATTAGTTTTATTTTATTTATATGTTTTTAACAAAGCATTGTAAAACTATATATGTACTTTTACATATGAACATACCGCATATGTAAAATACAGTGGCTTTTCATAAGCATAAACAAAACCACATTTTACAACACTGACACTTAATCATCACATTATGCAATTGTAAAATATTTTTACTTTGCAACGGAAAAAGTTGCAGACGTCTTTGTGTCAAATTCATTGCTCTAATAAATAGCGATAGAGAGAAGCAGAGAAAAGAGCCCCTCAGTCAACAATTTATCAGCTAGTCGAGGGTTCTTCTGACAAATCTTCCCACTGTACCTTAATATAAGCCAAAAAGGTAAACGCAACCAGTTCCACCACTTCCACACCGAGATCTCTCTCTCTCTCTCTCTCTCTTTTCTTCAATGGGCTCTCTCGATTCAGGTATTAACCCCTAAACCATAAACCCCGTCTCTCTCTCTCTCTCACTCTGTCTGACTTCCCCTGACAACTCGCAGATTTCTCGACGGGAACATTCCTCTCTGACAAATCAGGAAAAATTTTCGTCGCGGGGCATCTCGGTCTGGTGGGATCGGCCGTGCACCGCCGCCTAGCCTCCCTTGGCTTCACTGACATCGTCGTCAAATCTCGAACAGAGCTGGACCTGACACGTCAGGCTGCTGTCGAAGACTTCTTTTCCTCTGAGCGGCCCCGCTATGTCATTGTCGCTGCCGCAAAGGTCTGTGCTTAACTGTTAAAATTAGAACCAGAGTATAGCTTATTTGAATTAGATAAAAATGAATCATTTGATACATGTAGTAGCTGAGCCGTCCGGATATCCAAAATTTTCCAATTTTTCATTAATGAAGAGCTAATTGATGTTTAGAAAAACTATCCATTATTCAAGAAGTAATCCTTTAAAAAGTTGGTTGCTTGTGTACTAATTGAAATTTTGTATGCTCGGAAAAAGTAGGACAACTTGGTTTTGACCAACCTAGTGTAATGTGCTGTAATTAAAAAAATGCTAGTCACCCCAAATCAATAAGTAACTTGGTTTTGACCAGACCTAGTATAATGTTTATTAAAAAATGCTATAAACCTCCAATTAAAGATTATTGATAATTTCATTGTCATTTCTGTTCAATCTGTTTCAAAGGTTGGAGGCATCCATGCAAACTCTACATATCCAGCCGATTTCATTGCATGCAACCTCCAAATTCAAACAAACATTATTGATGCAGCTCTAAAATGTGGCTCTGTGAAAAAGCTCCTCTTCCTAGGCTCCTCATGCATCTACCCGAAGATGGCCCCACAACCAATTCCCGAGGAGGCACTCCTCACAGGCCCACTCGAGCCCACCAATGAATGGTAATGCTCCACTCAGACCCACTCAAGCCCCCCCAATGAACACTGAGGCTTGCTATTGACTATGCAAAATGAAAAAGTGGCAAAACCATGAAAAGTTACAACCAAGCAAAATACATTGTTATACTGAAACTCAGCACTGAAAGTATACCAGGCAACTGAGGCAATAATATTTTGTTGAATTACAGATATCTATAGTGGGTTGAAATCGTGGTTTTCTGATGGTCTTATGATATTTTTAGTTTGGTATGGAAAATAATCCAAGGAGAACAAATATTCATTTTGGTTGGAGTCTGTTTTTATCTGTGGTGTATGACCCTTTGGATTCAATTTTATAATTTTTCTTGTAGTGGCTTTTCTCAAGTATCATAAAGTATTCTTTGAGTTTGCCAAAGGATTACAGATGGAATTAGTCGTAACCCTTGGAAAGGCCCAATTGATAAATTATGAGTTTTGTGGAATTAATTACATCAAGTACTTGAGATGATTTTTCTTCCAGTAGTAATTGACCTATGTGGACCAGCAGTTAAATTTTTTTATTGTTTAGCTTTCTTTCACAATTGCTACCTAACAAATGGGGGCTTGGAATAGGAAAATATGTTTTTAAGAGAAGTTTTTCAACTCCAATGAGCACTACAAAATATTAACACTGCCCTTTATGATTCCAGGTATGCAGTGGCCAAAATTGCAGGTATCAAAATGTGCCAGGCATACCGGCTCCAGCACGGGCTTGATGCTATCTCAGCCATGCCGACAAACCTTTACGGACCAAGGGATAACTTCCACCCTGAGAACTCACATGTGCTGCCAGCACTTATCAGACGGTTTCATGAGGCAAAGGTGAATGGTGCAAAGGAGGTGGTGGTGTGGGGCACCGGCTCACCTCTAAGGGAGTTTCTCCATGTAGACGACCTCGCCGATGCTTGTGTGTTCTTGATGGACAGGTATATGTCTCTGTATTTAGTGCTATTATTTTACTGGTATGCATGGTAATGTTATCGGATTGTTTTATGTTGTTGGAGGTAGCTATACAAACAAAGAGTTTAAAGCCCTCCAAAATAGTAACATCATTCAAGTACCAATTATGCATGAGTCTTATTGATTTTTTTGCTCGGTTAATATTGTATTGTAAAATTACAATTTGTCAGTATGCACAGTATTGCATCTTTTGGGATAACATGGGGAATGGAGGATATAGATCTAATCAGATGATTTGTTGGCTACATGTCCATGAAATTTCTTTCCTGGCATGTGCAAAACTGATGTTTGACAATTAGCACTGCATGGTAATATAACCCAAAATTCATAATTTATTTTGATCAACTTGTGGGATTTTACAGTTACTCTGGGCTAGAGCATGTTAATGTGGGGAGTGGCATTGAGGTGACGATAAAGGAGCTAGCGGAGTTGGTCAAGGAAGTGGTTGGTTTCCAAGGAGAGCTTGTTTGGGACAAAACCAAGCCTGATGGAACCCCTCGCAAATTAATGGACAGCTCCAGGCTCGCTTCCCTGGGCTGGACCCCGAAAGTTCCACTAAGGGACGGGCTTGTTGAAACATACAAGTGGTACGTTGAGAACGTGGTCAAGCACTAATGATAGAACCGGAGGTTGTGCGTTATTATTAATTTTGGAGCTTCCCTCCTGGTGGATTATTCTTGTTGTACTTTTCATCTGTACTTCTTGCGGTATTTATCAATTATTCTCTCTTTTTGTAGTAGTTGGAATAAAGTTATCTAAGTCAAAGCATTTACATATGAATTTTACTGGATTTGGAAAGTTTGAGAAGTGATTTGGAATTATATAAAATTTGTAAGGATCAAAATAATAAATGATTGATGCTCTAAAGACTTTGTAATTTACATATTCATTTCTTCGTGTGTTGAATTATTATTGTTTTTATTTACTTGTTTATATAAACTAGCACGGATTGACTAGTTTAACTGAAAAGTGTGAAACGATGGGTGCAATTTAGCACGGATTGACTAGTTTAACTGAAAAGTGTGAAACGATGGGTGCAATTTAGCACGGATTGACTAGTTTAACTGAAAAGTGTGAAACGATGGGTGCAATTTAGCACGGATTGACTAGTTTAACTGAAAAGTCTGAAACGATGGGTGCAATTTAGCACGGATTGACTACTTCAACTGAAAAGTCTGAAACGATGGGTGCAATTTAGCGTAAATCTTAACAGGGTAGCACTGCTCAAGTCTAGTCTATAAAAATGTGATACAATAAACAGAAGGAAATTTGCTGATAATCATCACAAAGACATGAAGCAAAATCAAATTTGCCAAAAGGGAAGGCAGCTCTCTGGGTAATTATTGATCTTTAAATGTTTCTCATTACTAACGATGAACACTAACGTATGGTTATGGTAAGAACAAACGAAATTCCTAATAAAGATAAAATACCTGTCTAAACTAATGCTTAACACATTCTTCCCAAATCGAATAAAAACGAGTCATTCAACATTACACAAATGAAATAAGTCAAAGATTTCGACAGATGGCTATCAGCCTAATTTCCCCACTTATCCATCGGTATAAAAAATCACAAAACCTCTCTCGTTCGCAAGAAACAATAAATAAATTACCAATAAACATGATCTATTTCAAAAATAACCTAGACCTGAGTACAATATTATCACCTAAGAGTCACACTTATCAAAATAACCCACATAAATTACAATTTTCACATACACATCACTGGGGTTGGGATAAGTTTCAATTTCATGAAAAGTGGTATCATGATATGCGTTTCTATTACTACACCATACACACACACAGGTACATAACAAACCACAATATAATGATATGATATGCATAGGTATTATGGACTAGTTCATGCTCCTTGATGCCAGTTACCAGTTCCACTCACCAGAACACTAACATATACACTGATTTAAGACTCAAAGAAGCAAAAATGCGAAAAGAAAACAGAACTGACAACAATGATTGCAACCTTCATTTTTGCCCAGAACAAATTTAATAAAAACTGCCCAGCCCGACCTATTTAAACTGTAAATTTGTAGTCTAGTCCCCCTGACAAGGCTTAATTACGTATTTACAAGTCAAACCCTGGAGCTTATGGAAAGTTTCAGACCCATCTTGGCAAACCGAGTACTGTATCAGTACACATCCAGTTGCTGGTACAGGTGAGGCTTACACAAAAAATATTCATCCCAAGTCTGGTATAAAGGTAGCTATACAACTAAGTATTTTTCATGCTTTCTCATGATGTACAACCAAGGCATTTTTTTTCGTGTTTTCTCATGATCTACAACTAAGTTCACACTTAAATTTCACAAAATTCTGAGAGACACTGACACATGCATGCTACAGCAACTAACCATCAACCTATATCGAATACCAGTACAAGTAACATAAATTTAGCACAACAAAACTGTGTCCAAAATCAACCATTCAAGCAAACCCAAAGATCTTATGTTGCCACCTGTAAGTACTTTATTATACAGCTTATTTTGATGTGCATTGTGTGCGTGTGCTTTTTATCTTCTTCAAAATATATTAAATGCATTTCAATTATGATCTTATGTCACCAAAATAATCTTTTCAGAAGTCAAAACATCATAAATTCATAATATATATATAATCTAAAATCAGTGCACAACACAATATCACCCAAAATTCAGCAACGTAATAGCAGAGTGCTAATTAACCCAACCATCACGTACCAATTAATAACATAAAAATTGCCATATTGACCAGAAAACAAAGGAAAACAAGAAGAAGAGGAAAACCCTTTCTCTTCTTCACATCAGTTTAAGTTACTGAGAAGACATCAGACTAAACATACGACACTGACACATCAAGCCAGAACACTTCCTGACTTTGTGGCGCGGCAATCGGGACACCTGTCAGTCTCCAATTCGCAGGCCACGCAGAGGCAGAGATGGTTGCAGGGGAGCACAACCACGCAAGCCTCTTCGTCACGGCAACGACTGCACACGGTTGTCGGGTGCCATGTTTCAGGGTCACACATAATCTCATCCAAATTGCTGAATGCCTCTCCAACAGCCCCTGCAGCCGGGGCATGCCTCCTTGGCTCATCCTCGTCAAGCAAGATTTGGAGCTCTTCAATCAGTCGCTGGTGCAGCTTTGCTCTTGTCTCGGCTCTCTTTAGTTCGTCAAGTAGCTCTTTTTGGCTCTGTCGAAGCTCATCTAGCTCCTCATCCTTCGCATCAGACCTGAACTTGTAATATTCAGTGTCACCCTTCGCTGTTTCTAGGTTTTGCTTTAGGTCTGACACCGTCTCCAGACAACTCAGCTGCAGAGCATATTAGTATTTAGTAAGGCTGTAATTAAGGAAACAGTTAATGTTGTTTACCCAATTTTGTAATAAACTAATACAGGGCTACACATACAATTTGTTCAACCACGCAAGCCTCTTTGTCACAGCAACTACTGCACAGAGACCCATACGGGTGCCATATTTCAGGGTGACACGCAATCTCATCCGAATTGCCGAATGCCTCTCCAACAGCCCCTGCGGCCGGGGCATGCCTCCTTGGCTCATCCAAGTCAAGCAAGATTTGGAGCTCTTCAATCAATCTCTGGTGCAGCTCTACTCTTGTCTCGGCTCTCTTTTGTTCGTCAAGTAGCTCTTTTTGGCTCTGTCGAAGCTCATCTAGCTCCTCATCCTTCGCATCACACTTGAACTTGTAATATTCAGCGTCACCCTTTGCTGCTTCTACATCCTCATCCTTCGCAGCACACTTAAACATGTAAAATTCAGCATCTGTCTCTGCTTCTTCTACCTTTTGCTTTTCACTCCGTCGAAGTTCTTCTAGCTCCCCCTCCTTGATTTCACACCTAAACTTGTAAAATTCAGCTTCGGCCTTTGCTGCTTCTAGTTTTTGCTTTAGATCTGACACCGTCTCCAGACAACTCAGCTGCAGAGCATATTACAGAGATATTAGTATTTAGTAAGGTTGTAATTAAGGAAACAGTTAATGTTGTTTACCCAATTTTGTAATATACTAATTGGAGATGGAAGGATGTGTGCTGTAATGGGGGAGCCATGGAGTAACAGTGCGATGCAGCATCGGTCGTTCAAAGAGGTTTCAAAGTGAGGAACTTAGTGGATGAGGAGACAGCCATGTGGAATTGTAGTAAGAACATAAGCTTATTTGTTCAACCAGGGTGTATAGAAAAAATATCTTTTTCTTTAGCAATTTGAACTCGGAACAAAATCTGAGACCTTTTTGTTATTACTTAAAATAAGAAAATGCAAGAAATTAATAATTTCAAATTTCGTATTTGCTGCAAACCATTTTCAGAAAGAATATGCAAAGATCACGGGTTTCTATTCGAAAGAGAGGAAAACAAATTGGTGCTAATCTCCGACAAACGCCAATTAATTAATTACAAAAAATCAGTAATAGATTTATAGCTCGAATGTCAATTCATAAAATATATCTCGAATGTCAATTCTGATTTGGCAAGTTTTTATTTTCCGTCAGAAAGAAGATTTAAAAAACAAAAAAAAAATAGAAAAGACGAAACCGTTTTTCAAAAAAGTAATCTTCTTAAAATCTTACAAATTCAATTATTAATCCAAATTACTTACATGTTCCTCCGCTTCGATTCTGCTCCTCTTTCCATCTGGAATGTCGATGAAAATCCCAATTCTCTTGACCATGTTTTTCTTAAAAAAAAAAAAAAACCTATCTTGGTTTCCGGAAGAATGAGAGAGAAGAAGAACTCGAAAGAATCAGAGAAGAGAAAGAAGTTTGGGGGGGTTATAAAGAAAAGGTTTCTAAAAATGGAAGTAGCGTTTCTAAAAATGGAAGTAGAGTTTCTAAAAATGGAGAACTGAGTTAAAAATGGAAAGTAACGTTTCCGAGGAAAGGCCTATAAAAGGAAATTAGTATTTAACTGAGAGTTAAAACCGAAATTAGAGTTTAGATCCGAACCGTACAATCAGCTTTAGCACGAATATTAAAGGAGACATGTGCATTCAATTTTGGGCCAGCTTGGCCCGATTCTGATCAGACGCTCCAGATCTAAACCATAAACCATAAACCCCAGCTTGGGTAATATTTTCCTTTCTGTAATATTCAATGGGCTCTCTCGATTGAGGTATTAACCCCTAAACCAAACCATAAACCCCGTCTCTCTCTCTCTCTCTCTCTCTCTCTCTCGCTCTCGCTCTCGGTGTGTCTGACTTCCCCTGACACCTCGCCGATAGATTTCTTGACGGGATCATTCCTCTCTGACAAATCAGGGAAGGTTTTCGTTGCGGAGCATCTCGGTCTGGTGGGTTGGGCCGTGCACCGCCGCCTAGCTTCCCTTCGCTTCACTGACACCGTTGGAATTAGTCCTAATCCTTGGAAAGACTCAATTGATAAATAATGAGTTGTGTGGAATTAATTACATCAAGTATGTGAGATGATTTATTATTCCAGTAGTAATTGAGCCTATTTGGACCAGCAGTTAAATTTTTATATTGTTTAGCTTTCTTTCGCAATATGCCACCTACCAAATGGTTGTTCAGAATAAGAAAATATGTTGCACAAAAAGTTTTCCGACTCCAATAATTAACACCACCCTTGGTTATGCATGAGTCTTATTGATTGTTTTGCCCCTCGGTTAATATTGTATTTTTAAAATTGCAATTTGTCAGTATGCACAGTATTGCATCTTCTGGGATAACACGGGGAATGGAGGATATAGATCTAATCAGATGATTTGTTGGCTACCATGTCCATGAAATTTCATTCCTTGCATGTGCAAAACTAATGTTTGACAATTAGCAAGATGCATGGTAAAACACTAGCTAGGTCTGGTCCCCTGTTGACCACATGATCACTCCATGTAGAATTTAAAATATAACCCAAAATTCATAAATTTTTTCGAGTGGCATTGAGGTGACAATAGATAAAGGAGCTAGTGCCTAGTGGAGTTGGTCAAGGAGGTGGTCGGTTTCCAAGGAGATCTTGTTCGGGACAAAACCAAGCCTGATGGAAACCCTCGCAAATTAATGGACAGCTCCAGGCTCGCTTCCATGGGCTGGACCCCAAAAGTTCCACTGAGAGACGGGCTCATTGAAACATTCAACTGGTAAGTTGAGAAATGTGGTCAAGCACTAATGGTAGAAGCCGAGATCCACAGTGTTGTACTTGTTATAAATTTTGATCCTCAAGGGGTGTTTGTTTTGGGCATTTTGGTGCTTTCCTCCTGGAGGATTATTCTTGTTGTACTTTTTATCTATACTTCTTGCGGTATTTATCGATTATTATCTCTTTTTGTAGTTGGAATAAAGTTATCTGAGTCAAAGCATTTATTAATCACTGGATATAGATTTGGAAGCTTGGAAAAGTGATTTGGAGTTGAATAAAACTTCTCAAGGACCAAAATAATATAGAATAATATATTATTGATACTCTAAAGACCTTTTGTGTAATTTACATAACTGACGCTATGGTACTATGCATAGTGCGGATTGTCCGTATTATGGATCAATATTTTTATTTTCAAAATATAACAGTCGAGCAGTTCAATATGGTCTCCATATGAATATATACTTGTAAACTAAATTTTACATTTTTTAGAACTTTTTAACTATCTTTTAGATGGGTAGAAAATTGTTATTTTTGGATGGTCTACATTTATCCATAAAAAATGTAGTAATTAAATTCTTAAAAATAAAAATGTAAAATTTAGTTTATAATTACATATTTATATAGAGACTATGTTAAACGATTTGGATCCACTGGTAGGACTTTTAAACTAAAAATTTGAGTCCATAGTATGGGCCAATATGTGTTATGCATAGTAGCATAGCCTCACTCAATTTACATATTCGTTTCTTCGTATGTTGAATTATTATTATTTTCATTTACTTGTTTATATAAACTAGTAAGGCTAGCTAAATTGTATGCATCATTACAAGTTTAACTTAAATTCTGACCGATGGGTGCAATCTAGGAGAAACCCTAAACTATATAATTTGTTGGATAAATCAATTGTCATAAATTACAAAATAAAAAAATTATATAAAATATTATATACATCAGTTTATTCATAACAACCAAAATTATATGATTATATGCATATATAATAAATTATCGTGTGTGTGCATCAATTATCTTACGTGGCAACGGTAAGCTATAGTTTTGTTTGTACTATTAGCCGATGAGCCAACAAAATGTGTTTTTATTTCTAACATAACGAATTAGTAGATGAATGTCATTGTAAAATATGTGACTAATAATAAAAACTTGTGGAAAGGCAATCTTTTGGGTTAAGCAAAACGACGAATTCTTTACGGGAAAAAAAATTGCTTAACCTAACAGAATGATATATTTTCGCAGAACAAGCGAAATTCCTAATAAAGAGAAATCACCAGTCTAAACGAATGCACAAGACATTCTTTCCAAAATCAAATAAAAAGTCATGCAACATTTGACAAATGAAATAAGTCGAAGATAAGGACATGGCTATCAGCCTACGCTAGGATTATTCTATTATACTCATCCATGGGTATCAAAAATCACAAAACCTCTCTCGTTCACAAGAAAAAAAAATAAATACCAATGAACAAAACATAACATGTATGATCTATTTCCAAAAATAATCTAGACCTGATGACAGTATTATCACCTAAGAGTCGCACTTATCAAAATAACCCACACAGAGGCTTTGTATTTTGTCTTCCTTAAAATCAATCTCCAATCACATATATAGCATTCAAAAAGGAGTCTGCTTATATAAGCTTCATAAATCCATATTAACAGCAGGAGACTCTCTCTCTTTCTCCCTGACTCTCTGATATTTAATTTGATTTAGTTTGGATTTGTATTTGCCGATGTACATGTACGAGGAACTCTACATACGAAAGGCTTCCAGGGGACTTGTCCTCTACCATGTAAGAATGGAAGAGCATTCCTACAACGCATTAAACACAAGTTGAAATGATTAACAAAACAAACAGTATTGATTTTTATGGTCATTACTGATGCTCAAATCATATAAAAGATCCTCAGATATGGGTTTCAATTAAAGCTGCACCAAGTAGTGAAGCCATGGCTATTTTTTTTTTTTCCAATGGCATTCAATTGTAATGATACTCGGGTTTGCTATAGTATGAAACCATCTTGGTAAAAACCAACATAAATTATAATTTTCACATACAAATCAGTGGGGTTGGGATAAGTTTCTATTTCATTTGCTTTAGAATAAGGATAATTATATAGGGATTTGTTTAACTGACCTGATGGTTCGCCTTTTTTGCACAACCGAAGCCTACATCAAATTTCAAATAATCAATAATTGACATGTACAATAAAGAATGTGGCAAATGAAGATGAGATCATCTAATTAGGAAGGGTGGATAATACCTTAGGTATGAACATCTCTGTCGCCTTATTTCATTAACAACTTCATTTAATTTCTTCGATAAATCATTGTCAAATTGCTGTAATACAAGCTGCAAGAATAAGAGTGCAATCCAGTTAAACATCATGCAAACACAAAATTAGAAGAGATTCCAATCTAATAAAAGAACACACGACCTGATTCATTAAAATGTCATGAAAATGACAACTACCCAGATTAAAGAAAACCAGCATAAAATCAATCTTTATTCAACAAAAGTGACGTCTTTTCTAAATAATAATTCTCCTATTTCCTTCTATCACTGTTGTCTTAGTTTCATTTTTCCATAGGACACATCCCAAACCACTTAGCTAGCATAATTAAACAATTGTATAATCCGAAAAAAATACTTAGCAACAAAAATTATTCAATGACTCATTCCTTCCTTTGAAAAAAGCGTCCTTTTGCAAATACCAAAAGTTGTTCTTACTTTGCAACAATAAATGCATGAAAAAATTACCTGGCTTGGCACACCTTCCAAAGAAGGTGAACCAAATAACTTGTGAAGAATCTCAGGATTTACCATTCCTCCAACATAAATCAAAGCGTCTTCACCATTTTCTAAGAGAAAAACCCCTTCATCGGTCAAATGTTCACTAGAAAGAGCAATCACAGGAGGCAAAATGGAATCTTCTTCCTCCTGAAAAAAAAAATGATAAATCAGGCATCTAAATGACGTTTCAGCATAACTTATTGACAGAACTATGAAGTGGTGAATTTACCTTAGAAGTGAGGTCATGAATGGGGATCAGTCTTGGATAAACCAAAGGGACAGCAAGTGAGGTAGAAATCAAAGTCGCGTGGCTGGCCCAATAAGACCGGTCATCCAACCGCCCATCATTTCTCAAGCCAACACTCTTTATCAATGCTGAAATTACAAAAAGGTTCGAATGATAAACAAAGCAATGCACAAGTAGATTATAACCAGTGAAGGAGAAATTTTCCAAGTTGATAATGGTACCATATCAAACATGACTGGCCAACACTCTTCATCACTCTTTGTTTGATAATAGTACCATATCAAACAAAGCAATGAACAAGCTGTGTATTGTCAAATGGTAACTGAAAAAAGCTACCCAAACCATGATGTTTTATTCAGGTCAATTAGAAAGCTTGATCAATGTTATCTTTTACAATTCATGAACCAAGCAAAAATTAGAAAAAAAAAAAAGAGGTAGGTACTGATAACTTGCAAAAACACAGCTGTTAAATATATTATATTAACAGTTGCGGTCACATTTTGTTTCTAAGTTTATGTGTTTAATATGGTATGTTAAGTGTACCAGATCGATATTATATTTTATAATTCACAAAACAGAGATGGGGCCTGGTAGGTTACAAAAACACAGCTGTTAAATGTGTCATATTAGCAGCTGTTGTTAAGTTTTGTTTCTCACTTTTTTGTGTTTAATATGGTCCATTAAGTGTACCAGTACTGGGTGCGTTTTGTTATGCTTTTAAAAGTGGAAACTGATTTTTTTTAAAACTCAAACTTTGGTTAGACAGCTCAGAGGGTTATATGTACCTGTTGAAGGATAGATAGTATTACCAGTACAATCTTTTATCTTTCTTTTTTTTAAGGTTAATGGGTAGGTTACCCACCAACAATTATATTAATAAAGAAAAAGTTTGTACAGAATACTCGCTTCAATATTTTATTACCAGTACAATCTTTTATCTATTTATCTTCAGATCTGTAAGACTTGGTTTCATTCGATGAAACCGGCAGTTATACAAAGGGACATGATTGTACTAACCTAAGGTATACAAAGGTAAAAGCTTAAGTGCCTCTGGTAGAATCAGCTGTCCTGAAGAAGAAATAGAAGCACAGAATTTGCGGTATGACCCCAGTATATTTATACAGTGGTTCACAATCTGCTCTCTGACTTGCGTAAGTGGAGCTGTTGGAATTCCATTTGCAGCTGTCCAAAGAAATGTTAATAGTTTAGTGTTTTTTTTTTATTTAATGAAACAAACAAAAATCATTTCCAAAGCCGGTTATAAAGCAATATTCAATAGTGTATTAAACTTGAAAACAATATCCACCATTCCTCCTAAAATATGTTATCCAGATAACGGCAAGTAAATATGTCTTAGCTCTGAAAGGATTTTTGGGAAAGGACTGATAGAAGATTTTAGTACCTTGTTTGAGAAAGCAGGAGAACTGTGAATCCAAGTCAGCCGACCTGAAGAGGTTGCCAAGCACAGTTGTGCATGGGAGAGATAGGTTTATAACCCTTATTCTTCTTTGTCCATGCACCGTGGTGTAAAGGACAGCACACTAAAAAGGAAGCATTTCAAGAATTAAAAAATGATAATATACTGCTCATCAGAAGATTATAAATGTTACTATTTTGCAACTCTAGGTACAGTTTGGTTACTTAATTCGAGCTAGATTACAATTGTAATATGAATACACATATTTAACGACAGTTCTGTAGCTCAATTTGATTCTCTCATTATTCTAATCATAATTCTAGCTCTCACATGCCTCTCATGTTCATTATTCATGCCATTGACCCCTATTTGCAATTTGTGTTAAAATCAAATGCCCTTCTTTTAACATGACAAAAACAGGAAATTGTCTCAATACCTGTACTAGATGTTAAGTGCAAATTGACAAAAACACCATTTTTCTTCTAAAAGTCAAGATCAAAGAAATCCAAGGGCTCAATTAGAAACTTTATTATAACCAAAAACTAGTTGTGACTTAATAAAAGTATACCTGAAACCCGCATTCTGCACCTTCTTGGAACTTATCATCATGCTTAAAAGTGACCATTATTGTCTTATCTGAGTCGATCTGCATAAAAGATGCTTCTTTAAGAGACAAAACTTACTAGTACCCACAAAAGAAGGTTTTTTCAGTATGATGAAATTTAAGGACACTAAACTCACTGCAGGGAGGTCGATATCAGTAGGAACACGCTTGCAGAAATTGCCAGAGTATTCTTGAACTTGAAGACCCTGTTTATAATTTAATAAAAGAAAAGGAACCAATGAAAAAACAATAGTTTCTAACCGGAATAAGGACATTAGAAAACCAAATAGCATTGAAATTGGGCTCTTGTTTGATTGTACTAAGAAATTTGACATACACTGCAAACAGTGTATTCAAGTTAACTTAATGGAACTGTTTTTCTGGTTATGCATAGCTAAAACCTTACTTATTAAAGCATGATCTCAACCCAACTGATCAAGAAAAGCACCAGTGAACTAGATTTCTAAAATGTCATATCAAGACTAACCTGGCCGCATCTAACACGCATGACAGCCTCAAAACCTTGAGGCCTACTGAGATTCCATCTAAGGTCATTATAAAGCTTGGCAGGATCAGCAACAGCCGAAAATGGGTAGTAGTAATAAATCTGTAAATAAAAACAACAACTTCCGTAAGCAACTGTCCAATAACCAAAACCAAATACTGCTATTTTGTCCCATTCTTTCTACACAATTTTGCAATCATTAACACATCATCCAAAAGTACTTTCCAAAAAATAAATTCACGAAACGTATGCAACCAGATCAATTATTTTGCTTACCTGGCCACCAGTAGTTCTTGATACAACAGAGATCGAAGCAATATCAACATAAGTTTGTGTCGTGAGGAACACATCTACACAAACCTGTACATTGAAAAAAGAAAAACATGCAAGTCTTTTCAAGATAAATCAAACCTACAGTTGTTGTTCTGAAGGACTAAGACAGCTCCATTCTATTCTCACCTGATATTCTGCAAATTCCACTGCCATTGTTTTGAGAGTCTTGTCAGCTGGCTGGAGTAACTTGTGCGGTTCCTGAAGCCAATAAATCACGAATGGTGCAAGATATATTCATTATCTCAAGCATTAAATGACCAAATTGAATTATTTCATGATGGGTTCACTTATATTATCATTGCTTATAACATGAATGCATTTAAATAACTTAATAACAAATAACAAACCCCAAAAGTTCAATTATGCCAATAAACCGTCTTAGTCCTTGTAATGAAGAAACTGAAATTGGAATCATTTGTTCTATCTTAATCTATATAAAGTAATCTTGTATGTTGACATTAAACCCAGAAAAGCCAGATCTTAGCCTCTTACCGGGATATTGGGACTAGAAAGTGAAGAGATGCAGAAATGTGGACCAGATATTAGCTTACTGTTGAGGTAAGAACAAAGTACCAGTAAATTTGACCAGATCAATGTGGTGTTCAAGGTGGGAAAGAAATAGCATGTGCTTTGAAGATAAAAAGGAAAATTCTGAAAGGAACTGATGCAAACTCTTTAATATTGTTACGAGTTTTGGAGAGAAGCACCCAATCTTAAGAATTCCAGTGAAACTGGTTTGAATATGTAATAAAATAAATTGAATGGATCAATGATTCAATGGAACATAGACGAAGAATGTGGTTGCTGTAGCTACACAAATAAGATACTACTCAGAATACCAATCCACCACTTGGAGGTTTGAAATAAAATAAGGAGACTCATGGATCTGTTAAGATCGTGACATTGTGAGCTTTTTAACAAGGTTGCAGGGCCAGAGTGGTTATTTAGAACTACGCATGAACTCTCTGACATGCTGTGAGACAAGGTTGCAGGGACGGAATGGTTATTAAGAATGTGACATCTGTCTGACAGAAGTATTTAGGAGTATAGAAAATGGATGTGCGAACCGCCAAAGAAAGCATGGACAAGATTGGTAAATTAAAAAAAAAAAAGTGTAAGAACCTAGTCCAGGGCCTAGAGTTGGGTACTTTCTACAGGATTTTGTATATCTGCCAATGCTTTGAATAACTGCATTTTCAGTTCTGGAAGTATCTTATTTTATCAAAATGGTGAGAGTTCTAGCAAAGTCAGAAATATTTTATTTAATTTTTAGTCATCATTTGAATCATTTTCCAACAGGTATCATAATAATAGTTAAATGAACTTCAATATCAGTGGAAATCAGAACCTGCTATAATTTCTAATGTACGTATGAAATGTACTCACTAAACAAGTTAACAGCTTATACCTTGTCAGCAGCAGACACATTAATCCTTCCTTCAGCTTCTCTTGAAGACAAAGACCCAATTCCAACTGATGGCAACACTGCAGATAAAATCTTGTTAATTGTTACTTTGAAATTGCTCCAATGCAATTAAAAAAAAAAAGCACGCATATGCAGATTCAGAAGATAACAATATACTAATTTAGCAAGTATAATAGAATATTACAGTTCATTTAGTTTGTAAGAAACATACCAGATTGAAATACAAGAAGCTTTCCCCCAGTGGGCTTCAAAGCCAAAAACCCTGCCTGAAAATTTATCACAAGATATAACAAGGAATATCATAACTTAATATTAACTTCTTCAGATCAGCATGTTTGCACCTTGAACTATTTAAATATTTAACAAGTTGTGCCTCAAAGCATCTTAACAGAACAAAACAAATGGGAAAAGAAACAAAATCGAAGCCTTCTTACAAAAAATATTATAAAATAAGTACCTTAATAGCAGCCCCAAAAGCAGACTCGGCAATTTTGTTGGTTTGGTACATGCTTGGAATACTTTCTAACAACTGCTCCAAGGCCTCGCGACACTAAACCAAGAAAATAAATGCAAATAGAAAACAAATTCAGATATTTCTTCAAGTTCACATGGAAGTGTTGAGTATGTCTCCAAGTGTAGCACGAAGCACACTAGGAAGAAAATGAGTTTATATAGATCCAAACCTCGCCAAGTGGAACAATGAGATCAGTTTGAAGAGGTGTGTAAACATCTTCCACATCAGGTACTATGAGCATCACGGGCTACAAAAAAGAAAAATGAAAAAACATTTGATCCTTCACTTATTTTACAGACTATCAAAAGCTCTCAGCATTAAAGCTCAAAACTTCAAGGCAAAGAATAACAAATGAACATTAACAGGAAATAACCACACCTGTTGCTGAGAACGCTTAAGGTTGTAGAAATGAATAGTGGAGTCGAAAGTTGCAATCCCCACCATTGTTCGAGGGCCTTCCTACAAATTCAGAAAGGGGAAAGAAAGAAAAAATAAATAAATGCACACATCGTATCCAAATCACTAAATTGCTTACAAATTACAGCTGACACTTTTGACCTTGATCTTGTTAAGTATATACACGTATTCTTCTTTTCCCTGAGTGTTATCATTTCCAAAATGTACTACAAATGGACCAAACAAGAGCTTGTGTATTTGTGCGTGTGTGAAACAAGCACTATCTTAAACACAAAGAGAAGATGAGAAGCTTACAGGAATATCAGAAATAGCCTGGCTAATTGCACTGCAAGCAGCAGCAGCTGCGCCAGTGCCTACTGCGTTCATCGAGACATCTACTAAGAAGAAATACACTGCTGGCATTGGCTCACGTACCTATGTCAAGATAAATATTCATACACTAGCTAAAATAGATGAGAGTAGGAATAGAAGTAATACTATCCAAACAAACCATAAATTCTTTTGTAGCTACAAATTCAACTGTCCCTCTGCACAATTCAGGCCTTTCATCTGCATCTCGCCGCCTCGTGTCGGGTCCTAGATTGCATATGTAGTCCCTTGGCGTATCATTGCTGAATCCTGCAATGTGTTAACAGCGTATAACAGTTTGGTCCATTGGATTACAGAAACCTAGTTCATAAGAACAGGATTAAATGCTGTTGCTCACCACATAAGTTACAAACAAAGCGACGGCCTTGGTCAATAAATCTCATGAAAGGATTGATGTATGCTTTGCACCTTATGCACCTGACAGGACCTATTTCCCCAAAGTCTACCAGCTGCATTTAAAACAAAAGGGAATAAATTAATAGCACAAGCCTTGCAAGAGGGGGGCAGCGCTTAGGGAGTTGTTTTGTAATTACCTGGATAGGCTCTTCTGATGGGTGTGGGAGCGCAAATGGTTGCACCATTAAAGCCAAAGGCATGCAGGATTGTGTCAAAATATCCCCATTGCATGGTATCTGTCAAATTTTAATGCAGCATTAGTGCATGTAAATAAAAAATGCAAGAAAACTTATATTTAATTGAAAGAGATATACCTGATTCAAAGTGCATCTCATCAGACGAGGACTACAGTTGCCGGCATCCCTGACAACAAAATCACTCGTGGCAGGCTGATGCACACACAGTATCAGAAAGGCAAAGCATGAAAACAACAAAGGTCAGTTTGTACCTTCCTTGAAAAGACAGTTTGTATCTTTCTTAAAAAGACATACATATCATACAAATGTATTGCCTCAATTCATAAGGACGAAAAAGAACACTACGAAAAGACAATAACTCCAGGATATCATATCTTGTAGTTAAATAGCATGCCTAAGATCAGAAAATTATAACCCTTAGTGATAATATATGTATTTTATGATCATAGTAAAGGTACAACTCAGTATTGGAATGAAGCCAACAAGACAAAAACTGATTTAGGTACATCTTAAGTTCAAACATAAATTAGTATATACTAGCTGGCTTCATCTGCTCTTTAATTATTTTCTATATGTGCTTAATTATTGAATGAGGCTGTTCAAATATTGATTGAGCCTCAAACATCAAGATGTTGCGAAAAAAGGAAAATAAAACTGGTACCACACCAATACCAATTACCAGTCAACCCTGCACTTCTTGGCAAGACTACCTACATACTACAAACTGCCAGGTAACCATCCACAACAGCACCTGAGTAAACAATGCTACGAGGATAAAATCTTTGGACATATAGTACCAGCACGGCTACCAAAATTCCCAGGAATCACATTTCAAAGGACAAATTTAGCTGAGCAGATTCTGAGACATACCGGGGGTGGGTTGACTACAGTTCCTTGGCGAGTCTCAAAATATGCTTGTGAAGAAGATGAAGGTACAGGCCGCGGGATCTGATTCGGGTCAATCTTTGACGGAGTACCAACCTGGGCACCTGCATGAGGCGAGTAGCCCATGACCGCACCTGCATGGGGTGGGGTCATGGGCTGTTGCCCCATTGCAGCAGGCCCCATCCTAACTGGTGGTATGACACCTGACATGCCTCCCTAAAAGTCCATAAATCAAACAAGAAAAATTAAGTTAAAGGTGGCGCAAGCATAACCCAGTCCCAGATAAGGATAATAGCATCCAAAATAAGAGGACTCTATGTAGAGTAGTTTATCAAGGAATGGTATTTGAGAATTCAATCTGAAGCAAAACCCACCGGCCTTTGCTGAGTTTGC
This sequence comes from Carex pumila, assembly GCA_033356055.1. Lineage (NCBI taxonomy): Eukaryota > Viridiplantae > Streptophyta > Magnoliopsida > Poales > Cyperaceae > Carex > Carex pumila. Next base: position 405,587 of record JARJHM010000131.1, on the reverse strand, counting down.
CATGCATGAGCACCAAATGGTGAAGCAGCAGAACCCGCTGGTGCGCCCATAGGCGGAGCACCCATGAATGGTGGTGCCATAGATGGTTGACTCATAGGCTGTAGCCCCATTGGTGGCTGACCCACAGGCGGTTGGCCCATTGGCGGTTGACCCATAAAAGGCTGCTGACCTGGAAACAACTGTGTGGGCCCACGGACAGACTGTGATGCCGGTACCGGTGGTCCAGAGTAAGGTTGCGAACCAGGTAGTCCTGGTAAAGGTCGGGATCCCATGGATCCCATAGGGTTCTGATTCAAACTTCCAGGGAAGGGACTCGCAACTTGTCTCTGGGGAGCCGAAACTAACGGTCTTGAAGCAAAGGGCTGAGACGCAGTGGTGCCCATCATAGAATTCGGCTGGGGTGTTGGTAGACCAATCATGGGATTTGGCTGTGCTGCTGCTGGGACTGTTTGCAGTGGCTGAGACACTGGATTCAGATTCTGGTTTGCCATATAGGAAGCTGGAGTAGGTCGTCCAGGAGGGGCGTTAAATGACTGATTAGGCGGAGGACTACCGGGTGTAGGACCCCGAAACGATTGGGCCAGAGGCGCTCGGATCATAGAAGGAGGTCCATTAGGTGGGCCCACGGGGGCACCGTTGCTTGGGAAGGAACTCCGTGACAAGGCGGCAGGAGGCGGACCAGGGCGGGAGATCGGGCCTGATGTGGCAGTTGCTGGAGGTGGCGCGCCCACTTGACCGGAGATCTGGAGGTTTTGGAAAGAGCCAGAAAGATTAGGATTTTGGTTGGGGTTGGGATTGGGAATGTAATTTGGAGGCGGTCGCATTGGAGCAGGAGGAGGCGACGCCATGGATTTAGCGAGAAAGGAGAAAAAAAAGAGGTGGCGATGAAGCTGGATTTGGTGGAGAGGGGAGAGAGAAGGTGGCGATGGTCGCCAGAAACGGGGGATGAGAGAGAGATCGGGATCGGATCTGAAGGGAGAGTCGGACGGAGAGAGCTAGGCTGTGATCGGAATCAATTCTACCTCCCCAAACAAAACGAAAGCATTTGCCTTAACACGGTCTATCGTGTGGTCCCCACCGTGGCAGAGTAAGTGTTATTAAATCAATGGAGCCCACGAGCCAGAGAGATGCTCCTTTTCAGGTAACAGCCCAAAATAATTGCGCTGTAAATAATGAGTCCGCATCGTCTGCATTAATTCAGAAGAGAATCTTTTGAGTTTTAACGCTTCTTGTCCGTCTGATTTTAAACGAAGCCAATTCGGTCACAACCTATAATTCAAAGACTCTTTAATATTAGTGTGGATATAATTCACGGGGATCTTAAAGTAAATTGGACAGTCTATATGCATTAAGTCAAAAGATTCTTTTTTGAGTTAATGGAGAGGATACGAGCTCGTAAATAATAGGATGAATCAAGGAAGATATGGTGCGGAGAGGTAAACGGCGTGGACCGGAATTTTACGAGGCGAGTGATGGAAAGGTTCTATTATTCGTGACGTGTAGAGTTCTAATTGGTTGTGACAGCGTGGTCCACGGGTGCGGTGCAAACGGAGAAGCACACATAGAACACCAGTACGCTGCACTTTGGTGAACGAGCGTTAAAAATTGAATTTTTTTTTTTTAAATAACAATTGGACAAATAATAATAAAAGATGTTTTTCTTTTCTTACATGTCCCGTAAGAAAATCACAATTCACGATTTGGTTTTTACAAAACAAACAGTTCAGGGGATATACCGAATCAATGATTTGCTCATAACTCGCTCACTTAAATTCGCTCATTTATCTGCTCACTTAAATTCACTCATTTATTAAATGAACGAGCATGAGCATGCCCCAACTCGCTCATTTAAAATTTGTCACATCTAATCCCATTGCCACATTCAATCCCAAATATTCATAGTTTATACATCTATTTATTTTTTTAAACAGAAGCCTCAAAACAGACGCCTCATAGTTTATACATTCATTTTTTTAGTACTCATAACTTGTTGGATTTTTATTAGTGTGCTATTGTTAGTTTATATTATTATTATTATTCTATTTTTTAATACCGTTAATTTTTTGTTATTATTCTATTTAATTGAATTATGACAATTTATTAAATTTTAGTATTCATAACTCATGAGCCGCTCATAACTCGCTCATTTATTTGCTCACTCTAACTCGTCCATTTATTAAATGAGCGAGCACGAGCATACCTAACTCGCTCATTACTCACCCCTACACACATTACACTAACCGTCACCAAATTGCCCATTGTACTGTACGAATGATTTAGTACAGTGGGTCGGTTGTATTTTTTTTATATTTGTTGTCATTTTTATTAAATCTAGAGATCAGTTTTAATATGAATTATATTCATAGTATTTTAGTCTAAATTATATAAAAATTTAAATTATGTATGAACGTAAAAATTTTGAAAATAAAATAAAAGTCATTGGACCCCATTCATACTCTAGTATGCCTCTGGTTTCGATATCTGAAAAATTAATGAATAATAAACTAGAACATTAATATTTTCAGAAGATATTTTTTAAATTAAACTTGCATCTTTTCAAGATAGACTAAGTTCGTAATTTATAAAAAAAAACATTAAAATTAAAAGATGCGCACATGTATATACTGTTTGATTGGAAACTAATAAAAAAATTACTGCACATTCGTACGTAATTTCCATAGGCAAGTTTTGAGTAAATTGATGTATGAAATTTGGGGCTGTAAATTTTATTCCTTGGAAATTGAGCGGGGCCGTGGAGCTCGGTTTTAGTTTTCCTGCAAAGAGCCCTTTGAGCGCTCTCCTCTTGATCATATATATCTGATACAAATAATTAACAAGTCTTTAATAAATTGACAGAATTTATTAATCTCTTTATTTTTTTTATCTTTTGACAGCTCCTCTCTTATTTCGTTGATTATTAAATTGTGCTTGTATTATTTACAGCAATCTATAGTACTTAGCGTCAATTAAAAACCCAGCTTACGATTGCACATCCATCGATGGGAATTCGCATGAGATATCTCGTATTTTGCCGAAATTCTTATTAATACCATTTAAAAAAAAAACACCATTGAAATTAGAAAATTTGAAAAATACTGGAGCCTCCAATTCAATTGGGAACTTTATTCATAGAGAAATGTAGATTGAATTGGAGACCCTCAAAAAACCCAAAAATGCATTGTAATATATTGATATTAAGATTTTTGGGAGGTCTCCAATTTAATATGTACCCCTCCGAGGATGAAGTCGCAGATTGAATTGGAGGCCCTGATATTTTTCGAATTTTTCATAATTTGTGGTTTTTTTTTCTACCATATTAATAAAAAATTTGGTATATTTTACGTGACTTACTAAAAAAACTCAACTGTCCAAATACATTCTATATGAATCTCAAAGCTCAAATAAAACTAGTTCTTGCGCCATCTCGAATAGTCACTGGACACGTCAGTCACGCAAAATGTGTTCAGCTAGTATGATATCGGTGTTATATGTCACTAACTTCAAAATTGATTGAATGGATTTCAAATGACTGATCCAAACCATTTAAACCAGATTTACATTACGAGTGATGTGTTTGCATGTAATTTTTTTTTATATTTTCGAGTTATTTTAGTATCAAATCAAGCGGTAAAAATATTGAAAAATGAATGCATTAAAATTAACTTTAAAACTCACACACTTGACCGCTTGACTTGATGCTAAATAAATTTGAAAAATTATAAATTTTGCATGTAACATATAACTAATGAAATAGATCGGTTTGAATGGTTTTGATTCAACGTTTGAAGTCCATTGAATAGATTTTAGAGTTAATATTATATAGACTGAAATGACACTAATGTTTTTTTTTTGCAAGTGGTTAGCGGCAGCTGCCAACCTGAAATTTTATTAAATGGAATAAAGTCTGTAGTCTCCACACAACATCAGCTGATAAAACTTTACAAAACAATCCCTCTGACTATTGGAAATTAATCCCAGTCTAATCCCCCCCTCAACATAACCTATACCACATCCAACCTGGTTGAATTACTTGATATGCCAACAACTCTGGTGGTACCAGTAACCCCCTAAATATGAAATTATTCCTTTGTAATCACATATTCCAACATACACACATGAACCAAATGGCGGATAAGCCTTGATCCCCTTGATTTTTTAGGAATGCCATAGAGTCACACCAGGTGGTTGTTGACTCTTGTCAGATTATGAGGAGATTTATCCCCATCGTTGATGCCACCTTCCTCCAAATTGCTCTACCACAGCTACACTCGAAGAATAGGAGTTGGGCCATCTCCAAGGGGTAGTTAGGACATAGAGCACACTGTTGCTGGCATGGTATGTTCCGTTGTTGCAGCACCTCTATCGTCAGAATCCTATCTTGTAGGAATAGATATGTAACGCCACGTAATTTAGGTAATAAAATTTTATAGCCAAATTAAAATTTCATAAGCACAATAGGATAAAATTTAGGAGACTTCTAAATTTCAGACAAACAATTGTTAGTATTTAAATCATTTATCATTCAATTTGGATCTAAATAAAATTTAATACCTGAAAACGTAATCTTAAGATCTACAACATTCGTTTAGAAACTTATCCCAAATTCTGAACGTAAAATTCTCCATAGATTTCCAAAGTCAGTAAACAATGTTGTTCTCGAACTGTAGACCCCTGTCAACTATTTTTTTAATTTTTCTTCACTGGAAATTTCGATTAAGGTGAAACCAGTTGCGTTAAAACCGTAATAGAAAAACCTACGACTCTTATATTTTAACTTTTTCCAAATTTCGAACTTATAATTTCAGTTATTTCAATTTTTGAAGACAAACATTAAAACAAAATTCTATCATGGGTCCAAATTCGAATTTACAATATGTTGGTCCACTAAACCCAAGCCCAAATATCACAAATCCTCTTTTAAACCTAACCCTACCCTATATAAAGCCCCCCTCCACAGCCACCCCCCCTCTCTCTTTTCCCTTGCCCTAGCCGCCACTCCCTCTTTCTCTCTTTCGGCCATTAGGCCGTTGTAATCACCCGCGCCTTTCTCAACCTCTAGGCCGCCACCGCAGCCCCCTTCCCCAAACCGAGACCCCTTCTTCTCTACTCCCAAGCTGTCACAGCAGCCTCCACCTCAGACCCGAGCTCCACCCTCTCCTAGACCCGAAAACTCAAAGAATAAATGATAAGATAACGCATCCACGGTTGATGGATGGTTAGTGAATTAACACATCACAAACAAAGTGGTGGTCAGTGAATTAAGATAATATAACGCATCTATGGTTGATGGATGGTCAGTGAATTAAGATAAAATAACGCATCCATGGTTGATGGATGGTCAGTGAATTAACGCATCACAAACAAAGTGATGGTCAATAATAACTGCTAGCAGGGTAAAAGTGTAAGATAACGCATCCACGGTTGATGAGTGGTCAGTGAATTAAGATAAAATAACGCATCCATGGTTGATGAGTGGTCAGTGAACTAACGCATCACAAGCAAAGTGGTGGTCAGTGAATTAACACGTCACAAGCAAAGTGATGGTCAGTGAGTTATTGGTTATGAAAGTGGAAATGGTTTTATGTTATGATGTATGGTGCATTCGTGAGCATGATTGCACGAGGATAGTATAGTTACATTATAATTGTCAAATATGCATACTAGATTAGTAGGATGATTTTTAAATTTATAAATGTTGCATTCATGATAGAATTGCATAGTAGGATATGTTTTTATTGTTGCTGAATGATTAAAGTAGTTTAGTAAAAGAATGATTTTACAAATCCCTATGCTGGAACTAAATCCTGCACTAAGAGAAGGTTCGATCTCTCACCCATTCCATTTTTATGTGGGTTCCAGGTAATGAAGAAGAAGGGCTCGAGCAAGGTCACTAGTGAGGTCAAGGGGAAGAATACAAATAGCCACGATTTTTTTTTACTTTTGTACTTGAAAAATTGATACATTAAATAGGCATGAGAGTAGTTAGTTTACTAGCTATGTCCGTTTTGATCATTTCTATGTTATAAACTCATTTTGATATTCAATTAAGTGGCTTGTTTGATTTTGTTATTGATAATGTATGTGATGTAAATACGCCTTACGTAGAAATATGTGGCGGGTTGTCTCAGGGTATGACAAGATATAGGAAGATCCTTACCGTTGCCGGTATCTTGGCCCGCCAAACTTCCAGGAACGGCCATCTTGTTTTACCACCAGTCTTGATGACCCGGTAAGTTGACTTTGTTAGGTAGTAATCTAGCAGTCAATCAGAATTATACTTTGTTCATGAATTGGATGATTAATATAAATCATTTTGTTCCATGAGTTTTATTGCTTTTATGAATCATTGTAGGTTAAGAACTGAAGTTGTGAAACTTCATAATAAAGATGATAAATACTCTAAATAGTCACTAACCGTGGTAATTAGCAGGAACACTAATTAGCCATTATAAGGTTAGCATGTGGATTAAATGATGGTTAGGTTTCACAAACCATAGACAAAGAGTTGTCATTTAATCACATGGATACATGTTATGAACATGGTATTTGATTGACCCAGAATGAAACGTTATATGGTAATGTGTTTGTGTCATTAACAGTTTCATTCGTGTTAAGTTCTACAGTATGAGGTGTGGTCTTTCCTACATAAGAAATGTGTATTCGTAAGTGTTATCAAACGCTATCCGTAAAAGGGAGTTATAAAGGTAGCATTTCAGTATACATGACTTGTGCGGAGAAAGAGATGCACACCAAAAGTACTATCGTCCCTCGTAATTATTATACGAGTGATAGTAACACTGGGCCCCTTGATAGGAGTAGGATTATACGTATACGGTATGATTAATAGAGACTAATCATATAAAATAATCTACTCAAAGATCAAGAAAAGATTAGGTTTGCAGGGATGACACATACCTACCCTGAATCTGATCTGTTACTATGAGACGATGGAATTAACACAAGTAAATTAATAAGTTTACTGCAGGATCGTGATATTGTATTGGACAACATCATTTGTGTAATTGGGGGTCACAGTGCACTGCCAGGTGCCAACTATGATCTGTAGAAGTTTTAACTCTACTGCCAACATAACACAGATCCTATCGGGTCACACCATATAGGAACGGGATCAGAGAATCTTATTATTAATTATAAATAGTTATAATTAATAAATAAGATGGCAAAATATTAATTATAAATGTTATAATTAATATAGAAATATCATAGAGATGATAGGCTTAAATGATTAAAATTACAAGCGTATTTGACACGTTGTGTAATAGTTATTACAACCGCAATTGCAAATATATATAAATGTTTAGAACAATTATATATATATATGGACTAACATATTTGGGCCTTAATTATATTTAGAATATTTGGGCCTTAATTATATTTAGAATATAATTAAGAAACCCAAAAGATCAAAGCCCAAAATTCCAAGTCCATTACTATTCATTACTTGGAGCACAAGTAAACCGTTACTTGGAGAGCAAGTAACCCGTTACTTGGAGAGCAAGTAACCCGTTACTTGGAGCACAAGTAACCCTACTCCTATATAAAGGGGTGGAGGGGTTGGAGAACATAACATACATTTCCATTCTCCTTCCTTTCTCGGGTTTCCTCTCAAATAGTGATTTATGTGAGGTTATAAATATATACGTATAGACGTATATATTTGAGTGATAAGCGGTTGTAATCTTGCGTAGTCAGTGGTAATTCTGCTTTCACACATAAGTTGTGAATCAGGATATCTGCAGTACGTGAGACAACTTATTTAGCTGAGTGCTGTGAGTATAGTATTTCTGGCAGAAGAAATACTCACTCTCTGATCATTCCTGGTGTACTACTGATAGAGGCACTAGACATCTGGTGCTGTTGTCCGAGGAGGAGCAGTAGAAGCAGCAGTGAGACAAAGCCGTCAGCATTTCCAATTCGAATTTGGAACCAAGGTATAATGTTATATTAATTTATTTAATTGTTAAATAAATTTAGTTTTAGAAATCAATCATGGAGATAGATCCTCAGCTTAGGTTAGACGTAAAAATTTTTTGTTTTACGCCTTTTTCCGCACCTAAGCCAGTACAGGGTTTTACCAGTTTTTCACACAAAAACCCAACAGACTTGGCAGAATATGAACCCCCACTGTGCCATCTCCATTGCAGCGATGTACCCTGTATTGTGCAGGACCAATTAAATAAGGGTAGCAGTCTGATCAGCCACTTCTAGAAATAGGAGCCTCCTGAATTCCATGTGTACCTCCCCCTTGGAATGAGACTCTGATTCTGAGCACAGTATCAGTCTAGAGAGCCGTCGGTTGAGTATTTGGGCGCCACCACCACAGCAACAAGAGGGAGATGTTCTGGAGTTGTATGTCTGACAAGCCCATACCTCCCCATTCTCTTGGTATGCATACCAGCTCCTAATTGAACGCTAATCCCTTGATGTTACCTGTGTATTTCTCCCAAATAAATCCTCGTCTAATCTTGTCAATCCTCTCACAACCCAACATGGCAGTTTATAACTTGCCATGTAGTAAATTGGTAATGCCGAAAGGACTGATCTCCAATTGAACCCATCCACCTCTAGTTAGAATTTGAGACTTCCATCATTGTAATCTTTTTTTTGAATTTTTCGATTAGAGGCAAGAAGTCACTCATTTTAGGTGCTGTAATTGAAAGAGGCATTCCCAAGTAAAGGATTGATAACTTCTCTCTTTTATATCCCAAGATCATGACAGCTTCCCTTATCTAAACATCTGTCATGTTGAATAGGACCATCATTCTTTTTGAGAAGTTAATTTGCAAGCTCAATATTCCTAAGAACAGTCTCAACACGAGTTTGAAGTGAATCAAAGATTGTTGGTCTGCATTACAAATAAATACCGTGTCATCTGCGTATTGCAATGCCAATACCGACTCCTCCAACTTTGAAGAGATTGGTACTGTGAGCATTCTATTTAACCCACGTTACCCACCTACCATCATTTGTAGCACGTCCACCGCTATAACAAATAACATTGGGGAGATGGGATCCCCTTGCCGAATTCACTAATGTTATACTAGCCGAATTCACGCAAAATATATATGAGATATCTCAGAGGATACACACTCGATTGATGGAAAATGAAATGACCAATACACTATTATGTATTTCTCACTGTTATGCCTATTGTTTATATACGTTGTAATTTGTAAAAGTCTTAAATACATGATCATGATAAAAAATAGTGCATCAATTGGATAATCTTTTACATTGGAATAAAGAAATTCTAAATGGTCTTAGGTCACATTCGGTTGATGCATGAATGTAAAAAAGTTACGTCGTGATTATTCGCGTATTATAACTATTTTTCAAAAAAGAGACGACACAACACATGCATGAACTGATCTAGTTATAACACATCACAAAATGTGATCAAGTATCAGTGCATGTGATCAATATAACAAAAAAAATGTTGTTATTTATTTCAAATAACAATTCAAATTTTAAACAATAAATTTAATTCTGAATACATAATTTTTTTTCAACGTTATTTCTTTATTTTACAGTTATTTACATTTTTTTTCCTTATTTTTGACTTTTTGATTTTTTTTTCACTTGAACTGATATAAAGTTTGAAAAAATAGTTATACACGTGATTAATATGTCGTGACCAGGTGTACACATACTGTGATCATGCATTTCTCGTGATTCTTATCACAGTACACATTTATATCACATGATATATAATATTCTAACATTTGTTATACTTGGCTTCCTTTTTGTTCGTGTAGGATTGAACAACTCTGTTAATATCTGAAGAAAAGGGGCCGAATTAGAAATTTATGATGGAGGACTAAACTTAAGTTGCAAAATGTGGTGAAGGGATCTAAATTCATACTATCTTAACTACAAAATATAGTTTTAGCTACTAGACTACAAGCAAATATTTGATATCTATTGAAGAGAATTGAATTATATAAAATGCTTAAATTTTTTAAAATTAAATTAAATTTTAATATACATGATTAAAAATTTAAAATTATAAAATAGCTTAGCACCATTTAAAATATACTAATATATAAGATCAAATATTCCACCAACACTGTCTCTACAAATCAAATATTCCAACAACACTGATAAGAAAAGTTAGAAAAATCAAAATCATATAATTCTAACAACACTGTCTCTACTCTCTATAAATCAAATATTTCAAGTCTATTTGTTTCCCACACAAACCTATATAATTCATTGACTTCTTTCCTCCCAATCACTTCTTTGTTGAAATTTGAACTCACGAACCAATCTAATTTTGATTAAATGTTCCTCTTCTCTCCATGTTCCATCATCGAAATTTCTTGCATAATTCTGCGAGTTGTATCCAGCCACCTTGTATCGGCATCGCGGCGGTTTAAGAATGCTTCGAATCCTTGCCCAGATAATAGCCAAAACCCACTTGCACCTTGACATTTTTCCAATCGCTACGCTTTAACTCCTGTGATTCTCTCGATTGTACTATGAAGAAGATAAAACTATCGAATATGATATCTTTAGGAAGATAAATCTGCGTAATACACCGATTGTGCTAAAAATATATATTTTTCTTCGTTTCAAACCCTAAAAATATATATTTTCTTTGTTTAAATAGGTACGTTGGATGCGTTGAGAATAACAACTATTTGAAATAGCACAACTATTTTTGATTGGTGGCAATATGAACAACAAATTTGCTATTCATAATAGTTGAGAACAACACTAATCCAATGTTCTCGTAAACAGCAACATAACTAGAAAATTTAACTTGGAGGGTTGAAATTTAAAATACATAATTATTAATTTTTGGTTAGTGGAATTTGAACCCAAGATCTTTCAAGAACAAAATAGAGTCTTAATCACTAAACTAGAAACACGTATCTAACATTTTACGAGTGAGCTGAACTATATAAAAATTTCAAAGAAATAAAAAATCAATTAAATTTTAAAATCATGGGGTGGCTTAGCTCCTGACCCCTTAGCATAGTGTAGATCTACCCTTACTTGTAAAGGATGGAACAACGACTATTCTCGTGTGTGAAGAAAGAGAACAAAAGAAAATGAAAATACCATACCAATTCAAATTTACAATCTATAAAATATTTCCACTAATTCGAATGACATTAACATTATTTTGCACTAATTTGAAAATTACTATTTTCTAATTATTCTCATCTACTAATTTTAATTATTCTATTTTTATACTAATACTCGCACAATCCAAATGTGTAATTAGCTTTGATTGATAAGTTCAAAGAAGTGCAAAAATTCTTACTCGCATGTTATGCACTTGGGATCACAAGTAAGACAACACATTTCATCCTCTTACAATTTCAAGTCATTTGCTCTCACTGGGTATGTTCTGGTCCCCTTGAATCGAGCAGCCAAGTTGGTTTGGATAGAACTTGAATCCATATCATTACGGTATAAATGATTTTATTTATGTGAAGGGGTTAAAATTTCGTTATTTTTTATATTATTATTATATATATATATATATATTTTATACATGTTGTACTTATTATTGAAGATCATGCATTATCACTGAAGATTCTCTATTTATTATAATTACATAGTTCAAGTTAATAAGTCTTGTCAAATAATTAATAATTTAAATTATCAACATGTTAACTAGCGCATATATTTTTCTGTATTCGCGATGACATAAATTGTGGAACACTTTAAAAATATCTTATTTTGTCATCTATAGATATAAATAGAAAAACAATGACTAACAATATTAAAGCTTAATAATTGTAAGATTGAAGACTAGACTAAACAATGACTAACAAAAATAATTGTAAGATTGAAGTCATTATTATCATTACAAAAAGTCATTGTTTTCAATCTTACTCCAAATTAAAGTAGATTAAAATAATTATGTTTAGTTAGAATTTGATAGAGTGAGCTAATAAAGAGAAAGAAAATTGAAACATGATGTTACTTAACCACAGAACCCACATGCATGTGAAGTAAGTTACTCCTCGTAACACTCAATCTTACTCTTTAAAATTTACTTTTTGTTTAAATCCTTAAAAATAAAATTAAAGAATTTACTCCACAACCATAGACGACCATTGACCATTAATAAGACTAAATCCGGCCGTCTCCGTCTGAAGTCTGAACTGTCAACCTCACATCGGAGCTTTGTATGGTACTATATATTGTCTGTGTATTGTCATGAATCATGATAAAAAAATATATAAAAAATTGAGGGACTACTCGACAATTTTGTCAAGACCTGACACGTACAACCGAGTCCTGACAAGCCCAAGACTCAACGCAACCGGGTTACATGTCTCAAGCGTCAAGCCACATCTCCCAAATGATTGATTCCGTTTCCTTTCGGTAATCGAATATACCTTTCCCTCGCGCTCTCTTTCTAGGGTTTTTCCCTTTGCTTCGTCTCCTCCAAGACAATAGAGAAGAGACACCCGCACTCCTATTCCGATCGATCGAAGACGCCATGAAGCTCACAGTGAAGACGCTTAAGGGAACCCATTTCGAGATCCGGGTTCAGCCATCCGACACCGTAATCTCAATCTCAGTCTCTGTTTCCAACTATTGGGTTTCCTCTGTGCGTATGGATTGGATGGGGTTTGGGTTTTCCTGTACATTGTGGTAGTTCAAAATAGTGCTATAACAGTGTCAAATATATATATATTTTTTTTCTTTAAAATAATTAATTGGTATTCTGGTATGTATGGTTTAACCAAAACTTCAAAATAATTATATCAATTTGATTGTTGGTTTACATAGTAATTAGGTAATGTAAGTACCTCTCTGCTTAAACTTTACTGCATATCCAAATGGATATTAATTGAAGACTTAACCTAACTCAGAGCCATCCATATTCGCTTGATCCAAATTGCATATCCCATTGCTTCTAGAAATACTCAAATTACCTCCTTTCTAAAATAAAGTTAGACTAATGTGGACTATTTCATAAGAAAAGTAAAGGAAAAGTATGTGCTTTAAACATGATATTTTGGGTGCTTTCTGGGTATACCTGATGCAATTGTTTTTATGTTTGATTCATATTAATAACTAGATGAAACTTAAATGTCAGATAATGGCGGTAAAGAAGAACATTGAGGATGTGCAAGGGAAGGATAACTACCCATGGGGCCAGCAGCTTCTTATCCACAACGGCAAGGTGTTAAAGGACGAAAGTACCCTCGAAGAGAACAAAGTTAGTGAGGATGGTTTTCTTGTCGTCATGCTTAGTAAGGTACATTAATGCATTCAAAACAGTTTAGTTCATATCAAACCTAAGTTCTTTAATGTGGCTTTGCTATATGGATACTTTCTAAGGCTCAAATATCAATTATTGTTCTGCTGAAAGAAATAAAAATCCCAAAAAATAGTGTATCTTTTCAAAAACCTGAAAAATATTCTAGACAACCAAATAGTCAATTTTGTTCTTTATCTTTAACTATATAAGGTTTGTGCGTTATCTTTGAGAAAATTACAGATGAGAGGCATATGTAATTTTCTTACACATGTTGCGAGGGTATAGGTGACAATTTGACTTTAGAGAGTTGTGCACAAAAATATATATATATATATATTTTTGTAAAGATTTCCTATTTAATTTTTGTTTTTTTATACATCTTGAAACAGAGTAAAGCCTCAGCTTCAAGTGGATCATCTGGTCAGGTAAGATGCCATGCCAATTTACTTTGTAATGCTGAGGATTTATAGATACTAACTCCACTAATTTTTAATAAAAACGATAAATTATATTTTCAGACCTCGGTGACTCCTGCAACAAAACCACCTGCTCCTCAAGAGGCTGCACCTCCTCAAGCCCCGTAAGTGCATAATCCATAAATTTATATTTTTTAACTTGCAGCACTTTATTATTTCTCATCATTTTATTTATATCCATTTATTTCAGGGCAGCAACTAATCCTTCCCCACAACCCGAGGGAGCTGCTACTGTGTACCTTCCTTGACTTTATTTGTACATTATAGCAATTAAATTTCAGATCTATTGTGTTGTCTTTTACATTTGCTAACATTTTTTTGTTAGCATCAATAATTTGTAGATCTGTGAACTTTTGAGCATTGTCGGTGAGCTCGGTGTTTTTAAAATTAAGAGTGAAATTGAATAATAAAAAGATAAAAGAACTAAATTATAAATTGAATTGAGTTCAGCAGTAGTCGATTCTCTCAATTGGTGGCCTTATGCAGTAAACAAGCCTCAGTAAACTATTCGTCTCTTCCCTCCCCAAAAAGCTCAACTACATTGAACAACTTTAAACAGGGTTTCTTCAGATGTTTATGGTCAAGCTGCATCAACTGTAGTGGCAGGTAGTGAACTGGACCCAATGGTGAGTCATTTGATGGAGATGGGAGGTGGCAGCTGGGATAGAGATACTGTCTTGCGGGCCCTTCGTGCAGCCTATAACAACCCTGAGCGTGCAGTCGAGTACCTTTATTCTGTAAGGGAAATACTGAATTTTTTTTTCTACATTTTGGAATCAGGTTACAGTTTAACTGTACCGAAACCCAATAACTGTTATATATGCGGTGTATAAGGCTTGCTTATAGTAATTGTGTAGATGCGTGAGCCCAATACCATTTCATTTTTATATCCATTAAGGTTCTAATTCTACTCAGTTAAGTCTTAATTAGCCCCCAAATTATGAACTAGGACTTATTTGCTACTGTTTTAGTCTGGATTAGCCCCCAATTGTGCAACTGATCCACTAGGCTTTGTTTAGCACTTAATTATTTCATTGATTCTGTTCTGCTTGTGACATGAAACTTGATGCTCCACTTTAGGAAAGCTGAATTCACAAGCTTTAGCTTGTTGTCTAATGAAACAAAAGATCGACGACCATTGATCTTAAATCCCTCCTGCAAAGTGATTAATGTTTTTGATACTTAATATTTTATCCCTTTTGTTATTTTAGGGAATTCCAGCAACAGCTGACATACCGGTCCCAACTGGTCAGGGGGCCCACAGTACTGACAGCACTGCATCGGTTCTTTCTGGACTCCCAAATACAGCGCCTCTTAACATGTTTCCTCAAGTATGTAAAATTATTAGTTGATTATTTTCTCTTTTTGTTTGCTTTTTTTTTTCTTCCATTTGGCCTTACTGCCATTACTTGTATGTAATATGGCTATTTTGTTTTCATTGTCCATCTAAAAGGGTGGTTCTCCAGCTGATGGAGGTGGTAACGCCGGCACTCTGGAGTTTCTTAGGAATAATCAACAGGTCAATAGCAAATATTATATCTATTTTTATTTAGTGTACTCGAATACATCACTTGTTATTGTTCTTGAATTCCAATACTTAATATGCACATCTCAGTTTTATCTTTAATGTTTGCAAAGTTGAGTGTCACATTGATCCTTAATTAAGTAGACTGATGATTTAATATTGGTTCAAAGAAACCCAAAGTTAGGTGCAGCACAATATTTAATACCTTTGTTAACTTGTGTTAAATGATTATTGGGTGCAGTTTCAAGCATTACGTGAGATGGTCCAAGCAAATCCTCAAATTCTACAGGTTTGTCAGATATTGCCTCTTTTAATTTAATATTATATATGCTTATATTGATATTAATCTTGTTGTAATTAAATTGTTTTCTCCTACTTGGTGCAGCCAATGCTCCAAGAATTGAGCAAACAGAATCCTCAGCTCCTTAGAATGATTCAGGAGAATCATGCTGAGTTTCTTCAGCTGTTAAATGAACCTGGTGAAGGCGGTGAGGGGTAAGTTTCAAACCACCACTTAAATGTAACCCATCAATGCAGTTTTAACTAGTCATGCCGGTACCTGGCTATACAAATGGACAATACTATATCAAACACAGTACAGTAGAATAATATGAAGCAGAGCAAACTTTGAGATCTGTTTTGTTTTTTCCTTAATTGCATCCTCAATTTTTTTTTCTTGTATTATTAATTGTTCTAAAATAATTGTACCGCATATAAATTCAGGGAGCAATTTGATTTGGGTGAGGAGGAGATGCCACATTCTATAAATGTAACGCCTGAAGAGCAAGAGGCTATTGCTAGAGTATGTTTACTATTATTTTCCTTTCCTTACATTTTATCTACGTTTTGGTACCAAACCACTATAGTGCTTGTACTATGCATGTTTCTTTATTCCTTTTTATCTTTAAATATTTGTTCCAATATTTAGGTTTATTTTATTGTTGACTTTTGTGTTGAAGTGAGATAATGCTAGTACTAGTGCTAACATGTTTTCAGTATGTAATACTCTCAAATTGGTACAACTTTGGCAGAATTTAACTTATCGAAATTTGTTTGGATATGATTATGACAGCTGGAATCAATGGGCTTTGACCGGGCCCGCGTGCTCGAGGCATTCTTGGCATGTGACAGAAATGAGCAATTGGCCGCAAATTATTTGTTAGAACATGCAGCCGATGAGGATTAGTGAGAGTACGCCTTCTATCCAAGTAATATTTGCTTCTGTTTCTTAGGTGTTTTTTTGTTTTTTTTTGTTATGGATAACACTCAGTTTTCTTTGCATCATCATATCACTAGTATAACACTTAAGTTTTCCTGTATTTGCAATAACAAACATAAGGTTTATGCTACACATTTGGATAAAAAAATTCAGAAGCCCTGAACTCTGGGGATGTGTTAGAAAGATTTTGCTTTATATTTTTGGGCAGTGAATCAGGCCTCTTGACAGTTAACTTCCATTGCTGGGCATACAAACCAAAATGCATCTAACAGACTTGCTTTCTTTTTGTCATTTTTTAGGCAGAGGAACATTTTGGTGGAGCTGCTCGAAAATTTACATGTTATTTATTCATAATTGTTTTTTTTCTTCAAGGAGAGGCTATGTAACAGGGTTTAATTTAGTGATCCTTATAGTGCCATCCAAAGTCACCTTTGCATTTTTATCTCGTCAGAATAGATTATGGACAGCTGAAGCTTTAGTGTGAAGGATTCTGCTTAGAAGCTATAATTTTTAAGAACTTTTTCCTTTCGTTTCGTTAGGATTTTTTTTTTTTTTTTTTTTAATTTTATAATTTGAGCCTCCCAATTGTGCCACCGAGAATAAATTTAGGAGATCCACCCGGGGAGAACATCCACAGAATAATGATCCTTTTTAATAAATGAAAAATAGTCACAGAACAAAAAATATTACTACATTGGGACTATTGGGAGACTGCATGATGCTGCGGCCCCACCATTCTCACGCCAGTGCAAGAGCACAGTTGTGGCGATATAATGGATCAGTGCACCAGCAAGCACAAACACATGAAATATCTGGTGGCTGTGGCCCACCAGATCGAACGCCCCCGGCTGCCATTTCTCGGGCACTCTATTAACATAAATTGCTGCTCCTGTGGCATATGCTGCAGCCATAAGCAGCTCCAGACCAAGTGCCATGTGGACTGTGGGGTGGTCCCAGTTGATCCACAGTGCGTGCGCTGCAGGAACCATGCCTGAAAACCCCATGCACAAGAACAAGGTTGCACGAAGCGGTCGATACTTAGGGGAGGAGAGAGAAGGGGCAAGGAGTGAGAGAGCAGTGAAGACACCAAGGATTGAGATAAATGAGAGGTAGATTATTTGAAGTGTCGGGTTGCACATGAAAGCGTAGTAGACAGGCGGTACGAAGGACGCAACGATCATGAGACTGATGCCAGAGTAGTCCATGCGCCAGCAGAGGAGGTTGACCCGACGTGAGTGGCAAGCTAGGAGGTGAGAGATGGAGCTGATTGATAAGCAGCTCATTGCACCTAGTAAGAAGACTAGCACTGGCCATTGAGGCACGGCTGAATTGACAGAGGCTTTGAGAGTCTCGCTGGAGATTGATTGCGTCGAAAGTGGTAAATCCTGTCAAGTAAACAACGTTATTTTTAGCAACTACATTTTTTCGGACTCCTTGAATTGCATGGAATATAATTTGTAAAGTCCTCTACAGCTCTGCTGGCTTTACTCTCAACAGGCAATTGCCAGATCAGATACCATAGCCAATACAATACTCAATTGTTTTATAATACAAAAAATGTTATTAAATTTAAATAACTGAAAAATTCGTATCTGTTTGATGAAGAATAAAAACAAGCAATAATATTTTCGTTCTTCGTATTACCTTGCGGAAGCATCTTTTTTTTATGCTAAGAAAGAGTCAGCAAAATTTCTAAGTCTACCGTCGACCTTTACGAATCCGCATCCTCCCTCAAGACAATTGAAACAGACGGGCCAGATTTACTCTCAGTCGGTGCCTATTCAGGATAGCGCGGGGCAGTATTATTTGTGCTTTAGGATTCGTGCCAAGTTAAAAGAACGATACTGTCCGTTTCAATTTTACCCACAGGAAATTCAGATTCAGCGCAGTAACTCAATCTTTGAGTTTTAAATCGGGACCATCCGATTCAAATCCATATAATTTATCACATCTGAGATATGAATTCGAATTGCAAAGGCAAAGCAATCTCGAAACACCTACGGGTTTCTCTCAAAAAAAAAAAAAAGCAATCTCGAAACACCTACGGGTTTCTCTCAAAAAAAAAAAAAAAATCAATCTCGAAAGAAAGAAAGATTCAAATTAGACGGTCCGATCCAAAATCTAAAAATTAGATTACTTTTAGGGATCCGGACCAGTCAGGTTAGGGAATGTGAATTAGACATTTACAGCGCTCCTTATTAGTCATTCCGATAAAAAAGGACCAAGTGAAAGCAAAGCTTTTAATTTTCTTTTGTCGTTTCGGCATGTCTCCCTTTTGTTGTCTTGCAGACTAGCATTAATTATTACACGACGGAAGCATGTGGATATGGTTCTTGCCTTCTTGCTGGACCAAGGACGAAAACCTCTCCAGTTTAATATAATAACGCAGATGAATGGTTCCTTCTTCACCGTCCGATCAAATTTTAGATATGCAATTGATCAAGCCTTAGAAACTGAGATATTGTGAAAAAGACAAGTCTTCTTTCGTCTTTGTTTTGACTCGGTCAACTGATCATATCGCATAATATATAGCTGACAGTTTTTAATGCTTATAATTGATGAATAACTTAATTAGTGGATTCTTTTGCCGTTTAATTGGGAAGCTCGTACTTTAACGAGTTGCTACACAAATCGTATAGAAATTATGCGACATATAATCCTGTTGGGCTGGTCATAAATACACGACTGATGCGTTGCAAATTTACAAGGGAGAATACCAGGTACGCACCCCAACGTGTAAATAGTAAAGTTTGACTTTTATTTATTTCTTCTTCTGTCATATACTCGTTTTAGAATGAAAAAAAAAACCTTTAAAGAATTTTTATTTAAGATCACGCAGATGGCATGATCCGAATATCCGACAGCAAGAACATTAGTGGTGTATGGTTGGAATTCATTTTGTTGTAATATAGAAATCTAAATTTGTATGTTGTTGTCATCTTTATGCTATTCAATGGGTAGTTGATAATTTAAATTCCTATATCAGAAATACTCAACTTACTCAACTTGTACAAGAACCTACGATGCACGAAATGAGGACGAACTACTTGTAATAAAAAGATATGTACACATTGATTAACTTTTACTATAAAAATAGTAAAAAGTTAAGATATATGTTTTATTGGAGACTACTATGACTATGTTCATTTAGTGTTTTTTGTATTTTGAGTGAGACTTGTTTGTATATGTTACTATTTTGGGTCTGTTTAGGTAAAAGCATGTCTGAAGTGTTTGACTGTAATACCTATGTAGGTACTTTTCTATTTTGTCTGTGCATATGTGGTACCAGAATGGTGGTACCTAAACTGAATGATTTGTATGATTCCTTGTTGAATGAAAATCGGTGGATTTCACCCACTTCTTTCAAAAAAAAAAAATTGTAATAGATTCAATAAAAAAACATTAAAAAAAAAAAAAACTTACGGTGTAATTCCTACTCGTGGACCCATTGAAGGACTTCACTACAAAGCTGAAAAAACCAAACAAAAAGGGAATTCAGCGAAACTCAGCTTGAAATGATATTGCTTCTGGTATTAGTTCAATTGATCAATATTTTGTTGACAAATTAATTGATATTTAAAAAATAATGTCATGTATAGCTTGGTACCTTGAGATACCAGGCATTATCACAGCCTTGACTTCTTCTATCGCCTCGCTCCATCGTGCCACCGCTAGCCATAAAAAGAATAAAAATCCTCCCAAGTGTCTGTTTGCACAAAAAATAACAAAAAATGGAAATTAATTTCAAAGATGATAGAATGGTAAATGAATTATCCAATATCGTTATTAATTTCCGAACGAGATGCGTTGTTCTGTTTTTCAATCAATATTCTTAGTTTTTTTTAATTCCGGCAACAAAGTACTAAATGCATGATGCAAAAGAAGCTGCCTTGTACTGCATGAATGTGATTATTTTAAGAAAAGTCTCAAATTTTCGTTGCAAATACTTTCTAATAGAACACACGCTATTCCAAAGTATAAAAATGAAATGCTCGATTTTCTCCTCATCACACTCCTTTTGAACGATTTGAACACCTACTTCTGTTTTAAGTTTTAACACCCCCATTTAAGAACAATTGTAAAAACTCTCCCCATTCCAAAATTTCTGGCAGCATAATTCAAACCGCGTCCGTCTGACTTTCAAAAAAACGTAGGCAAGCCATTCAAACAGCATTCATCCATCATCTCTAACCACATACATTTTCTCAACCTATTAATAAATCAGAAAAGGAAAACAAAAGTTGTGCGTAGAACTCACGTCCAGACGTTGAGAGTCTCGTTGTGCCAGGAGAAGGCGCTGAGCAGCGCCTCGTGCACCGGCCACTCCGACCGGTAGTGATCTTTAATGAACTCATTGTCTTGCAAAAAACCTGGTAGCTCCTCGTACTTCACCAGCCTGAGCCTCCGCTTCCCCCCGATCTTATCAGGCTTCGAGAAGGCCGAGGTGTTGTGCTTCTCTGTTCCTGCTCCGTGCTTGCCCGTGGCATCTGATCGCCTCCGTCGGGGAATCGACGGCTTCGTTAATGATCCCATTGATGGAGATTGGAGATTGATTTGATCGGAGTATTATCAAATCTCTGTTGATCTCTGTATGAATGGACGAAGGTATGTATAATGTATTTATCGAACTATCCTTATCTCGCAAGCATTTTCTGATCTTGATTGATTCTGGGTTAGATTTATTTACGATGAGACGAAGGAAAGGGGCGTTTGAACGCGAGAATCTTGGAATTAGGTGAGTTCGTCGATGTTACTGTGGACTTTTCTGTACGGCACCTCGTGTGATGACTCAAAAAACTCAACATTTTAGTAACCCATGAGGTTGACTTCTAATCAGTGTTGTAAATAATAGTATACAGTCGTTAGATGGACTAACAGAGTACCGTTAAGCGATTAATCGGTATGCGACCGGATAATTTATCATTTTTATTAAATTAATACACACACATATTATAATTTATTAAAACTAATTTATTTAACTCATTAAACTTATCAAATATACTTAATTTAACTTAGTTTTATTATTATAACATGACATTACACTTATTCTTCTTAACACGTAAGCATTTTAGATATGTAAACAACACATTTATTCGATGAAAAAATAAATTTGAGAATTAAGCTTTTTCAAATACTAAAAGAGTTAGGCTAATATGACACTAGTGTTATATAAAACTAAATAACACCACATTTTAAACCCTTAGATCTGCTTTAAGATTCGTAATATCCGCTTTTACTGTTCAAGCACTTCATTTGTACGGATCTTAAAGCAGATCTAAGGGTTTAAGATGTGGTGTTATTTAGTTTTATATAACACTAGTGTCATATTAGCCCAATTCATACTAATAACATATTATTTGAAAAATATGAAACATTCCAACATAAAATCACTAAATTTAGTTTATGATGACAACTTAATTTCATAAATGAACATGTCGTATTAACTGAAAAAATTACATCAGTAAGTAAGAAAAATATATGATATATAAATAATAGAATAATTAATCAATTTCAAAGTAAGTAAGAAGAAAAAACATATATAAAAAATATTGGATGTACATCCAAGCACAAATAAGGCTACATATAGAATTTATAAACATTATTATCACACACTATAAGAGAAGAAAAACAATGTGAAAATAAATATTCATTGAAAATAAACGGGAATAAACAAAAATAAATGGATATAAACTGGAATAAACAGACGATTAAGTGGTAAAACGGCCAATTAATCGTTTTCATCCACAAACATGCATTCGTTAAGTGTATTTGTAATGGTTTATCTGCCATTAATGATTACATGGTTGTTTAATCAGCCGTTAAGACTGTTTTTACATCACTACTTCTAATTAGTGCTGCTCTAGAGATAATCTGGATACGTTTGGATGAGTCAAAGAATAGTGTTAATTCGGATTAACTATTATTTAAATTATTATTATGTGTTTGGATGTATTTGAGTTAGCATCTAGAGATTAATTATTTTTTGTTTTGTCTTTTGTGGATTAGCAAGTTAAAGAATATGATGTCCAAATAACCTGTCTATTTTGTCCATTTCGATGGTCGACTTACCGGGTCTAGGAGGAAGGCGAATAGGTTCGGATCAGATTAGACGTGTGTTCAAAATAAGGTGTGACCCTCCGGTCATATTGCATGTAATTTTGTATATATTTTAAAAAAAAAATTAATGATTATAGTTATGTATTTACTAGTTAATGATTAAAAAAAATACTAATATATATTTGTTTTAAGTAATCACATACAGTTTATATACGATGTAACTTAAATTACGAAAGACAATTAAAAATATAAAAAATTAAAATAATCATAAATTAACAGCTCTATAATTTTTGAGGTAATTTTATATTTATTTGAAATCATTTGAATGACTTAGAATCAGATAGGACTGATAATATCTCAATTTTTAGTGCCGTTGACAAGAGCCAGACGGATCAGATTTAAAATTTGAAAACGAAGAGTAAGATTTTAGGACTTGACACAATTCATGCTCAACTCGACTTGTTTTTTTTTTTTTTTAAATGAAAAAATTAAACCGATGTGTACCAAATGAGAAATTCAAAATGAATGAGACATTGTTTTAGATAAACAAATAAAATAAAGAAGGCATGAATATGAAATTATGAATGCCATGCGACTCAAAATCTCAACCAAGAGAAAATTCATTTAGTTTTATTAAATGAATAAAGCTGGTCGACACATATAAACCCAAAATGTATTACAGGTGGCTATGAATTGACAAATTGCCGCGTTGTTCGCAAATAAAATTAAATAATTGACGAGAGAATAAATTAAAACCAAATGCAGGAAAATTAATCCTTTTTTTTAATAATAAACAAGACTATCTTGTATTGAAAATTTTGAGTTGGTAAAACTTGTATTTTAACGAACAAATGAAGACATTATTGACATGAACGCACATCTAACTATCTTCTCACATTAATATTTTTGTTAATAAGAACTCAAATATAAAAGGCCAGCGTGCTATATGTAACATAGTAACATGTATTACTTTTTGAAAAATTTATTGAATGAATTTTAAACGACAAATTTAAACTACTGAAACGATATACTTAAAGA
This sequence comes from Carex pumila, assembly GCA_033356055.1. NCBI lineage: Eukaryota > Viridiplantae > Streptophyta > Magnoliopsida > Poales > Cyperaceae > Carex > Carex pumila. The sequence goes on along the minus strand of JARJHM010000131.1, from coordinate 382,023 downwards.
GTAATGCATTTACATATAATATTTATAAATTTTTGCATTCATTTAATATAAAATCAACTAGTAGAAAAAATTAACTTATAAATTTTTATTTTTTAACCGCTTGATTTTGTATTAAATGAATTTAAATTTTATAATTTTTGTATGTGAATGCATTATTTGTGAAGTATATATTGGTTTCAACGTTGAAACATATTCAATATATTTTTGAAGGGATAGCATGGCATGTCACTATATGTTACATCTAGCTTTATTCATTAAGCAATTTTCACAATAATCACAAGTTTAAACTTGAAATGAAACTTTTTTAGATATTGTTTTATTAATCAAAAAGTGTTTTGAAGGATTGTTAAATTCACAAATTCGACAAAAAATATCGAATAATATAAATCTATGTAATACATCTATCATTTCTATAATAATTATGATATATATATTTTTTTACATTATTTAATAGTTTTGATTCAGAAAGAATCCCAGCCCACAATGTAATTCTCACATTGCTTATTTTGTCAAATAAAATGGGTATACCAAATCGAACGCTGCACAGCTAAATAGGTCAGAAAATTACATTTAACGTTTTTATTGTTGTACAGTTACGACAAATTTATCTGCTGACAAAGGTTTGAAAGGGACAAAGGAAATGTTGTACAGCTAAATAAGATTCTTTTGTCCCTGTCTACCGCTAAACGACAGATTCAATTCAGAAACCCATTAACCTAGGTCTGCACGGAGGGAAGCACATGGGATCGATGATGCTCAAGTCGATTCGTGAAGCGAATCATAAATCTCAGATCTTAGACTGTTGCCATTAAAAGCACTCGAAAGTGTTTGTGTTTACTTGCCCGACAGCATAATCTCCTTTTTATAATTTTCCTCTTACCAAGTTGAACTTGCTTCTTCCCTTCAAGAATTTATTTCGTACAGAGACAGTTCAAAGTTCAAACCTAGAACAATCTTTTCAATTTGAACACCTATACGGCTATACTTCAATGTCCCGTTGAAAGTTAATTTTTTGACCGACGGTCAATTAATACTTCGATTCCAATTGGGCCTAGCTCTCCTCAGTCCAAGGCCCAAAAAGCCATATTCACTTCTCTGTCCCTCTCTCTCACAAGTCACAACGCTGCAAGTTCCACCGAACAAGGCTCTCTCCCAACCTTTTGGATTAAAAAAATTCAAGTTGAAATATAGGATATGATTATTTAATGCGAAAATGAAATCGGGATGCAGCTTAGCCATTTTCTGAAAAACAATAATCGATGTCGGGCTGGGCCAATAATCAACGCCATTGTTGATGTCCAGAGCTCCGACTTTTTTCTAAATCCTGTAAAGCTCCAAATCTATTCGCGCCATCCATCTCCAAATCTATTCGCCCCCAATAATACTCGCGAGTCGTGATTGGAGATTTCGCTCGCCTTTTCTCCCTTCTCTCTCTCTCTAGCTAAAACTGCGGAACCTCTCTTAAACCCTAATACAGACCGAGGGGTGATTAATGAGCGAGTTATTGTATGTTCATGTTTAGCTCATTATGCAAATGAACAAGTTTAAGCGAGTCATTAAACGAGCTCGTTGAAAATGAATGAGTTATGAGTAGTTCACGAGCTATGAGTACCAAAATTTAATAAATTGTCATAATTTATTTAAATAAAATAGAATAAAAATTCAACAAAAATTAACAAAAATATAATCAACATATTATATTCTCCACAGTAGCATCAGCTGCTATTGACTTTGTTCTGACGACTTTACAAAAATATGAATGTATGAATATGACATCGGAATTTAATGAGGCAAGGCCGCAAGGATAATTTAATATTGCATAAATTTAGTTCATTGATTTAATGCTACAGAAATTTATTTGGGATTAAATGTGGCAGGGATTAGATATGGCAAATTCTTAATGAGTGAGTTATAAGCGAGTTGTTAATGAGAGAGTTTAAGCGAGTTTTTAATGAGTGAGTTATGAGCAATTTACTCACTCCTACAGACCATTACCTCCAAATCCAAAATCTCAATGCTGACATGTCAGTTCCTCTCTTTGGTTTCTATAATCCTTGCAGTTAGGGGTGTTCATTAGGTCCAGTTTATTCGGTTTTGAACCGAATCGAATTAGTTCAGTTCAAATGGTTTAGTTTTTTGGTTTAATGGTTCGGTTCGGTTTGTTTTTTACAATTGAATTATAACTTCAGTTCGGTTTGAAAATTTTGTAAAACTGAAATAACCGAACTGATCGAACTTTTATATAATATGAATTTAATGCGAACCACCCCGGTTTATTTCTTAATCAATTGCTTTAAATACTTAGGTTTATTTCTAAATATCTTAGTTTATTTCTTAATACTGTGGCTTATTTCTTAATATACTTTGATTTATTATAAATCAATTGTTTTAAATTTTTTTAATATATTTCGGTTTGAACTGAACAAATTGAAATAAAACTTTAGTTCAGTTTGGTTGCAATGCTAATTTGGTTCAGTTTGGTTCTATTTTAAAAATCGAATTATAACTTTGGTTTGCCAAGTTTGGTTCGGTTTCAACCGAATCGAACCAATGAACACCCCTAACTGTTGGTTATATTTTATTTTCTTATAGTTGTATTTTATGTTATAATACACCAGTAGAACATGAAAGACAACTAATACAAGATGAAAAATAACTATAAGAAAATGAAATATAACCAGTAGTAGATGAAAGACAACCAGTAGAACGTGAAAGATAACCAGTAGAATATTAAAGACAACTAACACAAGATGATTTGAAAATCGCTGTTTATATTAAAATTATGCACCATTAAAAAATAACGATTTTCAAACCATCTTAATAAATAGTAAAAAAATTTCAAAAAAATATAAAATTTGGTCTCCAAGTAAGTTTTAATATAGATTAAACATCTAATAGTTTGGATCGGCTATTTGGACTTCAAAACTAAAGATATGAGCGCAAATTAAAACAATCACTTTAATTTGCAAAGCATGATAGCCTTGCTATATATATTAGTGTTTTAAATAGCGCGCTATAGCATTTTTGAACCTTAAACGCTAAGCTATGGCATCAAAACGCGCTATTTCAGCTACGGACGCTATAGCGGTAATAACGGTCCGCTATAGCGCAAATAGCGCGCGCTATGCAACATGAGTTGTTTTTTTTTTCTTTTCAATTTATATGGGCTTTAAAATAAACAGAAGGTGAAGATATTGTTTAATTTTGATGAATATTATATTATATCAAATTCAGGTCCACTATAATAAAATTTTCATTTTGCCCTTTATTTTTTTAACTGATGATAAATGAAATAAATAATTGGTAAATTTTGGAAATTTTAGCGACTAACAAGAATTTCTACAAGGACCATCTGTTTATTTTACTAGAAGTATGAATTTTGTTTTTTTTTTTCTTTTCAATTTCTAAGTTATTTTGAAATTTAAATAAAAATAAATAAATTATGTTATGATGCTAAAGATATTTTGAATAGAAAAAGATCGGTAGTTTATGATATTAGTATTACTATGGATATTTTGAGTCGCAATTTGAACTTTGTATTGGTTCAATATGAATATTATAATTTTTTAATTAATTTGATATTATTTATTATTCTATGAGACTAGATAATGTTGATATTTAGTACAAATATATAATATAATTTTCATAAAAATAAAAACAGTTATGTAGCATAGCTTTCGCTATAGCGACGCTATTCGCTATAGCTTTTTTGTAGGCTTTCTGCTATGACGTGATAAATGCTATTTAGTACCGTTATATATATATATAAATATATAAATATATATATATATATATATATATATATATATATATATATATATATATAGGTTTTGGCTAATATGCTATGGGTAGCTAAGAGGCCTCCGTGCTACGGCTCGGATTTCGAGTTTTCAAAATCCGAACGGTCGATCCGAACCATTCATCTTGTTCTCCATATTAATATGTGCTTGGAGACCAAATTTTACATTTTTCTAAATTTTTTTACTATTTATTAAGCCACTTTGAAAACCGCTGATCCAACGGTAGTTTCTGGTTTTACTGTTGGGTTAAGCCACTGTTGGATCAGGGGTTTTCAAAGTGGCTTAATAAATAGTAAAAAAATTCAGAAAAATGTAAAATTTGGTCTCCAAGCACATATTAATATGGAGAATAAGATGAACGGTTCGGATCGACCGTTAGGATTTTAAAAACTCAAAATCCGAGCCGTAGCATGGAGACCTCTTAGCTACCCATAGCACTGTAGCCACGTCCTATATATATATATATATAGGCTGTGGCTAATTTGTTGCCGGCGGTGCTGCCACTGTTTTTTCTATTTTTTGATGTTCAAACGACAAATATAAACCTTTAGATGTTTAATCTATATTATAATCTACTTGGAGACCAAATTTTACATTTTTTGGAATTTTTTTACTATATATTAAGCTGGTTTGAAAACCGCTGATTTCAATGCTGCAGAAATTTAGTGAAATCAGCGGTTTTCAAACCAGCTTAATATATAGTAAAAAAATTCAAAAAAATGTAAAATTTGGTCTCCAAGTAGATTATAATATAGATTAAACATCTAACGGTTTGGATTTGTTGTTTGGACATCACACGGCTAAATATAGCCCCGGCAGCACCTCTGCCGAAATGCTGCCAGTAACAATTTAGACAGACGCTATATATATATATATATATATATATATAGAGAGAGAGAGAGAGAGAGAGAATGACTAATGTGATTTTAACATCATTTCAGCTGAAGTGCGGCCACTTTCTTGATCGGTGGATGAACTTTAGATTTATGCAGAGATCATCAAGAAAATAACATGACTAGCTGGGTTTTTGAAAATAATGCTGAAAGACTCTCCTCTCTCTCTCTCTCTGGCGCGCGCGCACGTTCTCCCCATTGTCTTCCTCTCCCCTAAAAACCAAGCAACCCTCTCGTGGCTCTCTCGGCCCGACCTCCTTCTCACAATTCAGTCGCGTCGCGCCGGTGGTTCGCCACATATCCGCAGTGCGGCTCTTTCAAAGCAAATCACTGCTGGCTGCGCCTCTCCTAAATCTCTTTCCGACCATCTCGCCTCTCTCTACCGTATCCAGGTAGTCACTCTCTCAATCTTCTCGTTCCCTTGTTTGGTTGACATTTATTTGCCCTATTTAGTTGATTCGTGTTATTTTCGTTAATTTGCACAAATTGGAATTTCAAGTTCATAAACAATTTCATCAATGTCAAGTTTTCATTTAACTTTATCACCTTTTCAAACCTTTCAAAGTTCTTTTCTGGTTAAATTGCTCACAACTAGAACAAGAAAAATTAGGGTTGTCATTAATTTTTCTTAATTATTGTTCCCAAATATCTTGTTTTCAAATCCTTCAAGATGTAGGTTTACCCACGAGACTTCTTTTGTGAGGCATCATACCAGTTGGTGGAACTCCATCAGATTTTTCTTTTACCGTGTAAGAAACCTTCTTAATCTACTTAATTTATAATAGTCATCTCATTTTCTCCTTATTTCTGCACTTGCACGCACAAGAAAAACTAAATGAAGAAGCTAAAGTAGACATGTTCCCTGTCATTTTTGAATTAATTGAATACTTAGGTGGTAAAATGAGTGAATGATTTGATTTATTCATGCTCAACTGAATAAATAACATAGTTTTGAGCTTCAATTTAAGTGAAGCTTGTGCTTATATTAGCATTAAGTGAGCATGGTCATAACTGTTAGTCACTGTTGTTGAAATTTGACTAAATTGAGGCATAATTGTAGACTTAGTGCTTAATTGAGTCACATTTGCACAATTTTTGTTTAATAAGGGGGCTAAATTAGGTTAATTCAAGGCATACGTGCACCTTGAGGTAAAAAATGAAAAAAATGCCATAAGCTTCCATTGTAAGTACCTCATAATTTGAAGGCAGGTTTTTCTCCGTCAATCAAGGCAAGTGTTCTCTCTCTTTCTCTCCCTCTCTCTCTCTCGCTCTCTGGTATGTACGCATGAATTTTATTTTGAAAACTATGGAACAAAGGTCTAGTTTAATGACCTGCAGTAATTTTTGTGTGGTTCCAGTGCAGGTCAGAAGATGAGCTTTCTCAGATACAAGGTAAATCAAATTCTGTTACATCTGACTTTAGTTGTATCTTTGGTTGATACTTCTTATTCATCTTTGTGCTTGAGACTTGGTTTCTCTTTGATAACCTTATTGCTATTTCCATATATTCCTTAATCTTTTTCTTAAAGAAGTTGGGTCCGAAAGGATGAATATTGCTATTCTTTTATTCAGGGGCGTGCAAGGAACTTTTCCTTATTAATCATTATAGAGGTTGAATGTTCCATTTGAGATTTCTATTGATCATGATGCTTTTACTTCCCGAAAGATTTTCATTACAAAAGTTATATGAGAGAACTGATTTTAACAAAGAAAGTATCTCAAGAGGTAAATTTTTAGAGTTCAGAGATGCTCCTCCCACTACAAGAAATACACCATTTTCATTATTTTCCATGTACTGACTTGAGATAGTTTTAATTTCATATGATCTGGGTTTTGAAAGTCTATATGCACTTATGCACTGATTACTACTACATTTGTATTGTGCAGTGTACAAAGATAGTGGAAAAGAGGAGAAGAAGAAAAGCTGTACAAAATACATCTCTAGGTAAGTAGTTTATTCTATTTTTTTGACACTCTTGTATCAATTGTCCAGATTGGACTCTATGGAGAGTAATTTGTATTTGGCATCTTCATTTTCTCTAAGAATGAATTATGAAAAGATATGTTTCCTTTACCATCTCATTTCAATTTTTTTTTTCTAATTTTCTTCAGGCTGGGAGTGATGGCATGAGTTCTGCTAGTTCAAAAAGACGAAAGATTTATAATGTTGATGGACTGGTATATAATAATTCAATACTTCATTTACAAAAGTGATCTCTGAATTTTTTGTACAAGTGATTTCTGTTATTCAATTACTTTGTTGGATTTTCATAGTTACTTTGTTGCACTTTTCTTGTTGTTATTAATTTATGATTGTGAATCATCGTACACTTGTTATTTTGTTGTGATTGTGTAATTGAAATTGGATGCGTGCATTATGGTTGTTTGTTGTAATTACAATTTCATTTTTTAGAAATGTTATAAATATAATAGTTGTGTACAAGCCTTTGTTAGTAAAATATTAATTTTTGATAAGAAAAAATGAATAAGCTGCAAACAAATTTCATTTATCCAAGCACAATTTGGAAACATATAGACTAAAACCAGTATACATTACTAATTTAGCATATAAAATTAAACAAAAAGCATGCAATAACAAGCATATATTCCATACAAGCATAGAGACAAATATTATATTTGGTACTATTACAACAAGCATATATTCTAGACACCACGCAATAACAAGCATTTTAATAGTATCCTTCAATATACCAAGATAACAAAAGCAATAACAAGCATTTCAATAGTAGTAAACTAAAAGTACCAGTAAACAAAAAATACCATCACTGATAACATAGCCCTTAATGCTCGCTTAATCTCATTTTATACCTTTATATACCAAAATATAACTATCATTTAATATACCAAAATATTACTATTCCATTCTATACCCCTTTTAAAACAAGTTGTCCTCTTTAGTCTCGTACTCACTACCATCTTGAATATTATTTTCATCATCATCTTTAGCCTTGCACTCACTACTGTCTTGAATATTATCTTCACTTCTTCATGTTCACGTGCCTTGGAAGCTCGTTCTCTATCCTTCTTCATTTGCAAATAGATTTAAGTGTGAAACCATTAAATAAATTCGTTTTAGCAAATATTGGCCACAAATTATTAACAGGTAAACTATACCTTTGGACACACTCGCATGTTGTGATCTTTCTTTTTATGGCAATACGAACTAGACATCTTCTTGGCATCTTTTACTTCAGCTAGAGGCTTCATTCATTGGGGATTCCTTTTGCCTTTGCATTGTGAGACCGGCGGATCACTGAACTTATGAGCTAATCATGCTTCATTTGAGGTACAAACTACATTACTAGTCTCTTTGTTGATTTCTTGATTAATTTCTATCATCTCCTCTTTGAGCTTGGTAATTGTCACATCAAATATGTTATATGTAACTAAAGTCTTGACAGCCCCCTTAGCAAGTTTTTGCACCCTCTGTGTTGCAGCATGAAACAGCATTGACTCCCTCTCTTTATCAATTTTGTGGTTGCTTATACCTCTCTTTATATTTGCATTAGCGTCACGGATCCATCTTTTTAAAATGTAATGTGAAGGAAGAAGTGGTACCATCTCCACACGTTCCATCACCTTAAGTGCATGCAAAAATAGAAGTCCATGGAATAAAAAACCTTTGCACTCACAATCAACCAAATAATTAATTTTGTCTATGCGAACCATGCGATTTGGCTTGTCCCATTCGTAATTGGACTGAATTCTTTTAGGAGATACCTTATATAGCTTGTCCTTCTCCACTTCACGAACACGATACGATGTACATTCCTTTAAATTGTCTTTAAAGAGGGAGAATATACTTTGAGTGTAAATTTTTCGCGCTTCAACTTCTATTGGATCAGAAGACCACAATTTTGGAGTTGCATTCATTGTACAAATATCCTCGTCACTCTCCCTTTCAAAAACACATTCCACCATTTTCTCAAACTTTGTTGCAAAATTATATAGAGAGGTGTTAGAATCCATCCAAATCTTTGTTATAGCGTTCATGCTCTTACTTCTTTGTGTGGTACACATGCTAGCACAAAATGTCTCTCGAAAGTATGTAGGAACCCATTCTTCACGTCTGTCAAACATAAGATTAAGGTGGGAATTGTCTTCCATTCTGTACTTCTTCAATACAACACGCCAATTTTTTTTCAAAATTTGCCCTTGTCAAGCTCAAATTGATTACATCGACTAATTCATCTCTAAACCCTTCGACTGATCCATAAAACACACCCAAGTAGTCCCTAGGCTTTCTCATCAGTGCCATAGGCAACATCTATGCAAAGTATGTGCACCAAACACATCTCAATTGCTACCTTCATTGCTGGACATTGATTGGTAAATATAACTCGTGGCTTCTTCTCACCCATTGCTTCCAACCATTTTTTGAATAACTACGAAAAAGTTGTATTCTTCTCATCCCTAATGAGGACACAACAAAAAAATATTGATTGTCGATGATGGTTTTCACCAATAAATGGAGCCATAGGCATGCTATATTTGTTGGTATTGTTGGTTGTATCAAATACTATCACCAAACTCTTCATATGCTCTCCTAGACCGACCATCTACCCAAAATATGTTCTTGGCATGATTGTTATCATCTGGTTCTATGTCAAAAAAGAAACCTTCATCCTCTTGCTTCCTTCGCATGAAGTAGTCTACCAAAGCATTCACATCCACGCCGACCAGATTTCTTTTCCCACTAGCAATGTGGTTACTCACATCCTTCTTGCTATAACGAAGATTAACTTTACCTCCGGCCTTTGACCCAAGAATCTCTCCTATTTGTGCAGTAGGAATGTTATGCTCGTTTAGCAGCTCAAATCTGCCCTATCTTCCATGGATATTTGTTTGTGAGATCGAAGGTGTCGCTTCTTTGAGGGTGTGTTTTCTAACAAACGGATGGTTATGATCTTTATGTAAGCCGGTTATCCTCCAAACCCCATCCTCATGCAATTTCACATGATATGTAGCCTTGCAACCACACCTCTGGTCCAACACTTGCTTTTCAGGAGTTTTTTCTTGTGACGCAACACCTATCTCTCTTGAACCATCAATTTGTATTTTTTGACTCTTTTGAATCCTTGCTTGGAGCAAACCAGTCGCAATGAAGTAATATCACCTTTAGTAGTCTTGTAACAACTATTCTTACAGATACTAAATTTGTGTATGTATTCGTATGCATTGTAAAAATCGTATGCCGCTTGTCGACTACGAAAAGTCATCCCCAATTGAGGCTCAAAACCTACCTCTTCCATGGCCTTTTCACCTCTACAATCCTCGCCATCTATTGGCAAATCATCCATTTCACTATAAATTAAATTATAAAGTTTGAGATTATTAATTTAGAACAAAAAATTAAACATAAATAAGAACATTTCAGCACCGAATTGGTACGACCACGAGGTTTCCAACATAGTTCTTCATTGAAATTAGACGATAATTATAAAGGTAGAGAAACTAATTCATATATAGAAACACAAAATGTACAGAGATGGTACCATCAAAACAAGGAAAATTGTTCTTTAATGAAACACAGGCTTACATAAAATAATTTCCAGAAAATAGGAACAATCTTGCAAATTTGAAATTTTGTTGTGCTCATACAATGATAAAACCATGGCGCATGGCCGAGTAATCAGCCTTTTTGACAGATGTGAAAAACTGCCTAAAGAAGATTTCTTACACATCAACATAGGAAGGTTTCTTACACAGTAAAAGGAAAATCTGATGGAGTTCCACCAACTTGTATGATGCCTCACAAAAGAAGTCTCGTGGGCAAACCTACATCTTGAAGGATCTGAAAACAATATATTTGGGAATAAGAATTAAGAAAAATTAATGGCAACCCTAATTTTTCTTGACCAGCCATGAGCAAATTACACCAGAAAAGAATTTTGAAAGGTTTGAAAAGGTGATGAAGTTAAATGAAAACTTGACATTGGTGAAATTGTTTATGAACTCGGGATTCCAATTTGTGCAAATTAACAAAAATTACACAAACCAACTAAATAGGGCAAATAAATATCAACCAAACAAGGGAACGAGAAGATTAAGAGAGAGACTACCTGGATATGGTAGGGAGAGGAGAGATGGTCGGAAAGAGATTTAGGAGAGGTGCAGCCAGCAGTGATTTTCTTCGAAAGAGTCGTGCTGCGGAGATATGGCGAACCACCAACGTGGCGCAACTGAATCATGAGATGGAGGTCCGGCTGAGAGAGTGATGAGAGGGTTGCTTGGTTTTTAAAGGAGAGAAAGACGACAGGGAGAACGCGCGCGCGCGCGAGAGAGAGAGAGAGGATAGCCTTTCAGCGTTATTTTCAAAAACCCAGCTAGTCACGTTATTTTCTTGATGGTCTCTACACAAATCTAAAGTTCATCCAACAATCAAGAAAGTGGCCGCACTTTAGCCGAAATGCTGTTAAAATCACATTAGTCTCTCTCTCTCTCTCTCTCTCTCTATATATATATATATATATATATGAGTGTGGCTAATATGCTTTCGGTAGCATATGGACCGAAGTGCTACCGGTCCAAATTTGATTTTTCAAAATCCAAATGGTCGATATGAACCGTTCATCTTGTTTTTCTTGAAAGATGAGTAGGTTAAATTCAAATATTGGTCATATTTCTCAAAATATTGGCAGGGGCGGATGGTAGTAGAGTACAAGGGTGGTTTAGTAAACCCCATGATTTTCATAATTTGTTATTATATACATAGAAATTTTACTAATTTTTTAAATTTATATGTATTGGCCCCCTCTATAATAATACAATAAATTTAAAGGGCTTATAAATAAGATAACATGTCTTTTGGATTTCTAACTTATCATACTTGACCATGTTAAAAAAAAAAGTAAATAAAATCACCTTTAACTTGAAAAGTTGTTGAAATATAGAAATGTAAAAAGTGTAACAGGAAAAGAATGAATTCATATCCTCTGAGGTAACATAATATTTATGTTTGGATCACAGTCATTTTATTGGAATCTGACCCAAATCAGTTTGAAGTAGAGCGCACAGAGCCGCTTTTATAGTCATATAGATTCTAATTGGACGATCCAGATCTAAACATAAATATTGTGTTTCCTTAAGTGATATGAATTCGAAAAGAATAGAAGTGGACCACCACGATTACTTAAAAAAATAGAAGTTATTGAAATTTTAGAAGGTATAGCCGCACGATTAGGTAGAATAGAAGTTACCAGAAAGCAAAAAAGAAAAGCGATTAAAAAGCAATAAATATTTTTCTAAAAATAGAAAAATTTAAAATAAAATAAAATTAGCGCTCTCATTGACAGTTTTTTCATATATTTTGATGCATCTATCTTTGCTTCTTTATTAGAACTTAATTAATTAATCTTTTCTCAGAGTAAATCTCAAGTTTTTGTCTAAGTAATAAAGAACAAAGCATGTGTTTCGATCATTACTATTCTTATGTATAATATATCAAATTTATTTTTTCTTTAATTACTTAAATTATCACCCCCTTTTTCATTCTTCTGCAGAATAGGGAAAAAAAATATAAGTATTGATTATTTTTTTAAATATTTTAGAGTTTGATTTAATTATTCATACCGTATTATTTAACTTGTCACTAATTGATTAATGATAAAGGTTAATTTTAATATTTTACTTTCATATTAAATCACTAATATGATAATTTTTTTTTTATCTGCAGACGCTTATTAAATTTTTAATTTTGTTTCATAAAAATTTAAATTATGTCAAAAAAATTATTATATGGAATAATAGAAGAGATTTTTTTTATAATTTGTACACAAATAAATTTATGTCTAAGAGAAAGACTATATGCTTGTTTATATCAAGAAGAAAATAGCTAATAAAATAAGCTTAAATGAGAATATTGCAAAATTTTATCTTTTAGCAAATTATAGGTCTAAATTTAATGATAAAAGAAAAAAAATGAATATAAATATGTCATTTTTTATTTTGATAAACATGTTATTTATTGATGTTAGTTATTTATTGTAACTTTTATAAAATTAAACAGTGAAGAATCATATTATTTTGTGTTCTATAGATTGTCTTTTATTATTATTTTTTTATATATATGATGTTTAGTAGGCTAGCCCCCCTTATACTTAAAATCGAGTTCCGCCCCTGAATATTGGTAAGCTACCGGCTTGACCTCTAATAGCCTTGAATTCAAACTATATTTCAAAGTTTACCTGTTGCAACCTCTAATAGCTTTGAATTCAAACTAAAAAAGGATCTGAGGTGGCACCAAGAGAGTAGGGAGATGGTGTCATTGGTCGGTCGCCTCTGCTACTGTCGTTGGAGAGGAGATCGGGGAGATGGTGTCGCTGGTCCGTCGTTGGTCAGTCACCTCTAATTGGAGACATGGTACCGCCGCTCTCTCTTTAGGTGCTTTAGGTTTTGGCGTGAGAGAAAGGAGTCGTCAGGGGCTCAGGGCTGGGCTGAGTCGAGGGGTGAACATTGTCTCTATTGGAGGCTCCAGTTCTGAATTCTGGAAACTCAAATTAAAACCCCTCTCACCTGGACGTCTCCAGTTCCAAAAATTTGAGATATGATCTAATTTAGTTTACACGAATTTTGAAGGAGATCCAATGGTCACAACGCGAATTAAAAGAGGGGTTTTAATTTGTAAAGTAGCGTAGCATTACTCTAGTTTCCGCCAAGAATAACTTATAGACACGTTAGTTAAATTAACTTGTAGACACAACTTGAGTACTGCAAAGTCCTTCAATTGGAGTGTTGTATTAGGGTTGCGATCATCCACTTCTCTTGTCATCTAGAGACATTACTAGTGTGCTGCAAATACCTTCAATTGGAGTTCTGTATTAGGGTTGCAACTAACTTCATCTCTTGCGATATGGAGACACTACTAGTGTGCTGCAAAGACTTTCAATTGGAGTGTTGTATTGGGGTTGCAACTACCCTCTTCTCTTGCCATATGGAAACACTACTAGAGTGTTGCAAAAATATTCAATTGGAGTGTTGTATTAGGTTTGCAACTACCCTCTTCTTTTGTCATCAAAGAACACTTCTAGTGTACTGCAAAGACCTTCAATTTGAGTGACATATTAGGGATGCAACTACCCTTTTGCCTTGTCATTCGGAGACAAGTGCTATAGAGTCCTTTAATTAAAGTGTTGTATTAGGGTTGCGACCACCCACTCCTCTTGCCATCTAGAGACACTACTAATGTGTTGCAAAGGCATTCAATTGGAGTGTTGTATTAAGGTTGCAACCATCCCATTGTCTTGCCATATGGAGACACTACTAGAGTATTGCAAACACCTTCAATATGAGTATTGCATTAGGGTTGCAACCACCATTTATATTGCCATTTGGAGACACTACTAGAGTGCAACAAAAACCTTCACTTGGATAGTTGTATTCAAGTTGCTACCATTCACTTCTCTAGCCATTTGGAGACACTTCTAGAGTGTTTCAAACACCTTCAATTGGTGTGTTGTTTGAAAGTTGTAACTATCATCTTCTCTTGTCATCTGGAGACCCCACTAGTGTGCTGCAAATACCTTCTCTTGTCATCTTGTGATATGGAGACACTACTAGTGTGCGACTTTCATAAAATCTGTGCGGCCTGCACTAGCTTTGATTCCAGCATTTTTGTGAATAGAAATTAAATGGGTAAATTTCTATTTCCCAAATTTGGATTTGTTTCCTTCATGAAAGTTGTAGATCTCTTTGTTCTGGTTCAGTCAAGTTTTGTTTCATCCAAATCGGAGTTCGCATGACCAAAATATAGCCAAAATATGAACCATGTGTTGGCTCCTGCGATTCTGTGCGGCCAGACAAGGCTGCATAACTTTCTGGAATTTTTGTGAATTGAACTTCAAACGAGCATAAATCATCACCCGTAACTCTATTGTTAGTGTTCTACCACTTTTTGAAAAACTTGTGAGAACATCTACAATTTGCTCTATTTCTTGTAATTTAAATAGACTTTGGCAGTAACTTGATTTTTGACATATTTTAACACTAAACTAAGATAAAATAAAATGAATTTGGCACAATTTTAGAGGTAAAACCCTAACCAAAAGTATATATAATTGAGGCTTATCAAAATCCCCCAAGCTTAAACCTTGTCCTCAAGCAAAAATCTAAACTTAGATATAGGTCCAGTCTTTAGACTAACCAAAGTTCCTTGATGATCTTACATGGTGAAAAATTTGCAAAAAAATCTAATGTCAAGGACTCACGTGAAATTTGTGAAAATTTTTGTCAATTTTGCAGACCTTTTTTTATAACACAAATCAATTCTTGTTTTTCACGATTAAAAATGCTTGTGTTTCTCAAATACTACTATTTTGAATTATCTTGAAATCTTAAATTCTTTTGAAGACAAACTACTACTTTTCGTCAAATCTCAATAATTCAAATAAAATGACATTTATTTTTCAAATATATCACCCCCAAGTTTGGAACAAGTTTGGGCTACAACCTCATCGGGTACATGTGTTGGTGCGATGTAAATTTTTATGCAAAAATAAAATTTTGGGAGGACTCATGAGCCTATTGACTTCCATTCTTTCGTAGGAGCCCGTACTCTTTTTACGTCCTCCCTTATTCACTTTTTTGCATTTACCATGATTACACATATCTAAAAGTATTCAATCATACCTAGAGATACCGTGAAACTTCTTTTTAGATCCTTTTTGTGGATAAATTTCAAATATACCCTAATTTAACCCAAAAGCATATGTTCGCCCAAAAAGTCCTTTAAAATCTAAATAAATTCAAATTTTCATTTGTTTCGAAACTCAAGCATTCCCTCTTTTAAATACTTCATTATTTGTGCAACTATTTCCAATTTGCAAAATTTTGAAAATAAACCCAAAAATTTCCGCCACATCCTTGAAATAAAAAAATTTCACCAATTTTTCACTAAAAATGCAATGTAAAAATTAAACATGACCTAAATGCAGATAAAATTTTTCTTATATCCTCCATCTAAGTTTAAACAAAGCATTGTCCTCAATGCTATCATCCTCACAAGAAAAAAGAAGAAGAAAATATGAAAACTTACGAGACATGAAAGTGGTGGTGGTGGCGAGAGCGCCTTATTGCTCGGGCGGATGATCGGGAGGGTGGCCTCCCTGTTGCTCTTTTTTGTGTTGATTTTCTTGTTTTTTGGTTTTGTTGAACTTCCTCTTGCTCCTGTTTTTGGACTTTTCCATCAATTTCATGGTTTTTGTTTTTGGGAGCCAAGCTTGTTTTATCTTGTTGATTTCTCGATATTTGTCGGTTTCAGATGTTGCCATTGACTTCTCTTGTACAAATTCTCCATTAACCTGTGAAATTTCTACCATGCAAATTGAATTTTTGTTAGGAGGTATTAATGACTTATGAAAATGATTTTTTTTTCTTTCTTCCCAACGGAGAAAGAAAGCCCCCCTCTTTGACTTTGATGTTTGCACCCGCCGTTGCTAAGAAAGCTCGACCTAAGAGAACGGCCGAATGAGCATCCATTTCAATGACAACAAAATTGGCAGGAATCTTAATCTTACCAATTTTCACAACCACATTTTTCAAGATACCAAGTGGCGATCTTGTTGTCCCATCAGCAAGAGTTAGTGTCATATCAGTTGGTTCTAAATTACCGGACTCAAGTTTGTCATAAACCAATTATGCATGAGACATACACTTGCCCCTAAATTACACATTATATTTTCAATCTTAGTTGTATCTATAGAGCAAGATATCGAGAAACTACCTAGATCTTGTTGGCTTTTGGAGCCCTCGACTTGCTCGTTTGACTAGATTTGCAAAACATGCATAATTGTATTTTACAGTTTTCCTTCTTGAGACATGTGTCAGTTCATGACAATTGAAGATACAATAAATACACATCAATGATGAATCAATGAACTGCAATATAACATCAAGGATGTGGTCATGAAGAACAAGAGAATGGATATAAAAAATATAACTCAAGATGAAGGACAATCAATATGTGAAATTGGTAAAATAAGCTTGAGACTGACCTAAGTGAGTCTTACCATTGCAACAGTCCAGGGACCGTTGTAACAGAATAAATAAATTTGCAGAAATGATTGCGCAAGATTAAATCAGAATAAAGTGGCTTCAACCAAAAGTCGAGATAGAGACTTACGTTGTGGAGACTGTTATAACGGTCTTGGACTATTACAGATACAAACCTGTTCAAACTACCCTACTGTTGTAACGATCCATGTATCGTTGCAACGGTCAGCACCACTTACTTCCTTTTTAACAACTATATAAATAGAAGCTATACCAAGGTTTGGATTGACACTCTAGCCGCCCCCAACTTCAATATTTCGTATTTACAGATCTAGAGAAATCCATTGTTGCTTGTGTACTTAAACTTCAATACTCACAATCAATCTCAAGCTTATTCAATAAATTAAACAACTACTAGAGTGATCCTCCGTGATCAAACCAATTACTACGTCGTGCCTTTGTGCTCACCCAGTAATCCTTGAGTCCTCGTGAATCAGATTGTCTTTCTTTGAGCTTTTAGTGATCCTTGTTAGAGACACTCGAACTTTATAACTTAGATTAAAATTTAAAAATGCCCTATTCACCCCCCCTCTAGGTGCCTTTGGGACCAATAGATCTTTCAATTTGGCAGGTAAATCGGTAGAAAAGATTGTGATACATTTTTCATTTAATATCACATGTTTGCTTTTTTGTGTTGTGTTAGGTTTGTAAATGCTCCATTATCTTGCTATCTAGAGACAGTACTCAAGTGCTCCAAACACATTCCATTGGAGTGTTGTATTAGGGTTATAAATGCCCTGTTATCTTGTCATCTGGAGACACTACTTATAGTGCTCCAAACACCTTCAATTAGAGTGTTGTATTTGTATTGTAAATGCCCTATTATCTTGCGATATAGAGACACTACTAGAGTGCTCCAAACACCATCAATTGGAGTGTTGTATTAGGGTTATAAATGCCCTTTTATCTTACCATCTGAACAAACTACACGAGTGCTCCCAACAACATAGGAGTATTGTATTAGTGTTGTAAATGTCCCATTATCTTGCCATTTGGAGTATTGTATTAGTGTTGTAAATGTCCCATTAGGGTTGTAAACACCCTTTCATCTCGCCATCTAGAGACACTACTCGAGTGGTCCAAACACCTTCAATTGGAGTATTGTATTCGGGTTGTAAATGCCCTATAATCTTGCCATATAGAGACACTACTGAGTGCTCCGAACACCATCAATTAAAGTGTTGAATTAGAGTTGTAAATGCCCCATTATCTTGCTATTTGGAGACATTACTTGAGTGCTTCAGACAACTTCAATTAGAGCGTTGTATTACTGTTGTAAATGTCGTATTATCTTTCCATATGGAGACACTGCTGGAGTGCTCCAAACACCTTCAAATGGAGTGTTGTATTAGGGTTCAAAATGCCCTCTATCTTGCCATATAGAGACACTACTCGAGTCCTCCAAACACCTACAATTAGAGTGTTATATTAGGGTTGTTAATGCCTTATTATCTTGTCATATACACTATTAGAGTGCTCCAAACACCATGAATTGAAGTATTGTATTAGGGTTGCAAACGACCTTTTATCTTGCAATCTGGAGACATTGCTCAAGAGCCCCAAACGCTTTCAATTGCAGTGTTGTATTAGGGTTGTAACTACCCTATTATCTTGTCGTCTAGAGACAATACTAGAGTGCTCCAAACACCTCCAATTGAAGTGTCGTATTTGGGTTGTAAATGCCCTATTATCTTGTCATATAGAGACACTACTCGAGTGCTCCAAACACCTTCAATTGGAGTGTTATATTAGGGTTGTTAATGCCCTATTATCTTGTAATATAGAGACACTAATAGAGTGCTCCTAATACCATCAATTGGATTGTTATATTAGGGTTGTATGTGCCCTATTATCTTGCCATCTGGAGACACTACTCGAGTGCTCCAAACACCTTCAATTGGAGTGTTATATTAGGTTTGTAAATGCCCAATTATTTTGCCATTTGGAGACACTACTAGGTGCTCCAAAAACTTTCAATTGAAATGTTCGATTAGGGTTGTCAATGCCCATTATCTTGCCATCTAGGGACACTACTAGAGTGCTCCAAACACCATCAATTGGAGTATTGTGTTAGGGTTGTGAACGCCCTATTATCATGTCATCGGGGGACACCACTCGAGTGCTCCAAACACCTTCAATTCGAGTATTGTAAAGGCCCTTTTATCTTGCCATCTAGAAACACTACTCGAGTGCTCCAAACACCTCCAATTGGAGTGCTGTATTAGGGTTGTAAATGCCCTATTATCTTTCCATCTCGAGATACTAGTAGAGTGCTCCAAACACATTTAATTGTAGTGTTATAAACTCTATATTATCTTGCCTTCTGGAGACGTTACTCGAGTGCTCCAGACACCTTCAATTGGAGTGTTGTATTAGGTTTGTAAATGCCCTATTATCTTGCCATATAGAGATACTACTTGAGTGCTCCAAACACCTTCAATTGAAGTATTGTATTAGGGTTGTTAATGTCTTATTATCTTGTAATTTGGAGACACTACTAGAGTGCTCCAAACACCTTCAATTGTAGTGTTGTATTAGGGTTGTAAATGCCCTATTATCTTGCTATTTTGAGTCACTACTAGAGTGGTCCAAACACTTTGAATTGGAGTGTTGTATTAGGGTTGTAAATGTCTTATTATCTTGTAATTTGGAGACACTACTAGAGTGCTCCAAACACCTTCAATTGTAGTGTTGTATTAGGGTTGTAAATGCCCTATTATCTTGCTATTTTGAGACACTACTAGAGTGTTGTATTAGGGTTGTAAATGCCCTTTTTATCTTGCCATCTGGAGACACTACTCGAGTGCTCCAAACACTTTCAATTGAAGGTCTTTGTTGTACTCTAGTAGTGTCTCCAAATGGCAAGGAAAAATAGTGGTTGCATCCCTAATACAGCACTCACATTGGAGGTGTTTGCAGCACTCTAGTATTGAATCTAGATAGAGAAGAGGTTGGTTGCAACCCTAATACAACACTCTAATTGAAAGTCTTTGCAACACTCAAGTAGTGTCACCAAATGGAATGGACAAATGGTAGTTGCAACCCTAATACAACACTCGAATTGAAGGTCTTTGTAGCTCTCAAGTAGTGTTTTCAGATGTCAAAAGAAGAGGGTAGTTGTAACTGTAATACAACACTCCAATTAGAGATCCTTGCTGCACACTAATAGTGTCCCCTGATGGAAAGAGAAGAAGGTGGTTGCAACCTTAATGCAACACTCCAATTGAAAGTGTTTGCACTACTCTAGTAGTGCCTCCAAATGGAAAGAGAAGATGGTTGTTGCAACCATCGTACAACACTCCAATTGAAGGTGTTTGAAGCACTCTAGTAGTGTCTCCAGATGGCTAGAGAAGTGGGTGGTAGCAACCCTAATACAACACACTAATTGAAGATCTTTGTTGAACTCTAGTAGTGTCTCCAAATGACAAGGGAGAATAGTGGTCGCATCCCTAATACAATACTCACATTGAAGGTGTTTGCAGCACTTTAGTATTGTCTTCAAATAGCAAGAGAAGAGGGTGGTTGCAACCCTAATATAATACTCCAATTGAAATATTTTTCTACACTAATATAACACTCCAATCCAAGGTATTTGTAGCACTCTAGTAGTATCTCCAAATGGCAAAGGAAAATGGTAGTTGCAACCCCAATACAACACTCAAATTAAAGGTCTTTGCAACACTCTAGTAGTGTCTCCAGATGGCAAAAGAAGAAAGTAGTTGTAACCCTAATACAACACTCAAATTAGAGATCTTTGATGCATACTAATAGTGTCCCCTAATGAAAAGAGAAGAGGGTGGTTGCAACTCTAATACAACAACTCTAATTAAATGTGTTTGCATCACTCTAGTAAGGCCTCTAGATAGCAAGGGAAGAAGGTGGTTGAAACTATCATACAACATACCATTGAAGGTATTTGAAGCACTCTAGTAGTGTCTCCAGATGGCTAGAGAAGTGGGTGGTTGCAACTCTAATACAACACTCCAATTGAAGGACTTTGTTAAACTTTAGTAGTGTCTCCAAATGGCAAGGTAAAATAGTGGTTGCATCCCTAATACAACACTCACATTGAAGATGTTTTGCAGCACTCTAGTATTGTCTCCTAATGGAAAGAGAAGAATGTGGTTGCAACCCTAATACAACGCTCCAATTGAAGTCTTTTGCTACACTAATATAACACTCCAATTGAAGATCTTTGTAGCACTCTAGTCGTGTCTCCAAATGGCAAGGGAAAATGGTTGTTGTAACCCTAATACAACACTCGAATTGAAGGTCTTTGTAACACTCTAGCTGTGTCTCCAAATGGCAAAAGAAGATGATAGTTGTAACTCTAATACAACACTCCAATTAGATATCTTTGTTGCACACTAGTAGTGTCCCGTGATGGAAAGAGAAGAGGGTGGTTGCAACCCTAATAAAACACTCCAATTGAAGGTGTTTGAAGCACTCTAGTAGTGTCTCCAGATGGCTAGACAAGTGGGTGGTAGCAACCCTAATACAACACTCCGATTGAAGGTCTTTATTGAACTCTAGTAGTGTCTCAAAATGGCAAGGAAAAATAGTGGTTGCATCCCTAATACAACACTCACATTGAAAGTGTTTGCAGCACTTTAGTATTGTCTCCAGATTCTAAGAGAAGAGGGTGATTACAATCCTAATACAACACTCCAATTAAAATCTTTTGCTACACTAATATAACACTCCAATGGAAATCTTTGTAGTACTCTAGTAGTGTCTCCAAATGACAAGGAAAAAGTGTAGTTGCAACCCTAATACAGTACTCGAATTGAAGGTCTTTGCAACACTCTAGTAGTGTCTCCAAATGGCAAAAGAAGAGGGTAGTTGTAACCCTAATACAACACTCTAATTAGAGATATTTGCTGCACACTAGTAGTGTCCCCTGATGGAAACAGAAGAGGGTGGTTGCAACCCTAATACAACACTCAATTGAAGGTTTTTGCAGCACTCTAGTAGTTCCTCCAGATGAAAAGAGAAGAGGGTGGTTGCAACCATCATACAACACTCCAATTGAAAGTTTTTGAAGCACTCTAGTAGTGTCTCCAAATGGCTAGAGAAGTGGGTGGTAGCAGCCCTAATACAACATTCCAATTGAGGGTGTTTGTTAAACTCTAGTAGTGTCTCCAAATGGCAAGGGAAAATAGTAGTTGCATCCCTATTACAACACTCACATTGAAAGTGTTTGCAGTACTCTAGTATTGTCTCCAGATGGCAACAGAAGAGGGTTGTTGCAACCCTAATACAACACTCTAATTGAAATCTTTTGCTACACTAATATAACACTCCAATTGAAAGTTTTTGTAGCACTCTAGTAGTGTCTCCAAATGGCAATGGAAAAGTGTAGTTGCATCTCTAATACAACACTCGAACTGAAGGTCTTTGCAACTCTCTAGTAGTGTCTCCAGATGGCAAAAGAAGAGGATAGTTGTAACCCTAATACAACAATCCAATTAGAGGTCTTTGCTACACACTAGTAGTGTCCCCTCATGGAAAGAGAAAAGGGTGGTTGCAACCCTAATACAACACTCCAATTGAAAGTGCTTGCAGCACTCTAGTAGTGCCTCCAAATGGCAAGAGAAGAGGGTAGCTGCAACCATCATACGACACTCTAATTGAAGGTGTTTGAAACACTCTAGTAGTTTCTCCAAATGGCAAGGGAAAATAGTGGTTACATCCCTAATACAACACTCACATTGAAGGTGTTTTCAACACTCTAATATTGTCTCCAAATGACAATAGAAGTGGTTAATTACAACCCTGATACAACACTTGAATTGAAAGTCTTTGCAGCACTCAAGTAGTGTCTCAAAAATGGAATGGAAAAATGGTAGTTGCAACCCTAATAAAACACTCAAATTGAAGGTCTTTGCAGCTCTCTAGTAGTATTTCCAAATGTCAAAAGAAGATGGCAGTTGTAACCCTAATACAACACTCCAATTAGAGATCTTTACTAAAAATTGAAAAAGTTGCTGCAGTTGTAAAATAAGCACTGCATTCTATTATAATCTTTTTTTTGTTCCAAATTTTACAAAAATTACAATCAAATTGCAATTTTGGATTCCAGATTTTAAGTGGTTCTTAGAGCATCTACATCTCAACAACTTTAACTGATTCCTAAATAATTGTTAACTACTAAATAGAAATTAAGTCTCTCTTAATTTATAAACCTCCACGTCCCTAAAATTGAAATTAGAGTTTCTATTAGGGCAACACCATCGATTTAAAAAACTTTCATGTAGGAAAAAGAAACTTCGGCCAATGATTTTGTTATCGTGAAGTTTATAAATGATTTCTTAACAAGAAACTTCCATGCATTGGTTTTAAATAAGAAATTCTTGAACATTCATGAAATCGAAATAGAAACTCTAATAATATCAGATATGGAGATGTTTTTAGAGAACTGCATTTTGTTTGAAAGTGGTAAGAATTTCACTTAATGCAATTATTTTTCAATTGAACATGATTCTAGATTTGTGAAAAAATTAAAATTGAAAAACTTGAAACCACTAAAAATGTTTTGGATTCTATATTTTTTGGAAAAAGAGACAAAATTGAAAATTTTGGAAAATAATTTTGGGTTCCAAATTTTTGTACCAATTCCAAACTTTGCTCATAATTTGTCAATTTAATGGATTGTTTAAGAAATTTTCATGCGTTGTTTCTAAATAAGAAGCTCGAACATTTGTGAAATTGAAATAAAAACTGCCACCTAAACTTAGAAACTCTAATAATATCAGGCAGTGTTCTAAATAGCGCGCTATAACAACGCAATAGCGGTGCTATAGCGTTTTTGAACCTTAAATGCTGCTCTATAGGATAAAAGTGCTCTATTCCAGCTACGAACGCTATAGTGGTTCACTATCTGCGCTACACACTACGCGTTATAGCACATGCTATACTACATAGGCTTTTATATAAATGCTCACACTGAAAATTAATTTTAAAAATCCATTTTTTCAAGGTCCAAATTGATTTTGTTTTTAAATAGAAAAAGATAGATAGTTTATTCCATGATTCTTATGATTTTTTTAAAAGACTTTGTACTGGTTTGATATGAATATTCTAATTCCTTAATCAATTTTATGTTACTTATTGCTCTGTAAGACTTTAGATAATGTTGATAATGAATAGAAATCTAAAATATAATTTTTTGAACAAAAAATACTATGTAGGATAGCTTTCACTATAGTTTTTTTTTTTAGCCTTTCCGCTATGACGCAATAATTGCTATTTAAAACCTTGATACCATGGATGAAAATGCTTCTAAAGAACTGCATTTTGTTTGAAAGTAATATTTTTTTTCAATTAATGCAATTATTTTTTAATTGAACATGGTTCTATCTCCATTATTATATTATGCACGTAGTTGTCCTGATCCTCCAATGGCTGAGATTAAAAGATAAATTTTCAAATTGAACATCAACCCACCAACCACATAATCTGTCTCTTTTGATTAAATACATCTATATTATGTGTAGAATCCTAAATTTAGTTAAAAACATACTTCCCACATAGACTGCTACATGGCTTGTCACAATAAAATTGAATAAATTTCTAACGATTTGTTTCCTTATTTCTCTTTACATCTATGATTTCTGCAATTAAATTAAAAACAAGGGAGTACCTAGCGATCCCCCCGTAACAATCCTCTATTTCATCCCACATTCATTAACTACTTCAATAACTACTAACTACCTAGGGGGACCACTTACTATTTTGGGACCACATAATATTTGAAAGATATTACAACTGGCGCGCGCAAGTATTCATCTATAATGCATCAAGTATTCATCTATAACACATCAAGTACTCATACCTAATATATCAAGTATTTAAAAAAAAAAACTGGACACGTTTTTAGAAGTGGATTTTTTTTCTTCATTCAATCTAATCAATATTTCTGACATCGGTGAGGAATTTTGCAAATCTAAAACCACGAATGTTTTTGATATAATTTTATCTTTAAAATGAGATCCATGATGATATACTTTCGAGTTGTCCGTTGTACAAGAATTCATCCTTATCGAGAAAGTATTTATCCTCGTCATGCAAGTGCAAATGTAAAAACTGGACACATTACTCATCCATCTTTTACACGTTTTTAGAGGTGTTTTTTTTCTCTATTCAATCTAACCAATATTTCTAACGATCTATGAGAAATTTTGCAAATCTAAAATCACAAACATTTTCTACACAATTTTCTACACAATTTGATCTAACCCGGTAAAGACATGCTCTAGTATTCATTCATATACATTGAAGTATTCATTCATACACGTTGAAGTATTTATTCCTGGCAGAGGCGTGCTTGATTAGGATGGAGTGACGGATGATCTCCGACAGAATGTTCGCTGGAGCAAGAGCAGCAGGCATAGAGGGAAAAAACCGAGGCAAAAGTGTAAGAGGGAGGGAGCTTATTGTATTTATCATTTCGAGGTAAGAGATAGTGGGAGGTGGGAGAGGGAGGGGAGCAGATCGATGAAAAAACGGAGGCAGAGGAAAAGGTGGGAGAGGGAGGTAGAGACGGAGGTGAAGGTGAGAGAGGGAGGTGGGAGGTGGAGGTCGGAGAGGGAAGTGGGAGGCGGAGATGGGAGAGGCAGAGGTGGGAGAGGGAGCGAAGACGGAGGTGGGAGAAGAAGATGGAGGTGAAAGAGAAAAATAGAGGTGGAAGAGAAAGGAAGAAAGAGGAAAGAAATAAAGTTTGTTAGAAATAGTAGTTATAGTTATAGTTAAAATAGAAAGTTAGTTGGGAGATGAAATGGGAGATGGATAGGTGGGAAAAATTATAATTCTTTTCGGATTTTGTTTAGGGCTACTGTATTTTTATAAATAGATGAACAACATATCTTATGCTAATGGAAACAATCATATCTTTCCAATTTGGAAATAAAATAAAGAATATCTAGAACTTTTGTGTAGAGAAATGATATGTATTTCATTGTTAAAATAATTTTCATCAAGAATATATATGTGGAAAAAATCTTTATTTTAATAATTTAATCATATCTTTCTTAATTTTGTTTCTTTATAGATCATTTATCCTCTAAATCGTTTAATAGCATGTCTTGCTTGTAGAGAAAATTAGATATTAAATAGCAATGATACTTCAAGAATTTTTTTTCATTTGTTATTGTTTCTTTTATTGTTATTTTTTATTTGAATTTTTTTTTTTGTATTTGTGTCTTTTATTTTCATTAAAATATATTTTTTCTTAATTTTGTTTAATGTCAAACAAAAAAGGTATCTCTATATTTTATTCAATCTTATAATATGTATCCATTGCAACGCACGGGCACAATTAGGGCTGCTCATGAGTCGAGTTGAGGACAACTTGGATTCAACTCGCGAATTCATGAGCCGAGTTGAGTTTGAGTTGCTAATTCAGTTCCGAGTCAGAAACTCCAATTTGGAATCAACTTGCGAGCAACTCGAGTCGACTCGTGACCCATAATTTAGTATATAGTGAGACAATCTAATTTAATTCTAAGAAAAAAAATATTACATAGTTCACCAAAATAATACATAATTAAAGTACATAATGAGACAATAGCTAATACATAATTAAAAATTACGAAAAAACCAAAATAGTACATAATTAAAATTTACCAAACATATAAGGTTTAGTCGTTTGGGGACACAAAAATTAGGAATATATGGATTAGAGTTTGATGTGAGTCCAACCAAGTTGGGAGTAATTTGGATTCGAGTCAGTTTTGACTCGAATCAGTTTCAACTCGAGTTATTAGCAAGTTAAATCCAAATTGATTCCAAATTGGAGCATTTTTTTTCTCACCGTTTAATAAAGCAATCGAGACACTATTTTACAATACAAAAATGTGGAATTAAAAAAATGACAACGTGATGTTTGTTTTGCGGGTATAGTATCTTTTTCAATTTTTAGTTTAACCAAGAGGAATAGATTATAATTTTGAAGGATGGAGAAGAGGTAACTAAAAAAATTATAGTAAATTGGGAGAAGAAAAAAGTTATATATGGTGGGTTCAAAGAATTATTTTGTCAAGAAATTATCAAAAAGTTATTTTGTTAAAAAAAAATTGAGAAATGATATTTTGTTTGATTTTTTTTTCGAAAGAGAATTATTTTATCAAATTCCCCATATATTCTCCCATACGATACGAGACACTGCATGAAATGAGCCTTGCAATCAATTTACCTCAAATATTTTTTGCTAGCTAATATTATTGAATGCGCATTAAAGTGCCTGTCCAGTATTTTATTGTTAAACACTGAGAACGCCGCAGAAAATCTGGACACCGCACATAACTAGGGAACAACAGCTAGTTCTAAAGCTCTAAATGGCGCCGTACACAGAAAGCAGAGAAATGTGTAGACCCCAGTCTCGTTGACGTTCCTGTGATGCTTCGCCTTCACGATTCCTGCATCATTGATTGATTCATTATTTATTTGTTCTTCCCTAAACCACAAGCACTAAAATTGAAGCTGTGCGCTTTTCATCAAAATCATAGATTCCAAATTTGTTGTGCTGTACCTTAGGCGCACTTTATTGTTGACGAAGTCACCGTACTCCAGGAGAGAAAGTTCCGTATCCCTGAAGTAACATAACTTTTGATTTTGGATCGAGACTGTCTGATTCCAATCCGTCGCTTGAGATTGTTTTGAAATTCGGATTTGTTACTCGAAATATGTGCGCTCTACTAAGGAATAGTTACGGATTCAAATCGGACGGTCCCAATCTAAAATCCAATAATTGAGTTACTTTACTGGATCTGAACTCCGACGCGCTTCGGCTTTTTGTGCGAGTCATTCAAAAGTTTTGTTCTCGTCAGGACACCAGACCGCAATTCAAAAGCTGAACTCCCTGAATCCGGTTCTCCTGTGCTGGTGAATAATTCGATATACGTGTCTTTTGTTTCCGGTTTCGAGACGATTCCATGTGAATTCAAGATTTAAACCAATGAAGTTTGAATTTTATACTCCAAAATGCAAACTCACAAGTTAACAAAGACTATTACTCTAATCACACTAACTTCAGAAACATTTGATTGATGAAACATACGATCCCGTGTCAATTCAAGATTTACACCATTTGCATGTTGCAGTGAACTTCTAAAAATTATTTACTATAGAATGTAGATGCATTCATAGTTCATACATTAGTAATTTAGTATTTAATTATAGTTATTATTGATTTATTTTGCTACAGATTCTAGTATTTTTGCATGCATGGAAACAGCCACAGAAAATCATGACAACTTTTATTTAATTTCCAAGTTCCCAGTTCCACCACGACCATACCGACCTGAATATTTTTCTGTAATAAAATCCAAAAACCATGACCGTTGAGCTTCCGACACAGTCCCCTAGATTTTCCATTTTTCAAATTTTAAAACCCTTTCTTCCTCGGTTCAAACTCTTTTTCCCTTCAAACAATAAAACAGAACCCAGTTGCACCACTCTCAAATTCTTATCCTTTTCTTTCCTTCGCACCCGAAACCCACCATTAATGTCTGATTTAAAGAGAGTCCCTTTACTTCCTCTAAATACCAATATTCCCAAATGCCTCGATCCGGGTACAAATGCCAAACCCGAACCCGATTCAGCCGAGAAAGAAAATCCGGTTCCAAAACCCGCTCCAGGTTCAGGTTCTCTCAAAGGCAGGAAACCACAGCCTTATTCACCCAAAAACCCATTGAACAAAGGGCCATTAAAATCTTCCTCCCTCCAGATGTGCATGAAGCTTAACGAAGCAGGTCCAGGTTTAAAACTATCAGACCCGGTACCCCACTCATCAGATATCTGGGAGTTTTCGGATTCAGAATCTGCGCCTGCTTCGTCATGGTCTACACTTCCTAACAGGTAATCAGGTATACATACCTAGAACAAAATTCAACAGCATCACTGAAAATTTTGGCAAAACATGCAATGCAACAATAAAAAAACATAATTGATGATTTCTGACACTTGTCTGTATTTTTATTATTCTCTCAGGGCATTGTTGTCTAGGCCTCTTCCATTGGATGTGGGGAGGTGCACTTGTATAATAGCCAAGGAGACAGTTGAAGGAGAAAGGGGTATTTCGGTCTATTCTCTGTACACCAATGTGAGTTTCTGGTGCACTGTTGGTGTGTGTTTGTACCATTTAACCCTGGTTGTTTAAATTAATAAAAGATAATGTAACTGTGAATCTGAATGTCTACCAATAACCTCAATCTTGACCAATATTAGAATAAATATAACAGATACTGGTGTAACTGGATATAGCCATTAAGTCAGTTTGAGTGGCCTCCATAGAGTAATTAAAAAAAGGCGGTGCAGTATTTTGTTTAATTCAAAATTAATATTAATTTGTTTCCTGTATGTAAACAGGAAGGCCAGGGCAGACAAGATAGAAAATTAGCTATTGCTCGACACAGGAGGAGACGAGGACGATCTGAGTTTATTGTGGCTCAGAATCCGAAGGGTATTTTTGTCACCTCGGACGAGGGATTTTTGGGAACAATCTCAGCTAATCTCGTTGGATCCAAGTACAAAATATTCAATCAGGTATAACTATTTGCTATCTACTCAGTCTTGTGCTGTTCACTTGCAGTAAGGTATTTAGTGATTTAGTCTGTACCAGTATGGATTTAACTGATTTGACTGCTTTATACAGTGTATCAAAATCAAACATGTATGTGCAATTATCCCATATAACTCCCATAACTGCTGACCTGTTGTGTGTATTAAAATCTTGTTTACTTCCATGCAATTCTATACCTGACAGGCTGACAGGCATGTCCATAGTTTCTAAACCGTACCAGTATAAGTTCATAGCAGTCTCCGGTGGTAAACTTTAAATTTAACCTATTTATTATTTTGTTTTTCAGGGGAAAAGACTTGATACTTCAAAAACTGAGAATAAAAAGCTTCTTGGTGTTGTTATGTGAGTTCACTCTTTCAACTTTTGTTTTAAACTTCTTGTATGATATACAGAACATGAAATTTCTTGTTCTTAATATGTTAAAAAAAAGTTTAAAAATGACTTTTTTGACAGGTTTGTACCTACAATAACCACATTTACGGGGAGGTTTAGAAGCATAAGGGCATGGATTCCAAGGCAATTGCAGTCGACACAACTCAAAAGTACATCTACAAACCACGTTAGTAAATCTTTCTTTTTTCAAAATGAAATATAAAATTAAATTCTAGATACATTATAGTATGTTACTAGTTGTTCAAGCAAATGGTTTCTGGAATAATATTGGCTAAGTGCCATCGTGTAAGATTTTTGTTATGGCAATTAAAATTTATTGTGAAAAGTGCAATAATGAGGAAACCCAAACAGGCATAAGCAAGTCTAGGCCCGTGCCCAGGCTTAAAGTTCAGCATATATTATATTTAGCTTTGATTATTGATCTAACAAATATAACTTACTAATATTCAAACACAATTTTGATCCTGTTTCAATAGCAGATTCAACATGTAAATGGGCTGACTAAAGACTGGGATATGAAGAAAAGAACTGCCGATCAACTTGTCTCAAGAGTTCCCTTCTACAACAGTGTAAGATTTTATATCTATTTAATGCCACCTGGAATTTTGTTTCCACTTTCCCTGGCAACCAAGAGACAACATTAAGCTCAAATAAGTCTCAATTCATCACCATTATACAAATAAAGCTACAATTTATACTAAATTTTGCCCGAATCAATCATTAATTGTTGAAATTAAGGCTCAATCAAAGTTCTTGGGGAATTGGATATTTCTGATTTTGGCAATCACATTTGAAAAGGAACCCGAAAGGTGTTGTCCAACATCTTCTTAAATAGGAATAGAAGACTATGGTTATCGTTGAGTGGTATTGTTGCCTTTAATTATACAGGTAACAAAGCGTTACGAATTAGACTACAGAGAGAGATCAGGAAGAACTGGCCAAAGAGTGCAAACATCAGTTAAGAATTTTCAAATGACCATGGAGGTAATTTCTCTCTTTGTCACCTTCCCCTACATAACATGCAAATCTGTGCCATTCTTTACCAGAATTCATGGAAGTTTGATAATTGACACTATGGTATCATCCAGTGTGATTGACAATATTTGGTTCAAGCTGAATCTCTTCTGAAACTAGTGCATATTATTCATGGCATATCTGTTCTTCTTTCTTTTCTTTTTAACCACTGCCATGTCAAGCTGTAATTGATTTATTACCGAATAAATTATTCTTTGAAGAATATTAACGTTATAATGAAACAGGAAAAAAGCAGGCAAACAATCCTGCAACTTGGAAGGATCGGAAAATCAAAATATATTATGGATTTCAGGTACGGCAGCTTTGTTGCTTCATAAGATGATTCAGCAGTTCTAATTAGGAACAATAACAACAACAACCAAATTTTGCAAGTTCTATTTGGGAAATGTTATAATTTATTAACAGGCATCTTATCTTTGCAGATATCCATTAACGGGCTATCAAGCATTCTGCATATGTTTAGCTGCCATTGACTCGAAACTTTGTTGCACCCTATGAAGATCATTGGTTTGATTTAAGATAATTGCTTTTCTGGGATATAAAATGGTGTAAAAAAGTTAGCATCTTGCTGGCCTAATTTTGTACTTGTATTTGCTTGAGATGGAACAACCTGGGATTGTGTTGTCCTACCTAGACAATTTCAATGAAAATATGTTCATCTTTCTTAGGAGTTTGACAAAAAATGGTACAAACAAGCATAAGAGCTATGCCACTAACTAAAAGACAAATAAAACAAAATTAAAAGTTGAGAATGCCAGTAGCAATTTGAGCCCCTTTTCAGATTATAAGTCAGATCACTTGCCAGTTTTCTCAATCGGAACCCCTGAAATCTGAAAATTAGAACCACAACCCCATTCCAGATTCAATCAAATACCGCCAACTTCTCGTACTCCTTGCCAGAGATGGCCTTCTCCATAACAGCTCTCGGGCTAATTATTCCACCTCCCTCCAAAAACAACTTCAACATATTCTTCGAGAAACCACTAACCAATGCAACCCCTTTCTCGCTAGCTGTCACTGGCACCGACAGTGAATCCCTCAAGTTCCAAAACACCACCTCTGGCACTGCCTCACCATACCCATTTTCTTCATACTTTCGCTTAATCACCTCGTAATCTGTCTCCCATGGATTGGCAGATGCCTCGTCAAACTCCATGTCACTAAAAACAAACACTCGTTTGACCATCTTTTCAGGTGGCAGCTGGCCCTGCACCGCCACCTCCAGCATCTTGTCGAACACCTTTTGAAAATTGGTGTTCATCCCCCAATCCATCTGCTTGACAAAGTTCATCTTTTCTTTGATGGTCCCACCACGTATCAGGTGCAGTTGTGGGTTTTCACTAAATGTGATAAGCCTGCCGTGCCATGGCTCTTCACTTAATTCAGACACCAGCAAACCAAGTGCCACACAGACTTCCATCGGTGTGCCATACATACTCCCCGACACATCACACACTGCAATAGAATTACTCAATTTCCCCTTTGCCAATAGGTCATTCACCATGCGGTCCCACTGGAGATCTGCCACCTCATCATCTGATTGCAATATCTCATGTGGCAACAGTGCGCCAGCCGCAATCTTCGCCTTCCCTTCCTTGACATCACCTAGAAAACTCTCGAACCTTTCTTTATCGTACTTGAGGAAGAATTCCTTGTAGTTTTTCATTGCTACCGAGGCCACCCGATTGTATGGGATGGAGCCCCAGTCACCTTTTCCAATATACACCTCGGGGAGCTGTAAGGCACGGCGAAGGGGCACAAGCACGACTTTTCTCAATCGCTCGCGGGCACGGTAGGCATAGTGCTCATCTGACAGGCTAGCGAATTCCGCATCAGAGTCCTTTGGGAAGAGACGGCGTGCAATTGCCTCACAGAGCAGTGTCGATCGATCATATGGCGAGTCGAGAGTGGGGCACCATTTTGCGGCCAATGACAGGTGGGAGTTTTCCTTGCCAGAGTTAAATCGCTGGAGATCTTTGGATAGTAGAGAGGCGAACAAATCAGCGGTGCAATCGTGTAGGAGGCGGTAGTTCGGGTCCTTGTTGTACTGCTCCAGGGCACGCTTAGCTGCCTCGGCACGGCGGCTACGGCGAAGCTCGGCTGCCTTTTCTGATAACACCCTTCCCTTTTCCAAATCAGCCACAATTCGCTCCTCTGTTGATAGCTCATTCTTTTGTGCCAATCTGTCCGCCTTTGACCTCCTATTGGGACGGGCAACAAAGCGGCGCCTGTTAAACCTGCCGGGCTTGGCACGAATTTTACGGGGCCTGGTTCGTGTGGATCCTCCATTGATAATCCGGTGCAGTAACTCCGGCATATCTTTCAAATATCCAAATTCAGATATGGGCCCTGCATTCAATGCCAGGGTTTTCGGATGCTGAGAGTGGAGCCAGAGCGCCGAGGAATAGAACCCCTCGCGGTCTGACTTCCCAGACCCACGCACTCCCCTTAGATTACACATGAGTCGAAGGGTAGCTGATGGGTCGGTGGCCCACGCTGCAGAGAGAAGGGAGGTGATTCTGTCGGCTGTGGTCCCCGGCACAATTTGAAAGAAGAAGTCAAGGCAGGGATCTCCAGATGCCAAGTAGGTAGCAGAGCAGTTTTCTGTCAGGCCTTTCATTGGTTCTGAGCCAGTATCGGGTTCTGAGATTGGAATGGTCTTAGTGCAGTTTGAGTTATTAATTGAGGTGTTGGCCGTGGTTGTAAGGTGAGCCTCCGGCGGGCCCACAAGGATGTTTGAGGTGACGGCCATTCGTTTTGCTAGTGTGAGTGTGAGTGTGAGTGTGCGTGTAATAAAATAGAGAAGAAGAAGGATCGTGTGTGGTTGTTTGTGTGAGGGGTTTATGATAGGAGAGGGTTTATATTACGAAGGAATTGTGGGGATGTCTTGCATGCCAAGCCAAGGAGAAAGAAGATGATCTGTCCCGTCTCAGTAATAGACCGACTTAAAAGCCTTGAGGTAGAAGGAACTTGGAACTTGGTATTCTTTTTACCCGGTAACGCTATCACCCGATAACCCGATAATCTCTTCAGTTATAACAAGTTCCAGTCAATAGAATCGCCATCTTCACCCCAGGCGACGCTAGACATTAGACTAAGGAAGCTGTCAGACCCAAAATCCTCTCGAACTATCTCCAAAAATTGACCCAAAAGACCTCCACTTTCATGATTAGATCCATAATGCATGCCGCCTCCACTATCAAAAACTGATCTGAGATTTCCTTAATATCAGATAGATAAAATAATGAGACTCAAATTTAAATGAGAATTATCATTACGAGATATACACGTCTATTACCTCTGGGTTTTATTTAAGATATTTCCAATACTGAATTGATTTTTCTCGCCAACGAAATTCTCGCGTCCTTTTTCGTTCATTACTTGTAGTTTTGCTATTGTATGATATTATCAATTCATCTGATTTATTCCCAATAAGAATATTAGAGTCGATTTGGATCTGGATAGATACCTCCGTTTGGATCCGATAAGAGTCCGGGATCGATCGAGTCAAGATGCGGTCGTTTACTTTCGTTTCTTTGTTAGTAATAAAAATAACATAAATTATCCTTAATAAAGATTGGAAACGTGGAATGCACGAATTTTTGTCTGTTCGTACCATGGTAGACTTTGTTACACTGATTGGGCCTCGTTGCAATCGTCTAGGCCCGCTTTTACCACAATTTTGGGCCACATATACTTTCTCCCTTTGAGTGATATGGGGCCTTAAATCCTGTGCTCTCTCAGCAAATCCATCTAACTTTTTTAATTCATGTTCTATGACAACATTTATGCACAGAACAAAGAAAAGAAGGAACTGTCATCCTGATTTGTTTTAGTTTTGTGCCAATGAAATACAACAACAAATGTTATGTACTTTGTTGGCCAGAAATATAAAACTTAATGGCAAATATATACTGAAATATATGCCCTGTAAATACTGTTGACTGAATAGCATTAATGCCAAATATATAAGATAACTGATGACTCAAAACATTAAATTTCAAAGATATACTGAAATTAATATATGCCTTGAAGCATTAAAAGCCGAAGATATACTAAAACATATGCGTAGTAACTGTTGACCCAAAGCATTAAATGCCAAAGATATTCTGAAACAATAACATGTGTGTGTGTGTTGTAACTGCTGTCCCAAAGCATTAATGCTAAAGATATGTTTCCAACAAATTCAATGAAGCACCTCTAGCAAGCAAGGTTCAATTTCTAATAGGTTTTGACCTGCGCCAGCAATGTAACTCTCGGCATTGGCTACTATATATATATTTAGACTCCACAAAGGTCAAAAGGAGTGTGCTAAGGTGAAGTTTTTGTTGATCTTGAACTCATTTCTATTTCATTATCAACCTGAGTTGAAGGCTTGAAAGCAATTAGGTTTGCCCCAATTTTCTATATCTTTTTATATTGTCCCTTCATTTAGATCATTAAAGTATGATCTAAGAAGGTTTTGCTGATTTGCTATAAGGGTATCAAATTTTACTATTCCGTTCTTAGCTATAATTATTTGGAAAAATAATATCTCAATAAATAAGTTTTATCACATGGAATAGAGTTTAATATGCCTGTACCAAATTAACTTTGAACTTTTAAAATCAGTTTTGCTTGTTCACGGCAGAACTTGCTGTGAATTTACAGGATTTCGTGTTCTCCCTCCACATTTTTAGGAAGTTTTAAGTTTTTGATAATCTATGATTGCCTGAAACAAAATAATTATTTGTTCTTGCTCTAAACTATCTCCACAAGTTTCTGGTACCGCTGATATTGTTTGCAAACATCGGTGGTGTTTATGTAT
Source organism: Carex pumila (assembly GCA_033356055.1). Classification (NCBI taxonomy): domain Eukaryota; kingdom Viridiplantae; phylum Streptophyta; class Magnoliopsida; order Poales; family Cyperaceae; genus Carex; species Carex pumila. Next base: position 346,446 of record JARJHM010000131.1, on the reverse strand, counting down.
GGCAATGGCATTACGTAATTACTAATTAACAATGCATACCAAATTCTCTTACAATGTTCACACTAGTAGGGTGAGGGTCATCCTCTTTCTTTTTTCTTTTACAGGGATTCACAAAAGATGGAAAGACTTTTAGGAAGAATTACAGGAGACACTGTTCAGCATGGATGGTATAGGAAATCAACAGAGCGTATCGAGCATGATCCAATCTACATCGCATTATTCATTTCTGATAAGGTCATAACCGCATACGGTTAAGAGGTAATTTTTCCAAATTAAATAAATTTCACAGAACAAAAGCGGCAAACTAAAATTGAATTCTAGTGCTAACAGCCCATGATCCAACTTTGGGTTTTGTGATTTCATGAAATAACAATTTTTCGTAAAAGAAAGTAATTAGAGGTATTTTATTGGTGTAAATAAAATGGTGTTCCTGCTAAAAAGGAAACGAGAAACAGGACGACAGAAAAAATAAAAAAATCATAGTAGACGACAAATTTACAGTATTTGCATTATTTCTTGTGAGCATTACTTAAAGATCAACATCCCATAAAATTTACATTCGATAGGCATGCGTGAATTGCATTGTTTCACAAGTGAACTCGAATAAAATTGACAATTCATCCATGGGCAAATCTTAAGGCCTCTTCACTAACAAGCTACCACTACCAATTTCAAAGCGAAAGAGCTACACCCAGAACAAAGATCTTGAAAGAACAGTCTTTTACCAAACATTAAGATTAACATATTTACATGATCGCCATTGGTTACCTACTGAAAACAACACAAGAGAAAAGTTTGTCTGTATCCATAATTCTTATAATATATTATATAGTTTATATCAGAATATTTACAATTGAGAATTCTCTCCCTTCATTTCAACAGCCATACAAAGCTTGACACATGGCAGGATCAGGAAGCACTTGAACGAATGGTGTCAGGAAGCAAAGCAATTGTCACCACAGAATATTCAGAACCCACCGGGAGGTTATATGGGTTTAACCCAAAGCGGGACCCAGATCCGGACCGGGACCCAGACATGTCAGACTGCACCACACACCTCTCTATGTGCACAATTTGACCAATTATGTGGGCCGGCTGGGTTGAGTGTTGTTCAGTGAAAAGAGCAACTGACTCATCAGAGAGGTAGTAATTCGAGTTGTTACGGTTTACCGCCTCATATTTACCACTAGAGTTACGCACAAAGGCTGCCAGCTCATGGACATCAAGTCGGCCAAAGGATATCTTATCCTTGCTTGCCTGGCATATTAATAAAAAAGAAAGGAAGTCGGGCACATTATATTATCAGTAGAGAACTAAATCTTTTGTTTGTACAACAATTAGGCAGTTGAAATGTAATTAAAATTCGACAGAAATTTTCTGCAAGGTCATACCATATCTTGATATCTGTAAGCAACAGTATCAGTATAGAGTCGAGAAGTTGTATGTATGTTTGTACATGACAAGCTTGGCAACCATTCCACCTTTAATTTTTTTTATTAATATAAAAAAGAAATTGTAACTCAAACCAACTGGTACCTACCTGCTTCTCAAGCTGAAGCTTAGCATAGAGATTGCGAATCAGCTCCCTCTTTTCTTCTAATTCTCTCACAAGATGGCTCTGTGTAGTTTCCATCTGAGAGCACTGTTCTAGCAGATCAGCACTCTGACGCGAGATGAATCCAACTTTGTCAGAAAGCACCTTAATGCACTGATGAAACTCGTCTCCTTCATCTTTCTTAGACGAACTGCATCATTTAAGAGGGACAAAAGCTCAGTAAAGTAGTGATAATATAGACAAAATAAACAAAAACATACCTGAAGAAAAAAAAACTCAACCTTCCCCTTTTTAGTTATTTGCAATCGACTACCTCAATAATATGTACTGATATAGAGTATGACAACTGTTGAATCATTCTCAACTTGACATGATCATTGTATGTTTAATTACAAACTTAAAGGAAAATAAAAGGCACTTCACAAAATGGGAGTTCCAATGAAGCACCCTTTCACCAGCTATACAAGTTGCAGCTTTCTCTTTCTTTTCAATACAAATCAAAAGTGCACATTCATAATTCAGAAGAATATAAACAATTCAAACCAAAATTTGAAATTTGAGAGGTCAGATAAAACTGCAGCAGAACTTGCCAACCAAAACTAAAACCATATTAATGATTCCCCCGCAAAGAAAAATGTAAAGGGACAAAAATACAGAAAAGAAAACAATCACCATCTCTCTCTCTCGGGCACACACACACATTCTCACACATAATAAGGGCGGGCCCATACCTGGCCAAAGAGAGGGATAAGGAGCGAAGAGAATCGGCGAAGCCAGGCACACCAGGGGCAGTGATGCAACCCCGCAGCCTCTCAAAGAGGCTGTGTATCTTCAGAGCAGAAGACCGTAGTGCTTCATACTCAGCAGCTCTTCTTTCTGCTGCACATTTGTTGATGCGTGCCTCCTCTCTTGCCTCATGCAGGCAGTTCTCCAGGTGAGCACAGTTCATCTGGAAATGCCATATTTCAATGAATAATTGGTTCAACCAACAATGAATGTTGGTACTCTACTTGATTGCAGAATGCATTCCTGTAAAAGTGCCAGTCTGACATTTTGTTGTTTGCTTTTATAAAATCCCAACAGCATTTGGCATAAGAGTCTGTTTGATCACACAAGTCACAGTGCTCCCAGCAGTGCAGTCAAAGACTGGAATATTTCATTGCATTTGTCTTTGACATTTCGAATAGATACTAAGTAGGTCAAAAAGGCAAAACACATATAGAACCCTCCTCTATATATATAATATATTCCAGCTGATACCATACTATGTAGGTCATTATTTTATGTGAATTACCATTTTACTGGATAAGAAACGATTTCAATTGATGGTACCAAGTATTAAGCTAAAGGATATACTGTTTTCCAGTTTCATTGATAAAAAATATAAATGGAGAATCATGTTCTTGCATAAGGTGAGGTCATCATTCCATTCACACAATAGAAAATAAAATACAGGCAGTTTGCACAAAGAAAGAAAAAAACATACATTCATTACCTGAGATTCATCAAGTAAATTGCGGCTGTGCTCAAGCTCTACCCTAAGAGACTTGACATCCTCTGAAAAAACCCTGATTTTCTCCTGGGCCTCTTCCAGAAGGTTCATCTTTTCCTCTATATCTCTTTTTAGCTCCATCACAGCCTCCTCCTCTTGTACCTGGTGCTGGTCTATACCTGCTTCACCTGCAGCTGTTGCATCATCCCTCATCTCCAACCGCTCTTCCTTCTCAGCATCCCCGGTCTGGTTCATTGAGGCATCCATTGAGTTTCGTGTTGATCCTGTCGATGGGTTGTTGGTATTTGAACCCGAAATAAGATCTATCATGTTCTCATCTCCTCCCTCCAATATAGTTTTGCTAGGCTGTCTCCCTGGAGCTGTTATTTTCTCCATGAATGCCGATGTGGCTGAAGAAGATTCATCCATCTGTTCAAGGGCCTTGAAGCCAGTGTCTCTCTGACCTTGCACATAACGTTCTGATAGTTTATTCTCAAGCTCTTTTATCCTTTTCTCATAAGAGTTGCATTGCTCCTGCTTTGAGTTGAGCATAGATTCAAGATGGTTAGCATATCCATCCTTTAAAGCAAGTGCTTCGTCTGTTTTCTCCTTCATCTCCTTGAGCATTTTCTCAAATTGATCCCCATTTTCCGAAGTTTCGAAAAAACCCACCTCTGCATTCAATCCACATATTATCGCAATAGCTGAGGCAAGCTCTGCTTTCAATTTTGCATTCTCAACCTCGACCCTACTTGTGCCCTCAATAGTCACTGAATCTGAATCATCTATCTCTGACAGCTCATCAGTTTTCATGATATTGCTCAAAGTTCCAAGACCTGAGCCAACAAGAGATAATGGGGCAAGACGCTCCACATCAGGCAAGTCAATCTTCAACAAGTCCCCATCAAAGGGAGAAATGTTAACATTACATTGGCTAGGTGTATCAAACAATCCCATCTGTGCCATCATGTCATGTGGTACATACCGGCCCCAGGTCCTCAAAAATCCGTCCCGCCTTCTTATCTCAGTATCTCTCTCAGTAGCTAGTCTCTCTGCCAGCTGTCCTGCCAAACCCATATAAAGCTTGAAATTGGACCGTCTCCGTACCACCTCAGCAAGGCATGCCCGATATGCGTGCCCAATACCATTTACCAGCTTCAAATTTTCAAAATCTCTATCTTGATGCCCCATCACCTCTTGAAAAGCATGCAGCTCATTCATGGTGTCTTTGATAGAGAATTGTGCCGATTTGACCCTCTGCATGCTCACATGCACTAAGTGGTTCATCCTGTTTTTGTTTGCTTTGCATTTTTCAAGGAAGGAAGAAACGGCCTCGTCAAAGGAATACATGTTGGGGAGGTGGGTTTTCTCATGCTCCTCATATATGCGTCCCACAGCTGATACGGCATCGTGAGGCCGCAGTGAGGCTGACAGGTTGGGTCTTGAGCATTCATCTACTCGCTTCTTTGCTGTGTCCACATCTTTGCTGAAAGAAGAGAGCAAATTGATTAGCTTGCATGGACTGTAAACCAATAATGTTCTTTTATGATTATGTGGGAGAGTTGTGATACTTATTCATTACTAGTGCAAATCCAACTGATGAACAAAGGACTTAAAAATGCTACTATTGATCTTTTGTAGCAACACCTTTCGAGTAGTCAAGTATACAACACACACACACAGAGGACAATAAATGCTAGCAGACAGCAACAAAGAAGAAGAACAGATTGAGGGGCATTTACAAGTTAAAAATATGGGACTATTTTGGCTGCCACCCAGCCAAATCATCTCAAGCTGAGAATATGGTCGCAAGTACCAAAAAGAAATTGCAAGGACCAAATTTAACAAATACTCATCAATCACAAAGTATAACCCTTAAACTAAATATTTTACATAATTCAACATGAAGAGTCCCGCTACTTGAAAAACGTCACCTTGATTTACTCTCATTTGTGAAATGACACCTCAATTACAGCTCAATTTAGAATTAGGAGATCAAGGAGGTGCATGTTGAATAACCAGATTACTTCAGAGTAGAAAAATGGAATCGAGAAAGTACCTGAGAACTTGCATGATGCTCCTCTGATCATTAACCAGCCTCTGGTGCTCTTTTACAGACATGTCCAAATCTTTTGCCGAATTCGCAATCATGGCCTCAAACAGGTTCTCGACTCTTCTCTTCAATTCACCAAAATTCGACTTCAGCTGGAAGACCTTTCCCTCAAACTGACGATGTGAGACTGCACATGCCTCAGCCCACTTCCGTAACTCATTTTCCTTCACTAAATCAACCAAACACCTCCTACCTTCCCTTTGTAAATATGTAGGCAACTTGACTCGTCTCAACCTCTCCAAATCCCTTTCAAAGTTAACTAAAAGTTCAGCATGTGCCTTGTGTTGCCTTGAGAAGCACTTAATGAACTCATTATATCGAAAAAGGAGCTTCCGGAAAGTGACTTCCAGAGTTCCACGTCCAGTCTCCAAGGCACGCTCCTGAACCTGTATCTCCCTGACAAACCTCTTGCACACCTCAAACTTAACCTTGGTACAACCGTAAATTGAGTTCGATATCTGAAAGTGGTACCTGAACTTGTGCTCATATGATACCAGTGCCTTCAGAGCTGGGTCACTAGAATTGGTCTCTAGAGGAGGTGTCACACTAGGCGGTGGCAGGACAGGGTTAATGGGTATATCTATTATTTCAGGACCTGGTAAGGGGGAGTCAGCATGGAGGCGAGACTTGTTGTACAGGAATACCTCACTGTCATCTTGGGGTAATTTGTAGGCGGAGAGAGGTTGTGTTAGGTCTAAAGAATTGTAACCATAAAGGAATAGTTGATCAGAGAGAGGGATGCCTGTTAGGCTCTGGATGGAGAGCCCAATGGCTTCGACAGTGGTCGACCCATCACATTCAAACTCAAAGCTGTTACCGTTCTCTGCCACGTGGACCAATAGCTTCCTGCCAAGTGAGACACCGAGATTGGCCGGGTCTTCACCAGACGTCAGAGTTGAACCAGCACTCATCTCTATCTCTCTACTCTTAAAAAGAAAAATCCAATTGGGTAGGTAGTACTTTCGCTATTTGATCAAAAATTAAAAAAGCTATTGAAATCGTAAGAGCTTGAGCTTCCTATATCCCCCCAGCGAGAGAAGGAGCGAGGGGGGTGGCCAGCGGGGGCCCAAGCCCCCTTATTCTATTGTTTCTGAAGTACCTTACTTAAAACTTACGACCTTCTACCAGAACAAGCAATAGTCGCACCATTGTTGCGTTGCTACCATAGTTTGGACAAATCTATCTATTGACAACCCAGGATCCGATTATTGGGCGATTCTTTTGGGGGAAGAAACCTTAAATCGGAAGAGACCTACCGTCCGAGTTACGCCGATTCTTCCTATAGTTTGTTACTTTGTTTTGACTAACTGATTCCTCGGATTTGATTTTTTTTTTTTTTTTTTTTTTGTTTACTGATTCGATTCTTGGAAGAAGGCAAAAGCCGTAAGAGGGAGGTGATTGATTGATGATCGGAAGAGAGAGAGAGAGAGAGACTTGTGGATAGCGTGACGTGACTCGACTATGTTTCGTTAATTGAAGGAGAAAGAAAAAAAAGAAAAGAAACAAGATGGGTCTGTCTGTCTGTCTGTCGGTAGGATCCCACGGTTCATAAATAGGAGAGGGATAATGCCTCACCAAAATATTTTTTTCTTAACTTATACAGATATAAATTTAGACCTGTTTTGTTTTATGAAATGAAACAGTCAATTGGTGTGACATGTGCAAATAAAAATTAATTATACGTTGATAATTTTAATAAGAGAAGGATCTACTTACACTTCTTTTTAGTGACATCAGATTATATTTTATATTTTCAAAGTTAAAACAGTTAATTCAAGCTGTTTAACATAATGGATAAGTTATAATGTACTTGCAGATCAAATTTTATATTTTTTAAAAAAATATTTACTATTTATTAAGATGGGTGCAAATCAAATTTTATATTTCTATCAAAGAAAGTAATTTTTTATAACTTAATTTATAAGTTGTTTTATACATTTAATTTTTATTATTTTTTTAACCGCTTGACCGTGAAACAAATAAACTCAAAACTTTTAAAATTTTATATGTACACATATCACTCATGAAATACATGAATTTCAACGGTTTGAATTTTGAGTTTAAAGTCGCCCAATATACTTTTGAAGTTGTGCTCACCATATCCTCTTGGTGAGCACATCACACCCTACTTTTACTCAGATATAATATATATATATATTTTATTTTATCCTTTTTCTTCTGAGCTTCTTGTCTTCCATTATTTACAAATTTCAAACATTATGATAAAAAATTAGAAAAAAATCAAAATATATCACAATCATGCAGGATGTGACAAAGTTTATATTAATTTATCTTAAATCATACTTCATATGGCATAAAGAAGACGTTAAAAAAATCCCATCTGTCATATCAGATTTGATAATTTTTTATCTTGTCAGTACTGATGTAACATAAGTACGATAATATTTATATATTTTAATATTTTAATGAAAAATTAGAAAATATCAATAAATTATTATACTAACTACCACTCGTTTTATTCTTTGATCTAAGAGCATCTACATCCCTGAAACTATTAGAATTTTTAGTCTGACATGGCAGTTTCTAATTCAGTTTCAGGAATGTGAGAGAGTTTCTTATTTAGAAATTATGCAGGAAAATTTCTTATTAAGAAACTGTTTATAAACTATATGTTGGCCAAACGATTGGCTCAAATTATTTTTTCTTGTAATTTATTTGCTAATGTGGCAATTAAGAAACTCTAATTTTGAGTTTCAGGAATGTGAGAGTTTAGAAACTTTCAAAGACAAAATTTCTAAAAATTAGTTAACAATTATTTAGAAACTTCAAGAGTTTCAGGGATGTAGATGCTCTAATGGATCCTGACATGGAGCCGCCATGTTTGAGAATATAAAATATTTATTCAATCGTTCAAATGAATTTCTCATCCCAATCTAATTTCAGAATAACTAAAAACAAAAGCCCTTGAATCTTTTTCTCTCTTTTTTAATCTTAATTTAGGATTTATTTGCTTGTCCTTTCTTCTTTTCTTTCTTTATTTTTCTCTTTTTTTACCCATCAGACGGAAAAGTAGAAACCGCGAAATTGGCTTAAGCCACCGAGAATAGGTTTCACCAATTTATTTACTTTGTAAAGGAAATTACCTCGTATATAGAAATTTTTGCATTATTGTCTAAGAAAAGCGCGCTAAATGCAACAATTGGTAGGTATTTATAAATAATTTTGTTATCAATGAAAATTCTTAAGATGCTACTTGCCACCTTACTCTAAAAAAAAGTCAAATTCACAAAAAATGATTAGATCTTGTAATACAATAAGTTTGTGTGTTCGATAGTCAGAAAATAGGACTAGAGGTTGCTGATTTTGAGAAATATCAAAGCAACACAGAGATTAAAATGTAATTTTAGCAACTGGATTGGTCAAGAGAAGCATGAATTTTTCCTACTTCAGAGAAAACCTCGAAGAGGAGAGGTATCATAACGATTCAAGCTTTTTATATTAGAGGAGGAGCAATGAAGAAGGATTAGGTAGAGAGGTAAAGGAAGACGAAACAAGCATTGATCAAAGAAATCCGTTATCTTTAAAATGAAGAGAGACGTAAGAAAAAACAAAAGCATTGATCAAAATAAATGAAAACAGAAAAATATGATTGAACGGATAAAATTAAGTCTTCACGATGTGGCACGAGTGATCACAAAGTAACAAGCTTCACTCTCTAAATTTAAGCTACACTAAGGAGCACCTGTTCGACAATAAAATTAAAAAGTAACTTTCTTAAAAAAGCTTTAAGTTTAGAAAAATGACTATGACTTAAAAATTTGGACAAATTTAAGAAAGATAGGCAGAAGGAGCACTAAGGAGGTGACATTAAGCTTGATAAAGGAGCATCCGTTTGGTGAACTTAAGACTCTTTCGAGTACTAAGGAGCTCTAAGCCATGGTTGCCGAACACTACCTTTAGTCTTTGCAAATTATAAATTTGACATGCATTTGTAAAAATTTAGCCGACATGATTTGATAATTAGATGTTTCTCAAACTGAGAATAATAAAATGTTAATCAAGGTTTTTTTTCCTAATAAAGTTTAATTATAAATTAATAACAATAAATATAAGAAAGCTAATATGAGTATCTACACTCTAGTACGTGCACTTTAACTGCCATAATTGTTAGGGACATCGTCACACAAGTATTTATAACTATACTTGCAAGTACTTTTTACATATGATATTGAATTACATCTGAAAATATTAATATAAAGTATTGCAAGTACTTGTAATTATGCACTAAAATAGTTATACTTATGAGGTCAATTATTTTTGTTAGATGAAGATTAACGCAAAAATGATTGGATTGGAGAAGGTTGATGCGGAAATACGAGGTACCTACTACTTCATTAGAGAAAGGTTAATGCAAGGACGATTGAAAAGCTAAAAAAATGAATGATCATATCAAGTTACGAATGCAAGCAATGGTAGAGCTATAAAGAATTAATGGGGGTCAATTGACCCCCATTTTTTTTTTCAATTTTTTTATATTTTAGCATAATTTATATACAATTTAGTATAAAATGTCACAATACTGTAAAATTGATCCCTATTATACGTAGAAAAATTGTATATAATTGACCCTTATAGTTCAAATGTAAAATTAACCTCTATACATATTTGATCCCCATAGTTTGAATGTCTGACTCCGCCTCTAAATGCAAGTATTAATAATTTATTTTGTCAGTATTAATACTTTATTTTGAAAGTATTAATATCTTATGTTCTAAGTATTTATATCTATGAAAGGTGATGCGGATATGAATATGGAGATTGAGAAAGAAGACTATATAATTAGTATGAATTATAGTATAATCTTCATCTGTTGTTGTTGTGGGTACAGGTACTGAATTGGGGAGATTGAAATAATTGCTCTAAATATAATTATTGACTCGTAAATGGTAAAATAATACGGGCTGATAAACACCCATATATTAATATATGATACAATCCAACTCAGATTTTGATACATTAATTTTAGAATGCCCATTTGAACACGGCGTCATGGTCATGCACGCTTCTGTTGTTGAAGCGCATTTGTGTATTGCGTGATGCACATGCCAATTTATATATTAAACAGGTATTGACACCTACAATGTATTTTTAACGGAAGTTGGTAGCATATACGGATTCGAATCTGCTGAAATAACTTTGGAATTGCAGGGTCCTGCAATCTCTCTCCTTTTTGATGAGAGAGAAAGAAGATAGAGGAGAGAGGGGGATTGCAGGAACTTTAAAATTTTCTTTAAAATTTCAACGGATCTGAATTCAGCATATACAATATTTTTCTGATGTCCGAACTCATTATATAAACCCTCAAAATACATTTTATAATGCACACTCAATTATTACGCGGTACACTTAACTATTGTATAGCACACTCAATTATTATTTTGAACTTCCCTACTCATTTGTGAGACCACTAAAAAATGCATGCTTAATTATTGTATCGATACACCTTTGATTTGATTGATGTGTAATATATATGATTACAAAATAATTAAATAAAGGAGGAATTTCAAGTATACCTCTCAGAAACTTCAAAATTACATATACCTCCTCTAAATTTTAAAATTACATATTTTCTCCTCTAAATTTCAAAACTCACATATTTATCTATTTTATTATTTTTTTTATATTAAAACTCATTCTAAAATTAAAAAATATCTATTATACCCTCTTATTAAAAATATAAAATGGTCATCTGACTCAAATTTGAATTTAAAAAGTACTCTACAGATTTAACTGTTTTTTTATTATACCAGTAAATCGTTAGCTTGCATTTATTAACGACATATACAGATTTAATTATTATTTTTATTTAAGCGGATAACTTGAACAGTTGAACTGCAAGAGCCAAGAAGAGAACGATTTGGAATGGGGTTGTACACCAACCAAATTTCACTACAGCTTTCAAAATCGAAACCAAAACATAATAAAATGCTCGCTTCAGTTTACACCGCACCAATGTTCAATAATTTGGACTGTCCATTTGAAATTAGAAGGTTATCTAATCCTTGTTAAAACTAGTTTGAGCAATTATCAAGTTCTAAAGAAATGGATGCCGAATGAGGATGCTTTGGAGGCCATTTCACTCCGAGTGTGGATGCCTGGAGATGATCAGTTGCTAGTCTATCAGACTCCAGAGCAGTCAGCGGATTCTACTAACTAAGAACTCAGTGTCTATATTCTCTTTTGGTATTTTGTTCATCCCAGCTGGATTCTAGCAAGCGGACCTATGTTATTTTGTCTAATACATAAGCGCTATTTGGTTCAACGTAATGGGATCTTTTCCTCGGGTTATGAAGGTCATTTCTATTTCTAGATATTTTGGTAGTGTTACTTGTGCCGTATGTTAGGCATATGTTATTTTGAGGTGATTAGATTCTGTTTAGTACTGGGTATACATGATTGGCTGTAAATTAACTTGATTTCTTAATGAAGCTGGGCATATGCCTTTTAATCAAAAAAAAAAAATTATCAAGTTCTAAATAGCTACTGGTGAAATCCAATCCACACCATTTAGTCCGAAATACACAGTTTAAATCTATATTGCCTCTCGATGATTTCGGTACAAACGGAGAACAGATCCACCCATATTTTAATGTAGGTGCGTACCCATCGTCCCTTAGAGTGGGGTAGGTCTGATGTGCTTCAAGACTGTCCAATCTGTTTTAAGATCTGTGTTATACTTTAATATTCGTGCACATTCGCTACAATGTTTGTGTGCACAGATCTTAAAGTGGATTGAAAGGTTTTGGAGCTCATCGAATCCCAAAATAGGTCCAACATCCATCAAGCCTACTCCACTCTAATCATCTGATTGCATTTATAGATAAGAGATTTATTGATTTATGAGAAATTGCATGATGTTTTAGTCTTCGATTTTTTTATTACGAACCCACAGAGCAGGTTAAGTACTCAACACCTTTAGCTTCGGCTTTGAAGCAAAATGACCAAGAGAAACCAATCAAATTCAACCTTTTTTAATACAAACCAAAGGCTCAATTTGTAAGTGCCTATCTAATTGGTGAATCTATGTTTGTAAGTAGCAGTTGGAAGGATAATGTCTTGTGATGCTCTTAAGGTGTTTGATTAATTGCTCCAGCCAAAATTTCAATCTCGTGTAAGATAGTTATAGATAAACACACATGAAAATTGCATAATTAGTTTGTATATTTATATGGTAAAATGCATGATATAATGACAAAACAATATTATTTGCTTATGGTAAAGAACACTGTGCCTTGCTAATCTATGGTTCCATTAACCGGTGTGTAAGAATGGAGTAGTGGTGCATGCTCGAAATGATAAAATGCATTGTGAATCAATAACTGCTATCTAAATCGTCTTAGTTAGTTAGAAGTAGGTGCCGGTTATCAGGAGCGAAACTAGAAAATCTTGATAGAGGGCTAAAACTTAAAATGCATAAATTATAATTAGTAGAAATTAAATTCAAATTCTCCACCAACACAAAATAAGCTCTTACTCTTACCACTAGACTACAAGTAGATATGTAATATTTATGAGAGGAGTTAGCTCTATATAAAATGTTCTAAAAACATAAAATTCAATTAAATCTTAATACACATAATTAAAATTTTAAAATTATAGGATTGGCTTTAGATCCGCCACTGTCGGTAATGAATAAGTGGTAGAATCTTTACTAAGCCAGAGCCGCTTTCTCTGTCACGCAAGTTCTAGTTGAATTTCTGCCGCTATTTGAGGGTTTAGTGATAACACGTTCTAATCCTTCAAACTGGCCTAGTATGCTGGTGAATTTTTAGGCACATGCCGCACATATGCTGTTATATACTAAAGCACCAAGCAATAGGGTGACATTTTTTGGTTATTAATCACTCAACTTTTATTTCGTGTGAGGTACTTGGATGTTTTACATGCCGTATTTTATGCATTTTGAATATAACATGTTGAGAATTACAATTATTATTTAATTTGAGTGACACGATTTTGAAAATTTTTAAGTTTGATTTTATACTGCATTATAGATGCAAATTTGAACTGATACCACGTTGAAGTATGATTATTTTACATAAATCATTCTATCTCATAAATATAGAGGTATTCGAAAAATCACAGATGAACCGATTGACTCACCAATCCGATATAATGGACCGTTAACACGAAATGAAATTTTACCAGATAAATATCCGGTCCCATTCTGACAACATACCTCACGCGAATACATTGGAAGCATTAACATGAAGTTCCTGGCGGTACCAAGCCACCAAACACTTGTACCACACCACAATATTTCCATCAAAGGACATCTCAGTCACGGAGTCACCACCCCACTAACAGGTATACAAACAAAGCTTAGCATCAAAATATCAAATACAAAGCAAATTCTCAGTCTATAGTTTAGAACATTTGTTCAACTATACTTTGCAAAATCTGTTACAAGGGACCTCGCTGTTGGTCTTCCAATGCTAATTTTGCTACAGAGCTGTAGATACTCCCCCATCACTAAATTTACTACAAAATTTGCTACAAAAGCACGAGGCATTTGTTCCCTACATAATTTGCTACAGAGCTGTAGACACTCCCCCATCACTAAATTTACTAAGGTTAACTAGGACCATTCAACTACTAGTACAGACTGAACAGTACAGCAACCCTTCATCCATGCCTGTCAGCAACTGCAACAAAAACTCAGCCAAAGAAAGAAAATTTAAACATAATGACAATGAATAAATAGAATAAACAATAAAAACTCGACGGCACTAAACTATCCAACAAATCTGTTCTACAATTTTTTACTAAAACATTTAACAAAATAAATTGCACAAACTTGCTGTGTTCCCAGCATTGATAGGTTCTCTCCAACATTTCAACCCAACATAGATATTTGCTTTAATACCTATCTTCTCCTCCTATCTCTATCTCGGTCCCTGTCTCTACGGTCGTCTCTCTCCCTACTCCCACTCTTCTCACGTGATGTTCCCCTATCTCTATCCCTTTCCCTGTCTCTGTGATAATCCCGGTCCCTTGCCCTGTCTCTCTCTGATGACCTGTGACGGGGGCTTCTACTCCTGCTGCGTGGCCTTTTCCTAGAAGATTCTTCAGCTTTCTCACCTGACTTTGATCTCTCTTTCGACTCGGTTGATGTTTTCTCTACACAACAAAAATAAATTTGTTTATTCACCAACTGAAAAAAACAATTCACGTTCAGTCCGTTCTGGCATTGCACCAACAGCATGGGAATTATTTTCCAGTGGTCTGTTCTCAAGTATTCATTCAGGCAGGATAAGAAAATGCCCTGTTAGTACTTGTGCAGTACCAGGTAAGTGATATCTGGACAGACCATACAATTTAGGTCAAAACCTGGTAGATTCAGTGATTACCTGACAAGTGGCTGTTTCTTTTCCCGTCATTCGATTGGGACAAGCCAAATTCAGATTCAAGACGCTGGCGATGAGCTGCCACCTTCTTTTCTATGTCATCGGTATTTCTCATTCCTCTCTCTTCAAGAGATTCACGGTACTCCATGACAGCTACTTCAAGTTGTCTCAACTTCTGTCTGTCAAACCAAACCATTCTTTAATATATTAACTAGTATATTAAATAACCAACATATATATATATATATATATATATATATCATTTTCTTTGCTTGAACTATGAACTATGATTAATAGAATATGATTTTGTTGCCATTCATAGAAGGGTAAAATACAATAATTTATTGTCAGCATAGAGGATTGCGATCCCATACTTAGGTACCATAAGGATCACAGTCAGGTTGGGAACTGATAATCAATGCCAGTGATTCCATACTCATAGGCAACAGCTACACCATGGTCATGGCCTCATTTTAGCTATCTGGTTAAAAATCATTTTAGCCATATGGTCATGGCCTCATTTTTGAAGTTCCATTTAATAGTGGCACAATAAATATGTTTATGATCATTAGCTGGCAACGTCAGGTGCTGATCAGACTGGCTCGTACACCACTGTCCGGTCAAAGGCAAACAGTTGATTGAGAAAATAACCTCTGTTCCTCGTTGATAGCACTCTCCTGTTGCATCTGAACTGAACTCTCTTTGGCCACTTCCAGCTCACCACCCTCCTCATCTGCAATTTCACTTTCAGAAGAATATTCTATAATACCCGAAACTCCCTCCACCTTTCTCTCCTCCCCCTCACCTACATCCTCAACGTCATCATCCCGGGCCCACTTTGACACGGTCAATACGGGTACTGGGTCTGCACTCTCTCTCTTACCTGTTACCACCTCCTCAACCTCCTCCTTATCATATTCAGCCTCCGGAGCAACCTCTTTCACAGTTTTACCATACTCATACTTCATCTCAGCAGCATTGTTGTCTCTCTCTGCTTCCTCTAGGTTAAGGAGCCGAGCAACCATCATCTCTCTTCCACCAGCCAAAGAGAGGCCATTGTGGCGGCAACGCCTTTCCAGCTCGGCCAATGGGAGGTCAAGGAGTTCTTTACGGGCCGCAGCTTGGCCCATGGCCAAGGCACCATCTTGGGACAACTTGGAGTCATCTGATAGATCTCCGGGGCCACCTTTCTTATCTATCTCCGGTGCATCACCACATAAAGAGTGATACAGGACGACACCTGAGTTGTTCGACCTGAGGAAGGTGGCCCGTAACCCATTTAGGAATGCATCAGAGAAGAGGAACCAGTCACCCCATACTTGTAGTACTTTTAGTACTCTCTCCTGCATTTAGCAATTAAAAATAAAATGATACATTGATATGATTATTTCATTCAGTTTCTTCCAAACTTGTTAGCTATAACAAACTGCACTAACTACTAAATCCAATGAATGAGTGCTGTTCTACTAATGCTGACGTAACTTCCAACAGTCTGTACCCAAACAGTGAAGTTTCCAGTGTTTTGGAGGAAGGTTGGGATTTATGCCAAAATATAGAACTAACCTTCTTCCTCAACATACTCATTTAAAAAAATATATTATTTAAATAATTAAACTAATGGTATAACTGGTTACAATGGAAATTGAGTTAAAATTATAAATATGACAAAAACTTGCAGCTCTGTCAACTGAGGCAAAATCTCATAAGTAATATGGCAGGATCCAACCTCAAAAGAGACAAATAGAACCCCATTCTGTTGCCAAAAGTTCCCCCACCATAGATTACAAAGGTGCTCAAAAGTCCATATGACTAAAATCAGACAGCTCAGGTCAGATCCCAAAAGTCCCCCATTCTGCTGCCAAAAGTTACCCTACCATAGATTACAATGGTACTGACTAAAATCAGACAGCTCAACTCAGATCCCAAAAGTCCCAACCAACCCCACAAAAAATAAAAATAATAAAGAACTGCAGGATGATGGAGTTTAAAACACCAGCAAGAAAGAGGGAGAGAAGGAGTAATTGGCAGCCGCTTCCAAGGCTTTCTGAGAGAGAGAGAGAGAAGAGTTACCTTGAGGGCTTCAGCAGTGATGCGGCCGGTGACACTACGGTATAAATCATTGAAGCTCTCCATGATATCAGGCAGGGCTGCCTCAAATTTCGTTCGGAATGCAGAGGCGTTCTTCACAGGTGCACTGCTGTTGTGCAGGATGTCTGACACCAGCATCAGTCTTGCCACCTTCGTTGGTATGGGGGTCTCCTTTAGCGTAAGTGATTCCGTCAAAACCTCCACTATCTGGCATTCATATGATAATTAGAATTTGAAAAACTCATAATAGCACTGACCCATCCTATTCCTATATGAGTGTTGACAGAACCTCCCTCACCATTTTATTTGAGTGAATTTGACAAAATGACCAAGGTACCTTGGATGTCCTCTCCAAGTTTAACAATTTCTTATGGAGCACAGCATCTCGCGGAACCACCATAAATTTTATGAATGCAGGGCATTTTTGCAACGTCGTTCTTAGTTGTCCATTAATAGTATTGTTTTCATCTTTCCCAACAATGCAGAGATTTTTGGAATTATCAAGAATGTATAATCCTTTGTATCAGTACATACCTCAAAGCTTAACTATTGTGTTCGACAACAAAAATCTTTGATTTCATAAAAAAAAGAAAATGGAAGTGTACCTCTCCAGCTGCATCAGCATTGTCTAGTGAAAAACCCATGGCTGCTTTTATTTGGCTCCTTTCTAGTGTCAATGAACGGAGCATATCCTCAAATTCATCTCGTTGAGAATCTGTCAATGTACGCTCTAATTCAACACGCTAAACAAATAGACAAATAGTCAATTTTGAGATCAAGTTGTTGCCATATTTAAAATTTTAGTATCTACGAGGTAAGACACCTCAAAAACATCACTCAGGGCCAAAAGTAGGAATCTCCGTTTTTAATTATAGTTATCTTATGACTTGATTATATTTAATTAATCAAATAACACAGGTAAATTATTCAACTTTAACAAAATTTCCTTTATAATATAAGATTAGTATAGAATCTTATTTTTACAAAAAAAAAAACTACATGATAATCAAAACAACTTCACTATAAAGCCAAGAGGAACATATTATTCATGGTCTGGTTGCTCACCCTGCTTCTACTGGCTGAAGTCACCGTACTGATTTCTTTCGTGTGCTCAGGGCTCTTCGTAGAAGAGAGAGCTGGTGGCATCCACCTATTGACAAGATGACCAAAGATATTGCAATATGTGATAAGTTGTTTCATGACTACTAATTTGAGCTTTAATACAATACATAATCTTGGAACTGCATGAAAAGGCACCTTCCGCTCCCAGTAATCATTATAAAAGGCTCCGTTCTCCACCTTTGCAAAGTATCGCCCTGCAGAGAGGCCATCGAGCATTAATTAAAAAGGAACTTGAAATTAAAATAAGCTACATTCCCATATATTGGAAGTTAGTGTAGGGCACAGACCTAAAATCAATTATATATTAATACAGCATCTGACCACCACACTGTCAGTATGGTAGACCAGCACCCTAGGGTGATTTAAGTAGTTTTGTGCACAACCTTACAAAAAATCTTGGCCAAATACTAAAGAAAGAAGAGAACAAAGATAGAACCAAAAATAGATTGATGTACATCAGATTGTCCTGAAGCACCGGTCTGCACTGCGAAGAGAATACAAACCTGAGCAAAAGAATATAACCGCCAGACGTAGTAGGTGTGTTCTTTTGACTTGAGGTCAAATAGAAAGCTGAATAGGGGATTGCCACGACCTCTCTCCATCACAGATTGCTCAAATGCACAACCCCCATCAAGCACGTGTAAGGCCATGGTGTCAATGACATGGCGAAGCCGGTCATCTTCTGGCGGAACCACCACTATGTCAGGGATGTTCGGTGTGAGCACCTACATTCAAACCAAAAGAGAAGTTCCCAACTTGACATAAAAACTTATTTCTAGAAAATCTCTTTAAAAATGTTGCTGGTATCTTTAATAAATAATCAGAGAGACATTTTTAAGTTCCTCCAAGAAAATTCAAAAGCTACTCCCTAGTTACTGTAATCACTTACAACAATACACTTTATATGATACAAAAAATTCATTTCACAAATGCTAAATTGCAGGCTTTAGTTTGTCATTATTCAAAGAGAAAGACAGAATGCATCCAACTCCAAATTAATCTCTCAAACTACTATAATTTGGAAGTTCATACATTATGAGCTATTTTTGCTAGCAAAGAACAACAAGGTCTACAAATAATTTGGATGAGAGAACAAATTAAGGAGGATAATCATCTGTAGGTATCCTCAGTCCTCACTCAAGGTATTGACAAAAATGTAGAAGTGGACTTTATCTAGCTATTTACATCACTTGGTTATATAAATGAAATTAAAGATCTGTAGTGTAGGTTTGCTCCATAGCCCAAATAAACAATGCCCTAATTAAGACTACTTAATGGATCACTCTTGTTTTTAATGTAAAATCCAATCAAATTTGATAATGGTTTTCAAAATTACTGTAAATATCAGTTCCCGAATAGTGTCTCCTTCCCTCCCTTCCCTTTTTGCCTTTTTGGAAGATTGGCCACCGCTGCCAATAATGCATTAACAAATCTAACAAGTGTCCAGTACCGCTACAGTTCAAACTAAATGCCAGTGCAAGCCAGCAACAAAAAACCTCTATACAACTCGATGCCAAAAAAAGAAAAGTGTGTGCAACGCTACCAAAATCCAAAGGAACAGTTCAACTTGATTAACAACTCGATAACAAAAAAAAAAAAAATTGAACAGGGCTACAAGTCGGAGGACATGCAGGCATTTGTTATTTCCAGAGCTCCCCCTCCCCCTATCGCCTTTACAGAGAAGGCTCCAGCTGGTCATTTTCCCTCCCTCCCTCTCTCTCTCTCTCTCTCTCTCTCATGGCTTGTAGTGAGCCATAGGGCCACAGTAAGGCAGGTCAAAGGGTTCTCCTGGGTCAACAGCTGTTTCTGTAGCCATTCCATCTGTGGCAGATTTATAAGGTGCAAAGAAAATCTGGCTTCTGAACAGTCAATGAGTCAAAAGATGTGACAGGCCATTTCTCCAACAAGGGTCCAGCCAAAGATTGTCGAGGTAATCAGGCACTTTTTATACTTCTTTTCAAGGGTTTCATGTGTGCTAGTACTTATATTGTTCTTTTTTGCTCTTCATTCAAATTGCAACCTCTTTAATTTTTAATATACATTGATAGTAAGTCTTTTTGCCTATTATTAAAAGAGCAAGTTGAAGGCCTAATGATCTAACATGGGAAGTCCCCCCAGTCAGGGGAAAAACTGTGGGGAAAAAGGAAGACTCATGACCGTATATTAGGGTCATACGAAGAAGATATGTGTCGTTTAGACAATAGGAATCAAAGTTAGGAATCCTCAGCTTTAGCAGCACCCGGACAGTAGTTCTTTGAATGCAAGTGCTTCTAACAAAGAAAGCATAAAAAAGAGTAAATACGCACTTACCAGCTCTGAGTTTGGTGTTGCTGCTGGCGCGACAATGGGTGGGCCCCCAGGGCCAGATAAGATCACAGTATTACCCTGCAATAAAATATTAAATATATTCAACTAATGCATGAGCAAAATCTGAGAGTGAAGGATTAAATGTGTAAATTTCGACCTCTTGGTTTCTAATTGCCATGTGCCCAGGTGGAGGTGCAGGAAGTGCTTGAGAGGGTAGAGCCACAGACTTTCCCCACCCAATTTTCAATTCATAATCATACACTATTACACCTGAGGGACAAAATGGAAGGAGTATTATAGATATGACATGCAATTAAACCTCAAATTTTGCATCAATCATGTAACCAAAACCTAAGAGGACAAAAGCCTGTATGCACCGATCCTATACTGTAGTCACACGTAGTCCAAACTGTAGCATTTGTAACCTTGGAAACAAAATAAGAAAGTTCTTGGACTTCTTAACTTATTCTTTTCAAAAAATTTGAAAAACAACTTGCAGTTTAAATACAATCTAGCAATGACAGGGGTCAAAACGGTGTGGATCATATCTGATCCGTACAATACGTATTTGAAAAATTAGACGTGGAAATCCCATATATGATTGGATTTCACTTCTAGCCTAACTCAACTTGTTTGGGACTAAAGGCTTGGTTGTTGTTGTTGTTTGATATCCGATATCCAAATATCCATGTGGATATGGATACAAATATGGTTTTACATTTCTATTATCCATATCCGAATAATAGATACATACCATATAGTTTAATATATATTATGAAAAAATTATGTCATTCACCATTATAATTACATATGTATTATGAACTTCAGTATTTTTTTAATATTATTTTAATATTTTTTTAATAAATACCTGATCTGATCCATATCCGTCTAATATCCGCATCTGGAAAATTAAAAAGGGGTATGGATATGGTTTTACCACTATCCGCTCTGATTTCACCCCTAAGCAATATATTGACTTGAGAGCAGAAAAAACAGGGGAAAAAAAAAGTGCAAGTTATTTTCTCACCCAAATAAAGGGTGGGGGGGCAAAAAAAACAAACCTTGCATCTCGTCCTTGGCAGCCTGGCCATCGGCTCTGTTCATAAAGGCAACAAAGCCACAATTCCTTTGCCTTCTCCTTTCCTCTTCAGTACGGGGCCACATGATCTTGACACTAGCTATAGGCCCAAATCTGCCAAAGGTTCTTAACAGAAAATTTTCATCTACCTGAAAAATTAAAAGGAAAAACAATTGAGTATAACCTCATTACTTCTTGCTCCTACCGAAGACAAACATTTCAGCAATGATGACAACTGTTCCTAATCGAACTTTTTATTTGATGAAAATTCCTAATCAAACTTTATTTCTCTCTGCAAACATATTTGCGTTTGCCCAAAATTACTCCTAAGCTGCTTTATTCCTAACAAAAAGCTTGAGGTTTCTGTTTATCCAAAGCAATGAGTGCAATGTATTCAAAATAACCACTGAACAAGAGTATGCAAGGAGCAATAACAGAATGCAATTGAGCACTCTTTATCCCAATCTTGTCTGTGCTCTCCCCAGAAGTATGAAGTTACGAACGAACAAAAAATAAAAAACACAATTAAGAACCTTTGGCGAGAGGTTCCCAACATATAAATTCGTCGTTTGAGGGTCTCCATCATCAAATGACCCATACTTCAGGTCAAAATAATCTGGTGTCTCATCAAAATGGCTAGAGGACTGCAACAAAAAAAAAGTAAATAAATCATGTATGTGCGGTTCTGTTTCTACTTGATAGTTTCATTGTTCCTCTCTCTTGTCTTGGCTAGCTCAGTGATTGCATGGTGCTTTAAAACCGACTTGTAAGTGTTAATGTTTAACCACCATGATCAATATCACCAAGGTTAGATGCAAAATTCATTCTAAAAAGAACAAAATTAACCAAATAGGACAAATGAAGTTCATTCTAAAAGGACATAACCAAGTAGCACAAACTAGTTGCACACCTCAGTTTGGACTTTTTTTTGGTTCAATTATATTTATCTGCTTTACAGTATTTTCTGTGATCTGTTCATTTTCTCTGCAATTCTGTCTGCACAGATTATAAATGGCTCAAGAACTTCAACCCCCCCCCCCCCCTCCCCACCAAAAGAAAAAAGGGAAACCCTGAAGAAGTTGTCAAGTGAAAAGAACTTACAGCAGAGGAGGCGGAGTTGTTGTTGCGAGCTTCTCGCTCCTGGTTGCGCTTTTCTCTCATCTCTTGCTCGTATTTGAGCTCCTCCAGAAACTTGTCTATGGCTCTCGTCTTTCCTTTTTCCTTCTCCTTTGGCTTCTCCTCATCTCTCTGCGATTATTATAACCTTATCATTACAATACGATGAGGAAACAACCAAAAATGCAGAACGATGCAGTTTCTGCTTGATTTAATGGTTAAACACATTCTTGTTTTGTAAGTTGATTTTTCTTGCAAGTATAATTCTACATAATTGTTCTGCATAAACAAGTTGAGAGAGAGATTTACAATAACCAAGATAGTATAAATATATCGTATATAGTCAAGGATGATGATTTCAGAACTCAGTACAAACCAAATCAGGCCCAGAAGCGACCCATATTGCTTCTTTTTTCAATTATGCTTTGTTCCATCTTTTTCAATGTGCTGTTAACACTTGATGCCGCTGTTAACTTTAAAAGAACCTTTGCAGAGGAGAAATTAAAAAAGGACACAAAATATTACATGCAATGATATCTACAATAAGCCAAGATTAAAATCCTTGAAGAGTGAAGACGGTAAAAACTAATTTTTTACCTTTCTCTCTGGTTCTTTCAGTTGTGATGATGGAGGCAAGAATGATGGCACGTACCTGAATATCAGAAATACATAAAATAACAACAGATGTATATTGATCTTATTGACAAAAACTCCGTACAAAAGAATGATGTAGAACCTTAACCAGAACTAGTAAGCATAATATCAGTAAATGAACTCTCTTAGACGCATGGAATGGTGTGTTAATCTTTGCACATATTTTTTATTGACTTGAAGGGAAATTTAGAAAAATCTTTGGTACAAGGTTTAAAATATATTATGTATTCGTCAGTACATTACCACCATTTTGAAGACAATAGCATAAAAAAAAGCTGCGAATGATACACTAATCCTTGTAATTTATATTCAATACAAGGAAAAAGGAAGAAACTCTCAACTCTTAAATAAGAATCCTTCAGAAGAAAAAATAACAGCTAGATATTTGTAGAAGAAAAACATAGCTCAGTACCACAAAATAACACTCGATATCTACACACAGTAGCACAAAGGTTACGTCATCTATTTGTTGCTAGTGACTAATTGTGCCGGTAAAACCAATACCACTACATGCACCATTTTTCAACACAAGTGCATTTTCATTTACCTACTTCCCTTCTTTGAAAGAGACATCCCTTCTTTGGATTGTGAACCTGCCATTGGCCCATTTTTAATTTAAATTAATGTGCACAAAAAAATCAAATAAATAAGCAATGCATTATATAAAATATGAAACACTTGGATTACAATAAAATTAAGGTTACGTAGAATTATCGCTTCCAATTTCCAAGAAATTGTATTGTGACCTCTATTTTAAAATTCGGTTTCCATAGCTTTTTGGCAATGTAAAGTACCAGGAAAAATCCTTTTTCTGCAACTTGATTTACTCATTCTTTTTAGTACAAAAGACATTTTTGTGGGGTCATTGGATAAAACCCTTCAAAGAAGTCATATTTTCAATCTATTAAAAATAGACATTGAAAAAAGAGCAAATTGTGAAGCTCCTAATATTGAAAGGGCCAAAATATAATAGTGTAAATCTTGAAGCATCATTTCTACCATTCACTTGAAGAAACTAAATCCAAAATTTAACCTTGTGAATCATTCTCGTGCTTCCTATTTGGGTCGATAAACCCTCCTCTGACAAAGGCCTTCGATCCAGGTGTGCCATCACTCTTAAACGACTCGACAAACTCAGCATACACACGGGCTGCTTCGTCCTCTTCCCTCTTTGAAAATTTACAATGAATTTGCATCAGAAAAAAATAATAATTTAAATATACCACCAACACCGGACATACCTATTACATCAGTTGGGTCAGGTATTGTTACGTAACAGAATGTCCTAAATTGCACTTGGGCCCTAACTGTCGGATTCAAAATTGCCGACCGTTCTTTACTAGATTAATCTTGTGAATATATGAGGACTAAAGTTGGAACAAACATTAAGGTTTAGCCAAAAAACGGTCAAGCACCAGCAAGAACAGGTCCAAATTGCAATCCTTACCAGGTACCCAGTTGTACCAATGATGATTAAAACTGAATACTGAGTTTTTCTAATTGAATCTATTTGTGTGCTTTCTATTAAGAGCTGGTTTGCTCTTCTTTAGGCTTCCTATAACAACTTTCACAGATGCAGTCACAAATTATAAACACCAGCTACTACGCCTTGTTGACAACTCATATCTTCAAAGGATCATTGTGAATTTGTGATCCTTACACAAACAAGCATGAAGAAAAAGAGGGAGGGGAGAGAGAAGATAGTGGACAGTTCATACCTTCTTTCTAGCCTCCTCAGCTTCCCTGTGTCTGAGAAAGGACTTTTTTGAACTCATCTCATTCAGATTTCCAAAAGGCCTCTGAAGAAGCAAAATTAAAAAAAAAAAGTATGAAAGAAGCAAAAATGAAAATGAAAATTATGAATGTATAGTCTTCTATTTCAGGTAACAAGTTATTCTTCATGTTTTTGCTGCCAGGTTTGTAATTTTATGTTACCAGCAATGTACACGGTAATACTGACGAGATACGGAAAGACTCCCTTCTTTCAGTCATGAAGTTTAGTTTGATCAAAACTTCAAATCGGAACCTTAATAAGCCTAATTTTGCTTTATAATCTCAACTAAATGCTGATCGTAAGTAGTACCAACTAAGCAGCAAGAAGAAAAATTACTGTGCCATACCGTACCGTAAGGTATGGAGCGTGCCTCGCGGAGCTTGGGTGGTTAGATAAGGCCAAGAAATTAACCGGTCCAGAAAATCGCAGAGCGTACAGTGGTAGAGATGGAGGATTGGAGGTACAGAGCGGAGTTGGGAAGAGAGAGAGAGAGCTAGGGTTTCTACCTCGCTCGCGTTCGAAGACGGGACGATTAATTGTACAGACAACATTCAAGGAATTCATATCACCTGAGGTAACAGAAATTTTGGGTTTATACGGACCGTCCGATCTGCTTTGGCATGACTATCAAGGGCCCCATGCAGTTTACTTCGGTTTGGATTGGTCTGAATTCTGATCGGACGGTCCAAATTTTGAGTTTACTTCGGTTCGGATTTGGACTTCTTCAGTAGGGCCTGGATCCTCTGTTTCGAGTAAAAATCCGTGGTGTGGCGATCTATCTATTCAGGCCAGGGGACCCGGTTACTTTTGTTTCCTCGTTCCGACACTTTTAGCTTGATATCGTTGTTGGTGAATTCATATCCTCTGAGTTAACTCAAAATTTGAGTTAAGATCTAGACCGTCCGATTTAAATCTGTACTAATATTAATGGATCCGCGTGTTATAGCTGTTTTTTTTTTGTACCACTCTAAAAAATCGGAATAAATTAAACAGCACCCAAAAAATACGAATTGAGATTCCACCATGTTCGCGTAGTGAATCTGCGAACAAATCGCCAATCCGTTCGCGTAACGGATCCGCAGACTGACTCGCTAGCGCCATAACCTGCCAGACTGACCCGTCCGCGTGGTGGATCCTCGCACCGACCCATTCACACAGCGGATATGCGAACGTGGCGGAAATGGATATACCCCCTCCGCAGGCCATTTTCCCTCACTTCGTCGCTGTCCGTCCCTGTCTCCGCAAAATCCAGGTTTTTCTTTTTTTACTTAAAATTTTTTATTTAATTTTTTATTTAGTAGTAGTATTGTAAATTATATATAAATATTTGTGTAGTTTTAGTTTTTATTTTAGTTTAGAATATTAAATATTTGTGTAGTGTAGTTTTAGTTTAGAATACCAAATATTTGTGTAGTTTTTGTTTTAGTTAGAACACCAAATATTTGTGTAGTTTTTAGTTGGTATATTTTTGTGTAATATTTGTATAGTTGTTTTACTTAAGTAGTATATTTTTTACTAGACAAAAATAGTAGTTTGGTTTAGTTGGTATATTTTTTATTTAGTTTAATTTAGTTGTGTACCAATTTAGAAATTGATCAATTTAGGAATGTCCAAAAATTGTAATATATTATTATAAGTGATGTTTCTATGGACATAAGGACCTATTTGTAAAATGAACATGTTTTTATTTTCAAAGTTCAAACAGTCGATCCGAACCGTTTATCTTGTTCTCCATATTAATATGTGCTTTTGGAGACCAAATTTTTTACTATTTATTAAAATGGGTACAAAAAAATATCAAATTCAGACGATTGAATTTTGTATCCATCTTAATAAATAGTAAAAAAATTCATAAAAATGTAAAATTTGGTCTCAAAGCACATATTATTATGGAGAACAAGATGAACAGTTCGGATCGACTGTTTGAACTTTGAAAATAAAAATATGTTCATTGTACTGTTCTTGAAATGATTGATAGAGGTCAAAACTGACAAAATTGATAAATTTAATGTTAGTATGGCATCAACTAGCGGTAGTAATGAAAACCATATGCAAGATGATTTACAACTGGATTTATCACTGGCATGTACCATATTTCCAAATATGACGAAAGAGAGTATCTGATACCACCTTATTAGACCTATTATTTCGACTTGTTTCCATACAAAAAAATCTGTGTTTTGAACCAACAAATAGTGCCTTTTACATTAAATATCCATAGAATGTGGTACTGCTTTGTTTTGGTTCTTACTTTGCAGGAATCAGGCGAAATCGGGCAAAATCAGGCAAATAGCAGACTTCAGGAAGATTTGATGCGAGTCGCAACACCCATGATGAGAGTCGCATCAAAGCCCAAAGCGACCTGTGATGCGACCCTCACTCCTGCCTTGAAGACGAGATGATGCGAGTCGCATCCCACTGATGCGAGTCGCATCACGAGTTGCCGCCCAGTTCAAATTGAACCTGATACACCCCATGTCATATCCGTTGCCTGTAAAAGGAGGTCCTGTGCCAGAATTTCGAGAGCTTTTTCCCCATTTTACATTCCATAACACTGAGAGAGCAGAGATCAAGAGAGAAGAAGGAGATTGGAGCTTGCTTGAAGAAGAGGAGAAGAAGAGAAGATTGCAAGATCATCTCCAATCCACCTTGGATCTTCGAGCTTCATCATGATCTGCTTATTCTATCTCTCTTTTATGCTTTGCTTCATCACGACTGAGTAGATCTTTAGTTCCTAGGGTTAGGATGTAGTCTCATAACTTTGTCTTTGAGTTGCATGTTGATTTGATCTAAGCTTGAACTTGTGTGATTCTTTGTTTGAGTATTCATTGATTGCTTGATTTTGATTGCTTGATTGATTCTTGATTGTCTACTGTTAGATGTCTATAGCATCTCTTCTAGTAATTTGACCTTGATGTATCTTGAAATTGTGATTGAGTATTTGAGGTAGATCTAAGATCAATAGTAGCCAAGAGGTGAACTTTCCATTATTGAGAGGTTGTGGATACCTCTAGCAAACCAGACAATCAATTTAGGTTAGATACCAGTAGGTGAGAGCCACAGGTTGAAGCCTCGCACAAGAAATCAACTTAGATACGAACACATGTCAGCTCAGCTCGAGGGCGATGCGACCCTCATCACATCTGATGCGACCCTCATCAGAGATGATGCAACCCTCATCAGAGATGATGCGAGTCGCATCATACAGGTCGCATCAGAGATGATGCGAGTTGTATGATAGGTCCAGAGATGGCAAAGTTTGGGATGAAACCTAAAATCCTGGGAACGCCTTTTATCATTGTTCAAAACCAAAACCTTTAATTGCTTTCATTTACTATTAATTGAATTGTCACTTGAAATTAGGAAATATAAACAAACCAAACTCAACTTTTCACACTTCTAGTACCTAACTCGGATTAGTAAGAATTTAGAATCGAATTGGACCGTCCCTGAGGATCGATACCTGATATACTATACGATTAGGACTGTGCACTTGCAGTTTTAGTCGAGAGTAGACTCAAGGTTTAAACTGGTACAGCTCGCTGTACCTGAAACTTTGTAGCGTACTTTCACGCGAACAGTATCAGTCCTCTTTGCTGGTATAAATTCGAGTAGCACAAGATGAGGAACGCATATGTAAGTTTACGTTTTGACAAATCAAATAATTTTTATTTTTATTTAGATAAAAATAGGTAAGTTATATATTTGTTTGTTTTGAAATTAAATGCAGACTCATACCTTGATGGGGACGCGGAACAATCAGATGAGTATCCTCTATGACGAGCGATACGCTCCAGCGTTAAAGAGTTTGGGTCTGTGGCATGTTTCACAGCTGACCCCAATTGTTGCAGATGCCGCTCTTCTATCTACGTTGGTCGAGAGGTGGCGGCCGGAGACACACATTCCACCTGCCCGTTGGAGAGATTACGGTGTCTCTTCAGGATGTCAGTTGTCTCAGGGGACTACCTATTACTAGACAAGCTGTGACGGGTGTGGAGTACGGAGACTTCACAAAGGACGTTGAAGAATTGTTAGGACCCAACCTGATGAAGGAAAGGTCCCTAAAGAGATCGAAGGTTGCATCAAAAAACGACATCAGTATCTTGCGTTTGCGAGCGGCATTCAAGTAAGTTGTATTTTTTTAATAGTAAGTATTTGATTGTGATGTTTCACACACTGTACTAAATTAGTTCGTACTTGTAGTGGAAAATTGGCAAAAGAGGCGTCTGAGGAGGTGGTAGATCGGTGGACACGAGCTTACATAATGGAGCTGTTCTCTTGCTGGTTGTTCTCAGATTTCTCTGGGAACATCGTCCCTGCTTTTATGTCGCAGTGGCTGAGGGACTTGGCAGACCCTCCACAGATGAATTGGGGTGTGGCGGTTTTGGCATGTCGGGTATAAATTACTCTATCTTCTTTTTATAAATAAATTATTTTTTCTTATTACATTGCAAATAACCGCAACTTGTATGAAAATAGGTCGAAAAAGCTGGTCTGTATTGACTGATTGATCCACTTCAGTATTGGTCGTGGATGAGATTTCTATTTGGTCGTCCGTAACCACAAGAGGAGGGTTGGGCTCCAGACTGGGGTCATCCGGACGAGAAGACCTGTCCTGCGTATGCTCAGAGATTCTACACTAAAAAGACCTTTGTTGCCACCCCTCACGGCAAGCCTTCTGGAGTTTGGTTTTCTAGGACTCAGTTCGAGCAGATGATTGTGTATTTTTAATCTCCCTATTATGTTTGATGTGCCAGTGGTTAATTGTATCTTTCATCTTATCATTGCTGTCATATGTCATCCCCTCAGACAATTCATGTATTTCTCCCTTTTGATTTACAAAAGAAACACCAAAATTTAAACAACATCAATTTAATAACAACAATTTAATAATTATATTAAAATTAAATAAAAATTAACAAACATACCTCAGAAGTCGCAAAAAAAGAGCTATTGGCATCTTCAAACCCTGATGTGTCATAAAATTACTCAAACGGATGTCTTTCCCCATGACCCACTATAGGTCACTTCCGTCTACCAAGCATAGGAATACCAGTATTCTCATCACTGTGATCTGATACCCCACCGTCCCCATTATCATCCCAATTAGCCTCTGCCTCCCTTTCTTTAGGATCGTCGTCCGTATTGTCAGCATAATAAAGCTGTTCAAGAGTTTCAGATCGATCCCTTTCAGATTGGACTCGGCTAGAGGATGAAGATGGAATCTGAGGTCGACCCCTGTCAGATTGAACTCTACTAGGACCCGCTACACATAGGGCCTGACTAGGACCCGCTACAGATGGGGTCCGGCTGGGACCCGTTACAGATTGCTCGAGCCCCAAATCCTGAGTAAAGTGCAACAATTGTCTGGTATTCTGTCTAGAGTTTTGTCTAGAGTTTTGTCTGGGGTTGGCTACCACATATAACTCTAGAAACTTGAAAGGAGTAGCCATATTCATTGTCATTTGGAGATATAACTCCCAATTGCTGTCGTCTTGTATTGGGAACTGTTGGAACCAGGTTTGGTTGCCTTGGCCAATATTGATCCTTGTGTTAATTACCAGTTCATAATTACGGTGGTCAATACCGAGTTGTTGGTGATACCACCTTATTAGACCTATTATTTTGACTTGTTTCCATACAAAAATATGTGTTTTGAACCAACAAATAGTGTCTTTTACATTGAATATCCATAGAATATGGTACTGCTTTGTTTTGGTTCTCACTTTGCAGGAATCAGGCAAAATCGGACAAAATTAGGCAAATAGCAGATTTCAAGAAGATTTGATGTGAGTCGCAGCACCCATGATGAGAGTCGCATCAAAGCTCGAAGCGACCTGCGATGCAACCCTCACTCCTGCCTTGAAGACGAGATGATGCGAGTCGCATCACTTGTTGCCGCCCAATTCAAATTAAACCTGATAGGCCCCAAGTCAGATCCATTGCCTATAAGAGGAGGTCCTTGGCCAGAATTTCGGGAGCTTTTCCCCCCTTTAGATTCCAGATCACTTTGAGAGCAGAGATCAAGAGAAAAGAGAGAGATTAGAGATTTCTTGGAGAACAAGAGAATCGCTTGGAGAAGAAGAGAAGATTGCAAGATCCTCTCCAATCCACCTTGGATCTTCGAGCTTCATCACGATCTGCTTACTCCCTCCTTCTTTTATGCTTTCTTTTACCATGTTTAAGTAGAATTTTAGTTCCTAGGGTTAGGATGTAGTCTTTAAACTTTGCCTTTGAATTGCATGTTGTTTTGATCTAAGTTTGAACTTGTGTGATTCTTTGTTTGAGTATTCATTAATTGCTTGATTTTGATTGCTTGATTGATTCTTGATTGTCTACTGTTAGATGTCTATAGCATCTCTTCTAGTAATTTGACCTTGATGTTTCTTGCAATTGTGATTGAGTATTTGAGGTAGATCTAAGATCAATAGTAGCTGAGAGGTGAACTTTCCATTATCGAGAGGTTGTGGATACCCCTAGCAAACCAGACAATCAATTTAGGTTAGATACTAGTAAGTGAGAGCTACAGGTTGAAGCCTCGCACAAGAAATCAACTTAGATAGGAACACATGTCAGCTCAGCTCGAGGGCAATGCGACCCTCATCAGAGATGATGCGAGTCGCATCATACGGGTCGCATCAGAGATGATGCGAGTCATATGATAGGTCCAAAGAGGGCAAAGTTTGGGATGAAACCTGAAATCCTAGGAACGCCTTTTATTATTGTTCAAAACCAAAACCTTTAATTGCTTTCATTTACTGTTAATTGAATTGTCACTTGAAATTAGGAAATATAAACAAATCAAACCCAACTTTTCACACTTCTAGTACCTAACTCACATTAGTAAGAATTTAGAGTCGAATTATACCGTTCCTGAGGATCGATACCTTATTATACTATACGGGTAGGATTGTGCACTTGCAATCTTAGACGAGATTAGATTCAAGGTTTAAACTGGTACAGTTAGCTGTACCTGAAACTTTGTAGCATACTTTTGTGCGAATAGTTGGTACACTTCCTTATTTATACTTCTAAAATCCAAACCTAAGCCGATATTGAACATTTTCGGCATTTGGTGGCTATAATAAGTGCCATTTGGTCCTTGTAATACTTCACCACCAAAATAACAAGCAATTTCAATCATAATTGGTTGAATAAACCTAATATTATAAAAAAATATTATAAAACAATGCACTAAATTAAATAATACTACAGAAAATAATTTTTTTGAAAAAGATAATGAAAAAAACGTACCTTGGCGGCTGTCTTCGGTGAAGAATTGAAACATAATCGATCTGATCTGTATTTATTCTAAACCTAATGAGTGCGCATATCCACCATGCGAACGGGTTGGTGCGCGGATCCACCACGCGGACGGGTCAGTTTGGCGGGTCATGGCGCTAGCGAGTCGATACGCGGATTCGTTACGCAAACAGATTGGTGATCCGTTCGCAGATCCACTACGCGAACGTGGTGGAATCTCAAATCTGATTTTTCAGATGCTGTTTAATTTATTCTGATTTTTTAGAGTGGTACAAGAAAACGGCGTGTTATAGACGTGGACGTGATCAGACGACCCAAAAATTAACTCATACGGTGCGTTAACGCAGATCCATTGTGGGTCCGGTGGGCATGAGGCTTGCAGTCGCATAGGACGAAGCCTTTATTAAATTAAAATTGATGAAACGTAGCTGATTTATGGATACTTTAATTGTTGTTCCCCCGATCTCGCCGCTATTAGGAAGAACGAAGAAGAATGCCCAAAATTCATTCATTTTATTTTAACCGTAATATGACTGTAATTTTTTAATAATAAAATTTTAAATTTCATATATCAAAATATAATTGTTAGAAGTGATCTTATAATTTTTTCTAATCACATAAAAAATTATCACTTTTTTTTATTTTAGTTTTATATGAATCAATGAGTTGAAAGTACTAACGTCTAGAATTTATCCATATCGGTGTGTTATTGTGTTTTTAGAATATCGATACTAATCAAAATGAAATTAAAATATAATGCTATTTCATGCCCAATTTTTTATAAAAATAATTATATTTATCCCCACACTTCTATTCCCCCTCCATCCCCACAACTATAATTTATAAATGTTACATTATGGTCTCCATTAATTATTTAAACACTTCTAAAATTAAAGGGTACAAGTTAAATAAGGAATGTAATAATTATTTAGAGGTTATACTATGGTTCACACTAATTATCTAAACACTTCTAAAATTGGAGGGTTCATTTTTTAAATCAGAGGTTGTACTATGGTCCCCACTAATTATTTATCCATACAAAAAATATTTATCGTGATAAACGTATACAAGGTGCTTATTCAAGTATTTTTCTACATATGTATAAATACTCTAGTGTAGAAGTATAAATACTTGTAATGCTTGATATTAACACTTTCATATATCAGTCACTATCATATGTAAAAAATACTTACAAACAAAGGTTTAAATAGCGTTTATTGCATCATAGCGTTTATTGCATCATAGCGGACTGATTAAAAAAACAGTGCTATACTCAAATAGCGCGCTGATAGCGTCATAGTTTTTATGGTTTGAAAACGCTATAGCGCGCTATTTAGAACCTTGTTTACAAGTATAGGTATAAATACTTGCACGGTGAAGTATAAATACATGTGTAACGATGTGCCCGAAAGCATATCATCATAGATCTCATTTGAAAGAAAAAATTACATGAGAAACATTCGTAGTTTTAGATTCACAAAATTCATTTTTAGACATGAGAAATATGGATGAGATTGAAATGAGATAAAAAAACCCACATCTAAAAACGTGCATAATCCCCCCATGTAGTTTGAAATTTGTTTGGAGATAATTATTTACCTTATTGGTATAAATACTTTCATTCTTAGTTCATTCTTAGGGATAAATATTTTTGTGCGTAAATATTAATACTTTAGAAAAAAAAATTAGTGCTACAGTTTTTATGGTACCCATGATAGTTATGGAAGTTAATGAGAGGATAAATGCGGGGATAATTATCAGCATCTTTTTTATAAATATTCAAAAAAAATAATTAAATTTCAAAAACTAACCAAAGTTGTGTAGGATTTCGAAATTTACTCGAACCGTGAAAAAAAATTACGGTTTTGGAATTCCAAAACCAGCAATTATAAAAAAATAAAAATTCGGCTTTCAATTTTTTTTATTTTTTAGATTTATTTATTTAAATAGAAATATTTATAATTTATTTATTTATTGTATTGAAATATTATAAACATTTAATATATTTCTTTGAAAATAGGTGGCATACTGTATAATTTGATTTATTAGAAAGACTGCTACAAATAACCCGGATTAACATTTTTCATGCCGGATTTTTTGCAGTTGTAAGAAAAATTAATATATTTGTTTATTAGTTATTGGAAAAAAATAAAAATGCTTGGATTATGAGTTACTGTTTATTAGTCGGTACTTCTACTACTCTTCTTTAAATAAATTGGTCAATACATCTTAAAAGACATGAATCTCTACTTTACATAGTCTCAGATGCAATATCTCTGGTAATATTCGATAAATTCACATAAACTTTTATATATTTTTTGAAAAATAAAACACAGTTTTCTGAAAAAAAAAATGGAGGACAACTCTTTATTTTTAAATAAAAATTCATACATAGTCACTTAATTTGTTCAAGATAAAAGATGAAAGGCAAGCTTACCAATTTTATATATTCATTCATAAAATAATTATTTTTTCAAATTTTGAATCTGCAAAGAGTGTGTTATCTTTAATCACTAAATTAAAAATTAATTCTCATACAACACACAAATTGAATATTGATGTGTTTTGACGATGCAATAAAATAATATAAATCTAAAAGCTGAGCAATAAAGCATTCGCGTCGTAACGAATTCAGATCCAGTTCTGTATTAGACTATAACAAATTTAAATCTAGTTCATTCTTTAATGAAACACGAATCTCAAAACAGATTCTTTATAACTCGCGTGGACTGCGGTATAGGAGAAAGTGTGCGGACTTCGTCGTAACTCGAGCATTTAAACAAAGACATCTGAACCGAAAGGAGAGAGTGTGTTTTTGAAGTCTCTTGAGTAAGTTATGACGTGAGACCTCTTTTCTCCTCCTCCTCCTCCTCCTCTCCGTTCTCTCTCTCACCACTACCACCTCTTTCACCCCCCATCTTTTCTCTTCTCCCTATCATTTTCACTGCTCCCTATGTTCGAGTGGGCACTATTCCCATTATTTCTTGTGCAATAGCTGAGCACATCCCAGTTTTTCCTAGTGCTCCACAACTACAAAGCAACCCCTACTTTCATCACCAATACACTGATGGGTCTGTATTTTCTTCTCCATTTCCGTCAGCCTCCACTCTTGCTTTGCAGTCTATAAGCCAATCTCATGTGCCAAGTCTAAGGAATTTTTCAAGCCGGGGCAGAATTGATGGTACAGGTGAATCGTCCTAAATTCCAGACAACACTTTTAATAATCATCAGTGCAAATCCATTCAAGCGTACAAAGACACTTCAACTTCCATGCTCACTAATTGTATGAAGGAATTTCACCCAGTTCTTGAAGGCAATAAAGATCAATTAAATGCTCACACATCTCAGTTCTCTGAAAATAACGCCAAGTTACATGAATCTCATCTGATTCTGTGCAGCACACCTCTCGAATGTCTAGGAAAGAGCATAAGTCACAAGATTACTCATCAAAGTCCTTTGATAATCCTGAAATTCCAATAACTGCTTTCCAAAATAATATAAAGCAAAACCAATCCTTTCGGGATAAATCACTACTCCCATCTATTCTTGGCCCCCCACCAATTAAACTAAAACATTCCTCTTCACTAAACTCATTACATCACAGCCCTACCACATTTCATTCTCCGCCTTACAAATTCTTTAACATAACCAAAAACCAGATGGATATCCCAGACGAGGAGTTGATACAAAAGTTTGTTAGTTTACATACAAGAGAAGAGAACTCTACCCACACCGTAATAATCCCCCAAACCGCAATCTCAACAAAGAATTGGGATTTATGTTTGCTAGTACGAGTCTACACTGATCGGCTGGTCTTCGCTACTCAATTTGAGAATCAAATGAGGCGTGTGTGGAATTTACACCCCATGGCAGTTTTTGACCAGGTGGAGAAGGGGTTATATTTGGTACATATGTCGTGCCAAGAGGAATATAATAGGGTTTTAAATGAGGGCCCATGGTTATACAGGGAAGATCTTGTTGCTGTAAGTCAGTGTATTGCATCCACTCCTCTTAAGTTTGATCAGGTCACAACAGGCGAATTCTGGATTCAGTTTCATAATATTCCTCTGGACTCTCTCAATGAAGAAGGATTGCAGCGGCTCACTAATCCTATTGGTACACAATTAACTGACCCCGTTAAAGGCTTCATAAATGGAAAACAATTTTTGAAAATTAAAATGCTACTATCTCTGAATACTCCTATTAAAGATAAGATACGGATGACTCAACCGGTCTTAGGAGAAATCTTGGTTTATTTGGTATACAAGAAGTTGGGTCGAGTTTGTATGTTTTGTGGGGGAATGGGTCATGAGCTCAATGGATGTGCAGCTCGAATCAGGCTCGCAAGGATAAAGAATGAGAAGGAATATGAAAATAGATTAGACCTGAAGGATATCCTCAAACCAACTCTAGGACCATGGGTAACTAGTCCGGTCATGATACCTGACTGTGTGGAGGGTCAGGGCAGCAGAAGTAACGGGGAACAACAAACACCAGGAAGTACTAGCCAGAAACGATCCAGCGATGATGTTTTAAGAATCTATACTAGAAAGATGAATCAAAACCCTATTACTACCACTACTGATCTGTCCTTATTTCATGGTACTGTGGGTGCAACTGGGGAGCTCTCTTTCTTTTCTTTCTCTGCCAAGAAGCCTAAGCCGACGGGGCATAATGCGTCAGCAACCCATATATGAATATTTTTTCGTGGAACTATCGGGGTAGTGGGGGCACGACAGTTGCCACGTTAAGCCGTTACCTCCACTGTACAAAGGCACAAATCACTTTTATTGCAGAAACGCGATGCAACTCTAGAGTAGCGAGGCATCGAATTCAATCTTTGCCTTTGTGCAATGCGGATGTAGTTAAGTTTGAAGGACAATCAGGGGGGCTTTGGCTTCTCTGGGGGTCTGATTTGAGTGTTCTGGTGAGATACAAGGATAACAATGTGATTGTAGCAAAAGTCAAATATCAAGGGAATGATGTTCTTTTTGTAGGAGTGTATGGAGATCCTTCCAGAGAGCACAACCCTGCAATTTGGGACCTAATTGACTCGCATATTAGAGATGTGGATCAGCCAACATGCATTGTTGGAGATTTCAATGCCGTCATCGACTTGAAAGAAAAGTCAGGTGGTAGCTCTCAATTGAGTTCACAAAATAGAAGGTTTCAGGAATGGATAAATGGAGCAGAGTTAATCGATCTGGGGCACCATGGGCCTTGCTTTACATGGACAAACAACAGGCCAGCAGCAGCAAACGTATCCGAAAGACTAGATAGAGCGCTGGGCAACGTCGCTTGGTCACTTAAACACCCTAAATCAGCTGTCTTTCACCTACCAAGGTTCAACAGTGACCATATGCCAATACTAGTCAGAACGGAGCCAAAGCCGATTAGAAATCGAAGAGGTTTTAAAACAGAAAATTGGTGGTTGGTTAGAGCAGATTTTAGGGAAATATGTCAGCAGGCAGCTCGACAAGGCAATAATGAATGGGAGGAGGTCAGATCTGCTTTAAAGAAAGGGGTTAAGAAGTGGGATGCAGCCAAGGAATCACCCCAGATTTTGTTAGGCAAAGTGGAGTAAAAAATGTTTAAACTGAATTCGCTCACCCAAACATAGGAAACTATTGAAAAAGAACGGATGTTGCAAAAGAAGCATAATGAGTACCTAACGATGCTCGAGATCTTTTGGCATCAAAGATCGAGAGTGAGCTGGGCACAATTTGGGGATATAAGCACCAATTTCTTTCATACGGCGGTGATAATTCGACATAGGTGAAATCTGATTCGAGCAATTCAAAAAGAGGATAGGGATTAGGAATCCTCTGAGAGGGGCATCCGACAGCTATTCCTCAGCCATTTCAGAAAGATCTATGTAAGGCCAGTTTGCAAGCCGATCAATCAAGTAATGCCAGCACTACTACTTGTATAGTTGCCTCAAATACCTATTTTTGCGCATGAATCACTGTCAGCATAGCCTTCAGAAGCAGAAGTGCTGCGATCGCTAGCCTCTCTGGGCCCGAATAAGGCACCGGGGCCGGACGGCGTAAATGCACGACTCCTTCAGCAACAATGGGAGGTGTTCAAACCTGCCATAATGGGTCAGGTAAACAACTTCTTTCAGAAAGACCTTCTCCCCTCTTCTATCGCACGGTCAAATCTGGTCCTAGTTCCGAAATGTAAGAATCCAGCCAAGGTTACTGATTTTAGACCTATCTCTGTGTGCAATGTTATATACAAATTAATTTCCAAAATTTTAGCAACCCGAATCAAGCCTTACATTGCAGCTTGTATTTCAGAAAATCAACGTGCTTTTACGTCGTGGAGGGAAATTTCTGAAAATGTCATTTATTAAGGGAAATTCTACATTCTTTTAAGGCTTCGGGTTACAAAAATTGGGATTTTTGTTTGAAACTGGATTTATCCAAGGCTTTTGATATGATGAATTGGTCGTATATTGAATCTTTACTGCCTCTATATGGTTTCCCTAAGAAGGTGTGTGATTGGATCATGCTTTGTGTGAAATCGGCTGAATTTTCAATTATGGTAAATGGAAGAGGAGACAGTTTCTTAAAGCCAAAATCAGGACTACGCCAAGGATGTGCATTATCACCTTGTATTTTCATATTGGGTATGGATCTACTGTCTAGAGGGTTGTTACACCTAACCGACTTGGGTCGGCTAAAAGGCATCAAATTGGCTCACTCGGCTCCCTCAATTACCAACTCGCTATATGCAGATGACCTGTTACTGTTTGGCAAGGCCACAAAAGAGGAGGCAACTGTTTTAATGGCTACAATAGGGGCTTTTTCTGAAATGTCAGGACAAAAGGCGGGAATTGACAAAAGTAAAGTATGGTTCAGTCGTTGCACTCCATTGCATATCAGAGAGGAGTTCTCACATATCTTGGGAGTGTTGCATGAGCAAGTCACTGGTAAATATTTGGGGCACCTGTTGCCACCTCAGCTGGTACTTTCAATTTCCTAATCGACAAATTTATGTCCAAGTTGCAAGCCTGGAAGGGTAGAAAAGTGTCACCAGCTGGAAGGTTAGTCATGATTAAATCAGCCCTACAATCAGTGCCTCCATATTATTTTGGAACAATGAAGTTACCTCAAGGGGTCCTGCACAAACTCACCTCTATCATAAGGTGTTTTTTTTTGGGGAAAAGAAGTGGGGGAACGCTACTTGGCCTATGTTGCATGGGATGCCATAATTGCACCGATAGAGCTTGGAGGTTTGGGCATTAGGGATCTCAATCGGATGAATGAGGCTATGCTAATCAAGGCCCTATGGAAGATGACTGAAAGAGAGGAGCCATTGTGGGTGAAAATAGTCAAAGCAAAGTATCTGCCTCAATCAGAATTATGGACTTCCAAAAGAACTTACAATTGCACGGCTTTTTGGAGAAACTTGATGGCACTAAGATCCAAGCTATTGCCTCTGTTATCCTGGAAAATTGGTGATGGGGAAGACTGTCGGGTTTACGGGTAGCCATGGATTTTGAGGAGGGCACTGTGGAGGATAGGAGATTAGTTATTAGAGATCTAGGTGACTTAGAGTAAGGGGGATGGAATGTTGACCAACTAGTGCAGAGATTTGGGTATCATAACTCACTTCATATACTGTCAAACATTCAATCGCCTAGCAATAATAATGGCAATGACATAATGGTCTTCCATCCATATGCAAATGGTAAGTTCTCAGTCAAGCACATGTACCACGAACTTAATGACTTTTGGAGGCAACAAACAGTGAGCAATCAACGAGTTTGGAGAAAAATTTGGAAGTTTGGCAGTATACAGCCCCGACTCAGATTGTTTATCTGGAAGTTAGTCAGAAATGCACTACCACTGGCCAAGACAATTGCTAGCAAAATTGACACCCTATCACCAATTTGTGTGATCTGCTCGTAAGAGGATGAGGATGGGGCACACATGGCTTTCAAATGCCCGTTTGTGAGAGCATGCTGAGCTTCATCTCCGTTGCCTCTAAGAACATAATAACTACCACCTGCTATACCTAATATTATTTCTGAGGTCCTGGAGTGGGCGACGACGGACCAATGGTCAAACTTTGAGAATATGATTTGGGCAATTTGGCGGTGCAGGAACTCTAGAGTGTATCAGGGAAAACAACCATCTCTTGCCCAATTTTTGCAATTTTATGCACAAATCAAACATGAAACATCACTGGTTCAGACTGTTAAAGGGTATGGGGGTAGTGGTACTGGTACTGGTACAGAAGGGGTAACACAGAACACACTATGTTGCTTTACTGATGCTTCATGGGTCAACAATTGGGAAACAGGTTTGGGTTTTGTTTTACAGACAGGGGACTCACTAGTGGCGTATGGAGTCAATCACTGCACCTCAACATCTTCTTTGCAGGCCGAAGCTAAAGCCTTCCTCGAGGCGATAAGGTTTGTTGTGGAGAATGGTTATGAGGATTGTTCTTTTTGCACTGATTGTAGCACCCTAGCAGAAGTGGTATCTCAACCAAATCCACCTGTAGAAGCTGATTGGAGAGCGGCAAAGGAGATTATGACAATTTGGGAAATGTTGAGAGCACACACGAATTACAAATGTGTATACATATCTAGATGCCACAATGAGTTGGCAGATTATTTGGTGCGTATAGGTAGAAGGGAGAGGTTAACATATTTGGGTTTCACTTATCCTATGTTCAAAATGTAATCTCTTTGTTCTTTGTAACTTTGGATTCTTGTATGAATGGAAATTGCCTAAGGGCGTGTTTGAAGCAAAAAAAACTATGCACTAAAACCTTGCAAATTTAATAGTTTGAGTTATCGCCAAACCTTGCCTGTGCGTTTTTCTCGAAAAAAGGAAAAAAAATAAAAATAATAGCTGTGTTCTCGTCAAAAATTAGTTTAGTTTGAATCTTGTTCAAATTCAAACTGAATATAATTCATTCGAAATTGGTTCGCGGGCTATTTAGGTTCGAATCTCAAATTAATATGTACCATTTAAATTAAAGCAACGTCAGTGACTCAATGCAAAATCAAGGTTTTATTTCAAATAGGTACAAGTAGGTATCTGATGAGATTAAATGAGATCCAATGCAGTGCTTAGTTTAAGTTATTCAACTTTCAAAAAATAACTAAGGCCGGTAGGGCTACCAAAAACTCGTAGTTTGTGATTCGATTGACTTTGATTCGAAAAAAAGTTTGCAATTAACTCGTTCGATTGAAGTTTGTTCTAAAACAAATCAAACCAGTCCGATTCCAATCTTATTCAACTCAAAAGTAGGGTAAGTTTGATTTGGTTTGATTCTTTGCAATCCTTGGTTACTGTACTATGCATAATATATTGGTTTGTGTTATGAATTAAATTTTTTGGTTTGAAAGTCCTAATAGTCGATTTAAATCATTTAACACTATCGCCATATAAATGTAAAATTTATGTTTTTACTTTTTTTAGATAGGTAAAAATCACTTGATATGAAATTTCTGAAACTATAAAAAAAATAACGATTTTCCATCCATCTATAAAAATAATAAAAAAATGTAAAATTTATTTTTTAAGTACATATTTATATCACATTGAATGGTTGAGTCGATCATTTGAATTTTAAAAACAAAAATATTGATTCATAATCAAGGTTCTAAATAGCGTTTATCGCGTCATAGTGGAGAGCCTCGAAAAAAAGCTATAGCCAATAGCGACGCTATAGCGAAAGCTATTCCAAATAGTGTTTTTAATTTTTATAAAAATTATATTATATATTTGTACTAAATATCAACATTATTTAGTCTCATAGAACAATAAATAATATCAAATTGATTAAAAAATTATAATATTTATATTGAACCAATACAAAGTCCAAATTGCGACTCAAAATATATATAGTAATACTAATATCATAAATTATCGATCTTTTTCTATTTAAAATATATTCAACATCATAACATAATTTATATTTTTTCTATTTAAATTTCAAAATAACCTAGAAATTGAAAAAAAAAATCGTACTTCTAGTAAAATAAACAGATGATTCTTGAATAAATTCTTGTTAGTCCTTAAAATTTCCATAATTTAGCAATTATTTATTTGATTTATCATAAGTTAAAAAAAAACCAAGAGCAAAATGAAAAAATTATTATAGTGGACTTGAATTTGATATAATGTAATATAATTAAACAATATCTTCACCATTTATTTATTTTAAAGCTCATATAAATTGAAAAAAAAAACAGCAAATGTTGCATAGTGCGCGCTATTTGCGTTACATGCTATACGCTATACCGGACCGCTATTACCGCTATAGCGTCTGTAGCGCAAATAGCGTGTTTTAATGCCATAGCATAGTGTTTAGTCTCCAAAAACACTATAGCGCACT
Source organism: Carex pumila (assembly GCA_033356055.1). Lineage (NCBI taxonomy): Eukaryota > Viridiplantae > Streptophyta > Magnoliopsida > Poales > Cyperaceae > Carex > Carex pumila. Next base: position 304,157 of record JARJHM010000131.1, on the reverse strand, counting down.
ATTTAGAACACTGTTCATAATACATATATCAATCCGCATTATACATAGTACCATAGTCTCACTCAATGTTTAAACTGATAAAAAAAATGATTCGAGCACAAACGAATTCAAAAGAGACAATAAAATAATGAATATTTGACAATAAAGAATTTAAATTGGCCAGTAAAAACACATAAGAATTAATAGTACCGTTTTTATAATTTTTCCATAGTGTCTGTATAATCCCGATTTTTTTTATTTATATTAAAAAAATAACCACTTCGGCATTGAATTTCGAAAACTACCCAATCCGGTTACTCAGTAACCGGATTTTTTTTTTCCAGTTACTCAATTCCCAGATTAGTGAAATGGGTCCGGTTATTGGTTAACCAAAAATGAGCAAAAATTTTGGTATAGTATATGTCCGGTTAATGGTGCACCGGTTTTGTGTTTTTTTTGTATTAAAATATTAGAAATGTTGAATATATTTATTTAAAAATAGATGTAATACAATATAATTCGATTTATTAGAAAGACTACAACAAATAACCAGGATCAATATTTTTCAGGTCAGATTTTTCGCGGCTGTAAGAAAAATTAATATATTTCTTTATGTGTTATTGAAAAAAATAAAAATGCTTAGATTATGAGTTATTGATCCCGGTTTAAAAGTCACTTCTAGGTAATTCAGAAAATATTATGATCTTTCTAGTATATTTAATTTATCAAAAGTTGTATCTATTTTGAAAAAAAAAACTTTAATTTATTTAATGATTGCTATTTAAAAATAATTCTCAAAATAGATCGGGTTTAGGATTCGTGTATACGGATTTTAAAGCAGACGCAAAATTGCGAGCGCGAATCTTAAGACAGATCTGACGGCTAGCGAAACCATTGAAACCACTTTGGATCCAATAGACATCAAACCCAAGCTGCTTTCTTCAACGGGCGTACAAGTTGGATCTGTTTCAAGCCCTAGACTAGACCCGATCATTTGACTCAATATTTCGGTTCGATCCATTCAATATTTGATGGTTTATCATCGGGTCTAAAAATTCGAGGACATGTTCGTATTGTTGCATTCTCGATTAAGTTTGGACCTGTTCAATTCAGTCCCAAATCGTTCATTTATTTTAAACAAACAAACAAATTAACTCGTACTATTAAGTTGTTAATTTCATTTTTTTTTATGAAATTTTGTATATTTTTAAAATTTCCTTTCTAATTATTATCACGAATCCCGACTCAGAGCAGGAACCAGCCAATTATAACGGCACAAGCATTCTACGTAAAAAGTTGGTAAAATTTACACGTGAGAATAGAAGTATCATATAAGGGCCAGGGGTTTAAGCCCTCTATCCACTTGAAAACCTACCCTCTCAGAATCAGACCTCTAAACCCTCTCCATTCTTTAATGGCGGAGTTCCCAATGTCGACCACCACCTCCTTGCTCTCTGCCCCGTTATGGCATCTGCCCAAACCCTCTCCAGTCAAACTCAATCCTAAACGCAGGACCTCCGTAATCCTCCGGACACCGCTTCGGTCGTCCCTCCTACTGTATCCGCCACCAACCCAGGAAGCTACTCAAAACCTAGATTTCTCAGCTGATATAATGGATCTACCGTTGATTCACTGGATATCGCCTAACTTTCAACCAACCAAACCGAACCTGAACTCCATTATAAAGGTTAAAGAGGACTACGAAAGCTTAAGGAAAAGGCAGATAGAGGCCGAGACACAGGCGTATGCGGAGGCGCTGAGGGAGTACAAGGAACTGGAGAAGACTATGCTGGAAAAAAAATTGGCACCAAATTTGCCATTTGTCAAGTCTCTTTGTCTCAGCTGGTTTGAGCAATTGAGAGATGCTATTGAGAGAGACAGGCAGGAGCAAATGAGTAAGAACAGGAAGAAAGCATATGGGTATTATATAGGTCAGAATTAGAACTTCATTGAAATTCAATTTAATTTGATCCAGCGATTGTTATGTCATACACAGTTTATATAAATTTCACACTTAGCTACAAAACCCAAATCCAATCATTTATGCTTCTACCAAATCAGTCAAGCCACCGTTAATTTTATTTTGCTCCAATTAGACTAGCTTAAGCCTCAATTAAACAATATGGATCCTAGGTTGTGCAATGCTAGGGTAAATGAAACCCTTCTTTGCCTCAATTAAGCATAATTCAGTTTCAATAAACCTGAGCAGGGCCCTCTTAAACTCAACCAAGCTGCAGCCGACTAAGCTACGCAACAACGATGCATGACCCTCAATCTGACTGGCAATGCAATTGAATAAAACCAACACAAATAAAATACAAAAAGTCAATTGATTGTAGACAAACCAGTAGTCAAAAGAGGAGTGCCTGTTCAACCATTTTTCATTCTTATTTCAATAATTTTACTTCTATCATGTATAGTTAAATCTCACCTTTATCCTTCCAAAACCTCAAAATGCCATGTATATCCTATGTATGGATAAGTACATGCTGGAAATCCCTTTTTTAAGCATGTGAAACTGCTCCCTGTAATTGTTCCTTTGAACTCTTAGGAGAAAAAGGAAAAAATGTAAAAAGGAAGCTCAGACAAACCTTCCTCTTTTGGCATTTTTCCTGGCAACAAAAGAGCAACAGAGAGAGCTCTTTTAGCATGTTTCGAAGAAACTATGTTCGAGGTGCATGGATGAATGTGATTTTTCTCTGTATTGTGGTAGTGCAGACAAACATGTCCCTTTATTTATACCTAGTATCTATTTTACAGATGTGTTGCCATCAGACAAAATGGCAGTGATAGTGATGAGTAAGGTAATGGAGTTATTACTGCCACACAATCTTGAAAGGTCGGTACCTTTGGTCCAGGTGGCGCTCAAAGTTGGTGCGGCCATTGAGCATGAGGTAATTATTTTTAGCTTAGCATGATCTTTTCTAGCTTCCATCACTTCTAACACCTGGTATCTTGTCGTAATGTCGACTACCCCCAACAGAGTTTGAGATATACGCAAATGTTGCCAGCGTTTAAAATGGTGTGACTGAAAAAATATATCCAGAAATAACCTTACTTTTCTTTCCTTTTGATGCCGGATTGCAAGTTCATATGATAAAATTTTATATATAATGGACATCTGACTAAGTTTATAGGAAGAAATTAGGCAATTTTGTAACTTTTTTGACTTGACATTTGCTGTCATTTGCATTTATCTAGCAAATTCCAAAATTGGGTCATGTTTGCTGCTCGCAAACATGAGAAGTGCTGGGTATTATTATTAAATACGATAAAGTGTTGTTTGCAGGAGAATCTCTTTCTCTTTCTGAAAAACTAAAAAATGCCTGGCATTATGCTTCAGCCCCATTTAATTTTATGATAAATGGACATAATAAAGTGCAATAACAACAGACATATTGGTATGTAATAGATACCGGCATCATACTTATTTATCAGTGTGTGCTTCTCGATTGGTAAACACCAAGATTCAATCAATTTTTGGTCTTACATTATCCTGCCTACAGGCTAAGGTTCAGGCATATCTGAAAAACATTAAAAATTCAGAAAGCCCAGCACATGAAGAGGAAAAGAAGGATAGCAAGATACTGAGGAAAGAATTCCTGACACGCAAGAACAGGATTTCTGCCATGATCAAGGCGAGAAAAATTTGTGAGGTCCAAAAGCTAATTAGGGATGAGCTTGAGGTAAAGCCCTGGTCAAAGGAAATCCAAGCACAGGTATACTACTATGTACCTTGTTTTTTATTTTTGTCTAGGTCAACAGCTCAAACATTAGCATCAATTTTGCATATAGGTACTGCTCCCACCGAAGTGGTACTTTATGGTGCTGTTCGGCAAGGGAGGATTAAGCCTCCTTAAGCTTCCTTTTACCTCCTTTAGCTTCCTTAGTCGCTTAATCCTTCTGAACATCGATTCCTTTGTAAGGATTAAGAATCCCTCCTTTAACCTTCTTTGCCCGAAATCTTAACCCCTCCTTTAACCTCCTCTACCTCTGGATTAAGCTTCCTTAGCATCTACTACGAATTAAGGCAACCAAACATGAGCTCCTTGGCACGGATTAAGATTTAATCCTACTTTTGTTGCTGAACGGCCCCCTATATGCTTAGGTGCTCTCTGCCCTGATTTAGCAAAATTTCCTAAACAGCTTGAAGTAAGACCATAAGGTTAATTTTCCAACTAAAAGAATCTAATCCAAATATAAAATATAATATATGGAAGAGTGTTGGACAAAAGGGTACCCCGAAATTACACTAGAATTATCAGTTTGATTCTTTTCTAATTTTTTTTTCTGAACAACCTGAGTTATTTGTTCTGAAGTGATGTTTTGAAATAATGATGTGCATACTTTAAGCTAGAAATGTTACTAACCCCCTTTTTCTTGTGCAGCTGGGGACCAGATTAATAGATTTGTTAATTGAATCAGCATATATACAACCACCAGTGAACCAAGATAGTGCTGCTTCATTTGAAATTCGACCTGCATTTAGGCATTACATTGCAAAAGCTTCTGGGTATGGCTATTATGATTTTTTCTTTTTTGTATTGGATGAGAAATTATATTTGTTTTCTTATTTTTTTATGCCTTGTTTTATTATCTCTGCACTAATTACCTAGACAATTTTGAAGTAAATTTGTTATATTGCACGATATAGAATTAATCGTGGCAAAATTGGCTTAAGTCGACGTTTAGTTATAGCATCTAGGGTTTAATTGGGCTGGACTTGGTCTCATTAGATCACCTGCTTGAACCAGTCCATGCCACCCTCATTAGGTGGCACATTGCTGATCCACACTGATCAAAGCTGTGGTATTTGGCCAATGTGATTGCTCTTTTATGCCTTCCTACTCTGTGTGATTGCGTCTGCATCATAACTAAAATGGTTCAAAAAACTAAAAGGTTATATCTGTGTTGCTCACCATTCTCTATTTTAATTCTAGGAGGGTAAGATATAGTCAAGGCATGCTAGAGTGCAACTCGTTGGTATATGAGGGGCTTGACTGTACCGGTGTAAGCCTTTTGCTTTTCTGAACTGATTCTATGGTTCTTGGTTTTATTTGGGTATTGTTCTTGATTATGACTTTTTGGTATTTTGGGTGTTTTTGTGTGTTTTAGCTGGTAAATTGGATTAATTATGCAAATTCGATCAACATATTATACCAGTATAATCAATATTCGAGGGTGTGTTTGTTTGTGTAGATTTAGAAATACTCAAATTTGGACCTAATATAGCAAGCGACTGGCCACCCTACTGTTATATTGTGCCCTAATCATGGTAAACAATTCAGTCTCCAGTACAATAATAATGGGAGTGATAATTGTTTCTTGTGCTGGAAGTTGGTGATTATGGCTTGATGAAATTCTATTTTACCACCATGCTGCACTAAATTATGGAAGTTGATGAATTTGCATGGAAATTTCTTTTTCTTTAATTTAAGTTTTATTCCTGCAGGTTAGGCACACAGTGATTCCACATCTCCCGATGTTGATCCCACCAAAAACTTGGAAACGGTATGATCTATATATAAGTGCCATACACAATTTATTTCTCCTCTTGGTCATGTTTATCTATCTTACTTGAAGCGGATGTACTCAACAACGGAGTAATCCAATTTAGAAACAAAAAGTATGCCAAACATTTGAACCTAATCTATCTTTCTTGTTTATATAGTACATTTACGTGTTAGACTACTACAATGCAAATACTGCATTAAAATCAGGCAAATAGCAGATTAGGTTTCAAGTTCTGACAAAGCAAGTTTTGGAGTGGCTTTCATCCTTTTAGGAAAAATTGATAATTGTTTTCGACTTAAATTTTGTTTATCAACTGGGTATGAGCAGCAAGTAATGCTTGACTTGAACTTTTATGTAATCCATTTGGCTTAAGTCAAATAATAGTTGTACAAAAGGTTATTTTTTTACATATTGCGGAACAAAATGGTTATTTTGTTGTTGATTATGCATATATCAATTCTCTTTTTTATCATATCCAGGTACAATGAGGGCGCGTACATCTCCTTCCCATCTTATGCCATGCGAACACGAGGCTCGAAGGATCAGCTAATTGCACTAAAAGTTGCTCCAAAAAACCAGCTTGATAAAGTTTTCAAGGTTATTTCTAACGCAATTTTGCACAATTCAAAATTTTTGATAAATTTTAGCATTGTATGTGTAGGTTGACTGCATAATAGGCACTTGTAATCTTAGCAGTCCAAATTAATTTCTGTCAATTTATGGGTTATCTATACTTTGAACATGAAAATTCACACTTCTATGCTGCACTGAATTATTTTGAAAGAATTACACATCAGAGTCTAGGATAGAGCAGCGAGTTTAGATGGTAAATATGGGGAAACCAAAGTGGTTTTGGGGCAGTGCAAAATTCTGCTGACATAATTAATGTCAGTAGTTGGGAAAGACATTGTAGAGAGCTGTAGTGTGCTTCATATCTTTCTTTGTTGAAATCGGACTCCCAAAATTCTAACAAAAAGAGGAGGCAACATCTCTACCGTTGTATTTTCTTGTTCTTTCCTATAAACACATATTTCGTTCATCTGTACTTTTTTTATTTATGTCTTGCTGTCATCTTTTGTAGGCATTGGATGTGCTAGGGAGCACAAAATGGAGAGTAAACAGAAGGATACTAGATATCGTAGAGAGCCTTTGGAGTAGTGGTGGAAACATTGCTGGTTTGGTAAATAAGCAAGATGTATGTAGTTCTTGCATAAAAATCTTGTGTATATCAATTGTGTTTGGTAATATCATTTATACCGCTTAAGAAATTAAAATAATATCATATTATATTCTGCTGTCAAGAGAAATTTGGCTGGTAACAGAATTTCAAAAGCTAATGAGATTATGCTATTTGCTTGTAAACTTTGAAATAAGAAGTGGCAGAGTGGTAATTTGGAAATACATTGAAGTAAATTGGGAGGAAGTGCAGACAATATGTTTGTTGTATTGAGTCACATGTAGATCTCTTATGTTTCTGGGGTTTGCATGACATTCTTCTTTATTTATTTGCATGACATTCATTACTCATGTCCCTGCCCCCTCCTCTCTCTTGTAGATTCCATTACCAGAAAAGCCTCTGACAAACGATCTAGAAGAAATCAAGAGATGGAAATGGGCCAACAGAAAAACAAAAAAGGCCAACAGTGAGATGCACGCTTTACGATGTGATACTGAGCTTATACTTACTGTAACTTCCTTCTCTCTTGGTTTTTAGCGATGTTTCCATCTATTCAGTTGTTTTACGCATTTTTGCAGCTTGACCAGACTTCACTGAATGACATGACACTTAGCCTGCAAGGGTACCAAGGGTGTTCACTGATTCACCATGCTTAAATATGGCTTTCTTTTTTGGTCAAACATGAAGATTTAGAATTCAAGATTCTTCCAGCTTAAAGAAGAATCTTAATCCCTACCGTTCATATTTATTATTGTTAATAAAATCTCTGCTTGCCTTTAAAAAAATAGAAAGAAATTTGAGGTCCAACTAAATCTTAGTATGCAGCTGAATAGTCAAACACTATGATTTTTTTCTGCATATGGGTATCTAACTACATTTTTTGGAGTAAATCCAAAGATGCCCTATGCTGTTGTAATGCATCAAGATTTAAACCAATACAAATACTATAAACACCTTTTATTTCTCCCTAAGACCCGGAAGATGTTGTGTATCTCTCTCCTTCTGCTAAGTTCTCTAGACAGACCCAAAATAATCCTCTTTTCTTACTCATTTTTGTGGAGCTAATGAGCGGGTAAGAGGGTACTTTTGGGTAATCTTTAAGAGTAATAGGGAAGGAAGGAGCACACATGCCTTTGATTTTATCGTGGAACATTTAAAAAGGAACATTTAAAAAGTTGACATTTTCCGATGTTTTCAAGATAATAATACATTTGGCCAACATTCATCAGATAACCAAACTTTTTCCTCCAAATAGTTGATTCCTTTCATCATACATGAAATATAAACTTTGGTGAACTTCGGTGCAAAACAGGTTGCACGTAAGATGTGCCGTGAGGAGGCGTTCTATTATCCACACAATCTTGACTTCAGAGGCCGTGCCTACCCCATGCACTCTCACTTGACACATCTTGGATCTGACCTTTGCCGCGGCCTTCTAGAATTCTCCGAGGGAAAACCCCTGGGTACATGTTACAACTTAAAACTGTAGGATTGTATAATTTAGGATTTATTTGGTATACGACCTCTTACAGAAGTAGTAGTTGAAACAATTTTTGGGTTACATCACATTAGGATTGAAATTTCTTAATTTTGCCCTTTGGATTGATCTTCATTATTTTATCCTCTATGTTGGGCCTAACATTGTGTAATCCACCTGCAACTGTGCGGCTGTACCAGAATTGTCCTGCTTGGCACCGATGCAAGCGGCTAATACAACACTCTTCCATTATGTTATCACTGCAAACTCATATTACGCCTTTTGGGTCTTCTGATTTTGTTGATTTTTTTGAATTTTGATTAGTACTCACTTGTCTAAGAATTTGTCATTGTTGAATTTTGATTAGTACTTGCTCTTCCATTTTTTGAAGTTTGCCTATTTTATCTACAACTTATTTTTGTATTTAGGTAAATCCGGCTTGAAATGGCTTAAGATACACCTTGCAAACCTGTTTGGGGGAGGAGTAGAGAAATTATCGTACGACATGCGACTAGACTTTGTTGAGGTGCACTTACGGGAAGTGTTCGACTCGGCTGCAAATCCAATACACGGTGAGAGGTGGTGGATGAAAGCCGAGGATCCATTTCAATGCCTGGCTGCTTGCATTGAGCTTGCTGGTGCTTTGAGAAGTGATTCACCTCATACTTTTGTTTCACACCTCCCTATTCATCAGGTAATATTGTAGATCTTGCGCAAATTATACCCATCAACTTAATGTACATGTGCGCAGTACCCAAAATGTCTTATATTTGAAAGTAGTACCTTTGATATTTTGGGTTATATGCCAATAATCGCCAACCAACAAGAGTTCAGGCTTTGGACTACCGTAAACTGTTTGTATAATACATTCAATTTTACCCCACTTAACAATGAGCCTCTTTCTTATTAAAAATATATGAAGGGATTTTGACACTGGAAATAAAGAAAGAATGAAAACTGTGACAAACTGACAATATAAATGAAAGGAGGAATTGATCTCCAAGAAAAAGAATATACTCTTAACATGTACAAGATAAAATATGATACATGGTTGTAAACACTTTCAGGCCTCCTAATCTAACAAATCCATTTCTTTAGTATAGAGAGAATTCAAGATGTATAGAGCAGAAACAACAGCAACCTGCATGTATTCACACTAGTCTAACCTAATTAGCTGCTAACAGGATTCATGCTCTGTCTTGGTCTGGAATCTCCTTTTTCTTTCCATTTTTTAAGTGCAATCTTGCATTTATTTAACCCTCATCCCATGGTTTAGTTGGTTTTGTGATAACACTATAAGTGTGGGCCATGGTGGGTGTGATAAAGACAAATGGTGAGGTTAATTTGCAAACAAAGTAAAACTGAATGTCTTATTAAATATTTGTGGTTTCTTATTAGGATGGTTCATGTAATGGCCTCCAGCATTATGCCGCTTTAGGAAGACATGCTGTAAGCTGCTTCTCTCTTCACTGAATATATTCTTTGGTTGATTTATCTGGGTTTGTTTACATTTCCTTAACAGTTTATCTTATGGCACGTGTTGATAAACATACTGCTAATTGCAGCCAGAAGCAGCGACAGTTAACTTAGTTACTGGAGAGAAACCAACGGATGTTTACTCAGGAGTAGCTGCCAGGTAAGGCCCCCTCTTCTCTCCAAAAAGAAAAAAAAAAGATTAGTGACAACTACAGTTAATGAATAGAGCAAATGAAAAATTAAAAAAGTTCTAGTGCAGATGACTGGAACTTCTGGTATCAATTGCAATTGAGTAATGAATTTTCGTAATCATATTGTACCTGTTGTTCAGTTTGATCCATTTACATAGATAATTTTGTGAAGCTTTGTTGTTTAACAAAAGGAATTTAAACTATAATGATAGCTTCTAGTTTTGAGATGTTATTGTTGAAATAAAAATATAATCATAGAGGTCTCACTGATTTGCATTTATTAATTTTTGACAATAACTGGAAGGGTGTTGGATACAATAAAAAAAGACTCCATGAAGGATCCTGCCACATGGCCATCGGCTTCTTTGGCCAAGATCTTAGTTGATCAGGTTTTTGTTATTTTATTTTACTTGAATGTATCTTTTATAGGATTCAAGATTACCACTACTCTCTAGTCTTATACACATATAATATAGGCCTGCTTGAACATTAGATTGGTCCATCTTTGGCATGTGGGTGTTATCTATAATTCTAATAATGTACCGGCCTTTTCTAGGTGGATAGAAAGCTTGTCAAACAGACAGTCATGACTTCAGTTTATGGAGTCACATATATTGGTGCAAGACAACAGATACAAAGGAGGCTACGGGAGAGAGGTTTGATTGATGACGACACAGTACTTTATAAGGCTTCCTCTTATGCTAGCAAGGTACTATCACGTGAGATGCTTCAGAAATTAAAAATATATCTTCTAAAACTTCATTGTTGATCTTTTTAATACTATTGACTACCCCTATGCAACTATAGCAGTTAGCAGTGTGTTTTCACTGAATTAGGGAGGTGGCTTATGGATGTCTGATTTTTGTCGTTTGTTGAGCTGTCATCACTCATATTTGTTTCCTGAAAGCAATCCTGAGTGGATCTTCCTCATTTCCAACAGTTGCCTTATAATAGCTGCCTTATTTATTAGTGATGGTTTTGAGGGGATGTTATTATCTGATGAAAAGTTTAAAACCAGACTAGGGGAGGGGATCAGCCTGGTGCATTATTCCAGATATATATATATATATATTTTTTTTTTGAAAATATTTAATAAAGGTTTACTGATTTTTGGATGAAGTTAACAATGAAGGCTCTGGGTGAGATGTTTCAAGCGGCACGCGAGATCATGAGTTGGCTCACAAAATGTGCCAAGGTGCCCTGTGTTTATCTGTAACATTTTCACAAAGTTACACTGTTAGATATTAATATAGTGTTTTGCATGACACTCGAGTTTTTGTTTTTGTTTTTAACAATAGGTAATAACTGTAGAGAATAAACCAGTGAGATGGACAACACCACTTGGTTTACCAGTTGTGCAGCCATATCGAACCATCAAGCAAATTCGTGTAAGTTTCTTCTCCTCTAATTCTCTCTTGAGTTCTTTTGAGAGTTTCGTGTAGTACTTCAATAAATTGTTTTCTGCAAATGGAACCAATATTTCACTGTATTTACTCAAAATTGAATATCATTATTTGATGACATGACCAATAGTGTATGCTATTACAGTAGTACTAATGGTTGACTCTATTGAGTTGAAAATGTTTTGGTCACTGTTCATTTTATCTACCCTCTATTTATTGTTGGTATCCTCTATTGGTTGTTAGAGATTAGTTTTTTTTGCAATCAATTAAATATGTTTGCCAGCATTTAAAGCAAATGCAAACCAACTAATTTTTATTCTATTATAGTTCTATACGTCACTCCAGAGAATGGCAATCAGGGGTGAAGGCGACAAGGTAACAATGATAAAATTTGAGCATTTGCATCTCTAGTACCAAATTTTTCCTCTCTTAATTTTCTATAAAGGTCCATAATGCCAAACTGTACAGCACTTACCTACTGTTTTTACTTGACAGGAATAATACCTAGTCCATCCAATGCATATACAGTCATGCCCCCACTAAGCTAAACTAAAATCTTAGCCAAACAGAATTCTGAAATTAAGTATTTAACCCTCGCCTCATGCATGTAAATATATGTGAGTTGAACAATTTGTGATATAGGCAGGAAGACCTGTAGGATTAGTAATTCTCCCTGACTAAGAGACTACAATTGTGTCATGTACATGCTATTAGAAGTTCCTAATGTCATAATCTTTGGATATATTGTATTTCTTTCCAGTAATTTGCGCAAGATCATTTACAGGTTTCTAAACAAAAGCAAAGGACAGCGTTCCCACCGAATTTCGTACACTCACTGGACAGCTCACACATGATGATGACTGCCACAGCGTGCCGAAGTGCCGGCTTGACTTTCGCTGGGGTCCACGATTCCTTCTGGACGCATGCATGTGATGTCGACACCATGAACAGAATCTTACGGGAGAAGTTTGTCGAACTCTACGAAATTCCCATTCTAGAAAATGTATGCATCTTTCTTATACAACTCTCTTATTAATGTAGGGTAATATCACTGCACTTAGTTGTTGAAGATACACCAAAGTGTCCCTCCTCTCTCTCTCTCTCTCTCTTTTATCCATTTAGCTATATAGACCTAGGAGTAAATTTGTAACTGTTGTCACAAACTAGGAAGAAAAGGGGGTCGACAATATTTCTCATGTTGTCGTATTGTATTTATATTATCCAAGTTGTATCTTATTTATTTCTTTTCTTTCTTTTCACTCTTACAGTTGTTGAAGGAATTTGAGGAATCCTATCCTACATTAGAATTCCCTCCTCTACCAGAAAGAGGTGACTTTGACTTGCGACATGTGCTCAGCTCTCCTTACTTTTTCAACTAAGTAACAGACACATGGTAAATCTCTTTCGATCTGCCACAACTTGCAAGCAAATCCACTTTCCGAAATCTGGAAATTGCATGAAACAGACAGAACATGAAGAAATAGACCATGTGGAGCCAACCACTTTCCATTGACATGATATGGCTATTGACCAATTGGCGAGATACAGTTCTACCTGAGACATGATTCATATTTTTTGGTTAATGCATGAGGTGCATTTGAATCTCATCTGTGCACATATATAGAAATAAAGAAGTGTGCAATTGCTGGACACTCAGAATATATCAGAACTGTACAAATTAGTTCAGAGATACAAGTGTCAATCTAAGATGATATTCTTTCCTCTTTTCTTCTTTTGTATCTTTGTACTGTTTAAATTAGATGCATTGTTTACACTAGGGACTTTTGTACTGTACAAATATAGTGTGTAAGAATAATAGTCATTGATTTTGTTTATTACAAAATAGGATCTTTGTAAAGTTGGAAAAGGGACATGGGCCACAAATAAGCCCATAACAACACCGAAGCCCTCTCTGTAGAACATTTTTTGTTTTATTTGAAGAGTAAGCCCGTAATCAAATTCATTTAGAACAACATGATACGAGTACATAATAGATACAATCAAGTATGCCATAAGTGTAATCTAATCCTAATCAAGCATATACAAGTTACGCTTACACATTGTTTGGATGGTGAGCAGAGGAAGGGAGAGAATTGAAAAAAAAGATAACTTTTCGTCGAATTGTGCTTGGTTGACAAAATTATGTCAGAGGTGAAGGATACAAGAGGTGAAAGGTTTAACCTTGTATAATTGTAATTAATATAATTGGTTTTCCTCCCAATTTGAGTACAATTGTAATTAATATAATTGGTTTCCCTCCCAATTTGAGATGTAATGGAGAGAATTTTTTTGTTGCAAATACTTTTAGTAAAAATAACACAAACGTTCAACTCTATATCTTATTAATATAATTCTCATACAAATTTTTTTTTACAAACATACAACAATCACTAAATTTCTCATTAATCTTATAAATTTTAATTGATCAAACAAAAAATAAGACGAAAATAAAAATTAAATTTATTTTCTCTCATTAATATCAAAACACGAAGAGATTAAATATATTAATCTTCCTTTCTATTCTATTCTTCACCTCTACTTCCTTCCTCTACTCTCCATCCAAACAAGGTGTTAAAAAAATGTAAAAAAGACTCGATGCAACTACGCAAGCTGGAAACGAAGCACATGGGCATAGCACAAATGTTGAGATTCGGAGCATTAAAGAAGAAATAAATCAAAATCAAAGGTATTGATTTGTTTGCTGTTTATGGACACTCTAGATCTACTGTAATACGTAAGGATTAAGCTATTTATGGATCAAATGTGAAATTCTACCTCGACACAAATATGGGTACCCTAAAGTAACTCAAAATTTGAGTTTAGATCCGGACCAATCCATCTTGAGTTAAAATTCATATAACTCCTTTAATATTTGTGCAGATTCTGATTGAACATTTGACAGAAAGGACCCAATCTCAAATTTAGCAGATCCAAAATTCACAAATATAGCGGCAACTGTCCTCCATTTTCTTTGAAAGATGGAAGGAATAAACAAACAATATAAGAGTTTTAAGTATATAAATCGTAGATGGCTTACCAGTTCAAAGTGTAATACTAGGAGATATTTTTCGTCTCCAGCTAATGGCAACAGGCAGCGTGCCCTCCTCTTTTAATGGTGTCAACTGTTAATATAATTTAATTTCAACATGGATCGTATTGTAGGTCGAAATTTTATTACTACCATAATAAAAAAAAAAAAACCAAAACACCTCTGTTTTGGAGAATTCCACGAATATCCAGACTGCACAATGTTAGACAATATTCATTGTATCTAGTCAGTAGTTTACACATAGGCTGTTCTGTTATACTTTCTGTTATTCAGTTACAATATTAGGAGCTTGCATCCGATGCCTATATATATGCTATGTATTAAAACATTCAATGGTTAATGAAAGATATACAATTCACTTATAATCTCAGTTCCTTTATGGTATCAGACTGGGTTTCTCTTCCTATCTCCTCTCTTTCTTGAGTTCTTGCTTTCCCTTTTTCCGGCCATGGCTGCCATCTCTTCCACTACTTCGCCTCCTGGTTCCTCTTCTCTCACAGCTCATCCGACTGAGCCTATTGTCCACATCTCCATACCTGTCTGTACCAAATTGGATCGTGACAATTTCTTGACTTGGAAGTCCCAAATTGAACCGATTGTTCTTGGCTATGGTTTATCGGATCATCTTTCTGAGACCTTCACTCCTCCGTCTCCGACATTAACTGATTACTCGACTCAATCCCCTTTCTCTGTCTTGGATCAAGCAAGATCGGCTTTTGCTCGGCTGGATTCGCTCGACGATTTCTTCTTCAATTCTTTCCCAGTACATCTCTAGCAAGACCGTAGCTCACCTCTGGTCTGCTCTTCACCGTGTTTACTCGGCTGTTTCAGCTGCTCGGGTGATGGATCTCCGTCGTTCTCTTCAATCAAGCACTCGCGGTGGCTGTTCCTGCTCAGATTACTACACTCACTTACTCGGTATCACCGATCAATTAGCAGCCACTGGCTCTCCAATACCTGATTCGGATCTGGTTAACTACATCCTCACCAGCTTGGGTCCTGAGTTTAACTCCTTTGTGGTTACTTTGACGACTTGGTCTACTCCAGTTTCGTTGCCGGAGCTCCATGCCTTTCTTCTCACTCATGAGAATCTTCTCTCTACTCAGACTCATATGTCTTCTTTCTCCTTCGATCCGCAAGCACTATACTCGGTTCAGACTACTCACAATAATGGCAGAAGGGGTCGCGGATCTGGGAGACGGTCTCATCGCGGATCCTATCGTGGAAAAGGCGGACCCGTTAATTCATCAGGCATTTTACGGTTTTTACCAACGCCAACTTCTAATTCCTCTCTGGGCCGTGGAGCTGGAGGCCCGATTCACTCCAATTTCTATTCCAGGGGTGGTTCTGTTCAGACTTTTCAGCCCAATAATTATAACAGAGGCTATGCTTCCACTTCTCATCCTCCGCCTGATCGTCCCACATGCCAAATCTGCTTTAAAGCTGGTCATATTGCTCTTGAGTGCTATAATCGATTCAACATTACTTGCACTGCACAACCACCACCTCAAATTCAAGCCTTGGTTAATACCACTACTAAGCCACCTCATGAGAGTTGGTTTCTTGACTCGGGGCCACCAATTATGTCACATCCGACTTAAGCGCTCTCAATTCCTTTGTACCCTACACCGGCAATGATCAACTCCAAGTTGGTAATAGTTCTATTTTACCTATTAGACATCTTGGTAATTGCTCCATTTCTAGTAATAATGGTGATTTGAAATTGACCAATGTCCTTCATGTACCTTCTATAACCAAAAATTTAATTAGTATATCGAAATTTACTTTGGAGAACAATGTACTAATTGAATTCCATCCATTCTTTTGCATTGTGAAGGATTGTCGTATCAAGACTCCTCTACTTCAAGCCAAGCTCCATAATGGTCTTTACAATGTTAATCACTCACCTCAAGCTTTTATAGGAGAGCGTGTCTCGGCCTTGGTTTGGCATTCTAGGTTGGAACATCCCTCTCCTAACACGACCCGTTTTATAATAAATTCGAATAATCTTCCTTTTTCTTCAAATAAATTGGATCTATGTGGTGATTGTTGTAAGGCTAAGGCCTCTATTTTGTCTTTTAAACCTTCTACTTCTCTTGTTTCTTCACCATTAGATATGATTCATTCGGATTTATGGGGTCTGGCTCCTATTGTGTCTTCTAATGGTTTTCGTTATTACATACATTTTATCAATGAGTTTTTGAGGTTTTCTTGGATTTATTTTCTTAGAACTAAAGATGAGGTAGTTCACACTTTTGCTTTGTTTAAGTCTCAAGTTGAGAATTTATTTGGCACCACCATTAAGCGACTTCAAACGGATGGTGGAAGCTAGTACAAACCGATTATCAAGCGCTTTCCACATATCATCCACCATATCTCATGCCCCTACACTCCCTAACAAAATGGTCTAGCGGAGCGCAAATACTGTCGCATTATCGAGCTTAGTCTAGCCATCATGTCTCAAGCCTCTATACTGTCCTCTTTTTGGGATCACATCTTTCAAAGCGCGATATTTCTCATCAATCGATTACCTCCAACCACCTCCCCGCATACACCTCCCTTTACTATTCTCTTCAACAAGAAACCCACTACACCTTTCTTAGAGTTCTTGGTTGCTTATGCTATCCTCTTTTACGCCCCTACAACTCTCATAAGCTTCAATTTCGCTCCATGCCTTGTGTGTTCTTGGGGTATTGCCAAAATAAAAAAGGCTATAAATGTCTTCATATACCAACTAATAAAATTTATGTAAGCCACATTGTTCATTTTGATGAATCGACTTTTTCGTTTGCACATTCCTCCTCTTCTGCTCAACCATATGCCTCTCTAGATTAAGTTCCTCCTCTTGCGCAACCTCCATTTTTTCAACCCAATCCCAGTTCAGTTTCTCACCTGCCCAATTCGGCTTCTCACCAGCCCAATCTCTTTTCGGCCCCTTCCCAGCCCAGCTCAGTTCTTCAACAACCCCTTTCGGGCTTTCAAACCTCTTATTTGATTCCTCTCTCTTTACTTCCTACTGGGCCTACCTCTTCTTCTCTCACCAGGCCTGATCCACCAGTACTAGATTTCCCTTCCCAGGCCGCCACTTACTAATTTCAATTCTGTTGACACCATTTCTACTTCAACCGAAACACAGCAACAAGCTAACCCTGCACTGCCTCCTCAATCTTCTATTAATTCCAGTCACACATCTACACATCCTATGGTCACTCGGTAACAAACTCGATCGCGTCGACCAAAGCAATTTTCAAATCATGTCACCTACATCACGACTAAGCATCCTCTCTCTATTTCACATCTTGATGAGCCAACCTCTTTCACTATTGCAAACAAATCTCCTGATTGGTAAATGGCTATGGCAACCGAATTAAATGCTCTTGCTCATAACAATACGTGGATTCTAGTACCTTAATCTCCCGACCAATACGTCATCGGTTGCAAATGGATTTACAAAATCAAACGCAAATCTGATGGCTCCATTGAACGCTATAAAGCGAGACTTGTAGCCAAAGGTTTTAGTCAAGAAGAAGGCATTGATTATAATGAGATTTTTAGCCCGGTTGTCAAACCAACCACGATTCGACTCATCCTCTCTCTTGCCGTTTCTCACAAGTGGACCTTACGCCAATTAGATGTCAACAATGCCTTTCTCCATGGTGACCTTTAAGAACAAGTCTTCATGACACAATCTCCTGGGTTCATTGATCCTCTTCGGCCCTCTCATGTTTGCCTTTTAAAGAAAGCGCTTTATGGCCTTAAGCAAGCTCTCCGTGCCTAGTTCCACTAACTTGCTTCTGCACTTTCTGACCTTGCTTTCAAGGCTTCGCAATCCGATCCTTCTCTATTTTTTCACTTTTCCAAGAACTCACTTCTCTTTGTTCTTGTTTATGTAGATGATATTATAGTTACAGGTTCTCATCCTGACCATGTTACCTATCTCATTGGTGATCTTGCTTCTTGCTTCTCTTTAAAAGATCTTGGACCTCTTCATTATTTCTTGGGCATCCAAGTCACTCCTACGTCCGATGGCCTTCACCTTTCCCAACCTAAGTACATTCGAGATCTTCTTGTACGTTCCAAGATGGATGGCTCGAAACCATGCTCCTCACCTTGCATAGCCGGTCATGTACTCTCCAAATTTGATGGCTCTCTTATGGCCGATCCACATCTTTATCGTAGCATAGTTGGCGCTCTCCAATATGCCACCATTACACGACCAAACATTGCATTTGCTGTGAACAAAGCTTCACAATTCATGCATGCGTCGACTGATGACCATTGGGTTGCGGTCAAACGCATCTTACGATACCTCAAAGGCACCATTCATCATGGTCTTCACATTCATGCTTCCTCTACCTTTGATCTTCATGCCTACTCCGATGCGGATTGGGCGGGTTGTCCCGATGATCGTTGTTCCACCACCAAGTTTTGTGTTTTTCTTGGGTCCAACCTTCTTTCGTGGGGTTCCAAAAAACAACATACCGTCTTTCGATCTAGCACTGAGGCAGAATATAGAAGTATGGCTATTGCATGTGTTGAGTTGATTTGGCTTCAACAACTTCTATGCGAATTATGGATTCCATTGATCAAGCCACCCATCCTATGGTGTGACAATCTCGGTGCCACCTTTCTTGCATCTAATCCCGTGTTTCATGCCCGCATGAAACATATAGAAATTGACTATCATTTTGTGTGGGAACGAGTCACTTCGAATGACTTGATGGTTCGGTTCATTTGTTCTAAGGACCAACTTGTCGATCTTCTCACCAAAGGCCTCTCTTCTTCTCGGCTTCAGTTTTTATGTTCCAAGCTCGGGCTCACAGTTGTTGCCTCTGCCCCTTCGCTTGAGGGGGGGGGGGGTGTTAGACAATATTCATTGTATCTAGTCAGTAGTTTACACATAGGCTGTTCTATTATACTTTCTGTTATTCAGTTACAACATAGGAGCTTGCATCCGATGCCTATATATATGCTATGTATTAAAACATTCAGTGGTTAATGAAAGATATACAATTCACTTATAATCTCAGTTCCTTTACACAGTCAATTTGTGGCCTCATTTAATGGAGACCGCACTGTCAGTCTGTGATCTTTGACTGAAATTTGCAGATTCAATATATGATCCAATTTTTTTTTTTGAAATTCGTGCCTATGAGAAGAACCAAAATTCGCGTGTTCTCAAAAATTTATATTATTTTTTTTCTTTTTCTTCTTTTACTTGGAAACTGTGTGCATGAGAATTCAAATTGAGCCTTTTTAAAGCAAATAATTCGTTCAAGACTGAGATATCTCAAAGTTTGAGCGAAATTTATTATTTTTTTATCAATAAATGTTACTGTTACTAAAAAAGTAATTGTTGGGCCGTAGACTGGCTGTGTGGTCCCCGTTAAGGTTATGTTTGGCTTTTTACTGTTTATGTGGAAAAAAAAATTCACTCAGAGTGAAATTTTTTTCTCACGGAAATAGTATTTTGGGAAATTCAAATTGAATTAGAACCCAAATCCATTTCCGTTCTCGACTGGCAGCCGAACAAGCCCTAAATGAGGCCACAGATTGGCTGTGTAGCTTGGGTAAAACTCGAATTCCCCCAAAACAATGGTGTTTTTATTTATTTTTTATTATGGCATTTAAAAAAAAATCGGGTATTGTAAGCACTTAGAGCCTGTTCGGCAGGACCTTTGCCCATAGGATTTCTCAGTAAAAATGACTTTATGAATGCTTTTTCCTATGAGCTGTTCGGCAGCGGATTATAATATCCATTTTCAAAACCTAATCGGAACATTTCCTACCTTTTCTTTGTTACTTTGTAGAGAAAAAACAATCAACTCCAAGCTCTATTTTATTTCCCAAAAGCTGGAGCTTATAACTTTAATATTTTAACTGCATAATTAACTGTATAGGACAAAAGTACTTAAAAAACAAACAATACTCATATTTTGTAATTACTTAACCGTATAAGCATTAATTTCACAATTAATCGTAAATTAAATTTATTTATTTATGTTCACTTAATTTTTTAAGACTCTATATATACAATTATATTAATTATAATTAGTGATTAGTATCAATATACTAAATATAATTTAATATTATTATTACAACAAACAAGCATTCTAATAAATTTCTCATGTATTTGCTGAACACTTATATTCACTAATTTTTTATGAATTAAATAACTTTAATTTTGACAAATTAAAATTTTTATTTTCACAAAATTTTCATGATAGCCGAAATTGAAGCGTCAGTCTCCCTGTAGGAAATTGTGAACTTGTCAGCTGCTTGATAATGTACAGCAGTACTACAAGTGAAACCTGATGTCACTCGATCCCAATTTATAAAGAAAGCTGCAAAAATTGTGAACGTGTTTGCAAAGATGATATGCCATGTGCTAATTCCTAATTGGTTTGCAAATTCTGAACGAACCGCTTTTAGGCGACAACAACATTTTCGAATAAAGAAAGAAGGAATAAAATGAGTTGTAAGATAATGATTGATCATAAGTTCTCCTATCTTCTATTTTTATATATTCGGATTTCGGAGTTTTAACGACAACAACATTTTCGAATAAATTAAGAAGGAATAAAATGATTAATCATAAGTTCTCCTATACGAAACATTCTTCAAAAATCTTCAAAGAAAATTAATTAACTTAAAATTAAGTATATCTGGATATGGTTAATGATTATTTAAGCACTGGCACTGGTTTTATTCCTCGTTTATTTTAGTTCACTCATGTTAGCACCTCCAGAGAATTAAATGCCAAGACAAACTTAACTATGCATAATTTTAAAATGTAGACGATAAAGGCATCCATCCAATCAGTAATTCCTAATGTTAGTAATATCGATTGTGCATGCATGGATGATATATTGATATTGATATGAGAAAGGAGCACACTCCATGCATGTTGGAAGCTTCTGGGGTGCTTTTATTGGAGAGATTATTCAGCTCGCGGAGAATATATTTCTTTCATTGTAGATGACTTGTCTCTTGTTGCCAAGTCAAAAAAAAATCGTCTGACCAGTCTTCTCCTTGGAGACCCACACTAAAAGGTGGGTACAGACTACAGAACACATGTTTTGGATTCGGATCACTCCGCTACTGTTTCCCCCCTTCTTTTAACCTCATTACTAAATTTAATTTTCACATATATTTTAATACCAAGTTCATATTAATTGATTTGAACTTACCTCTTAAATCTTGAAATCGTAAAATATAAACTGAAAATAAAGCAGCTTTAGCTCCCTCGATAAAAATTGGTACTCAGATGTCTCCAGTACCGAAGCAGAAAGGAGACGACACTAAAACTAAAAGCAAATAATAAAATGATTGAACGCATCAGGACTGATTAATTTACTGACGTCCTTCGAGAGGCGTCAGCACATCTAAACTCCAAGAATTTTTTTTTTTTTTTTTGGGTTGGGTTGGTATCGGAAACTAAGGGGAAATCATGGAGGCGGTGTTTAGACCCGCTATGAACCAGTCGTTGGATATCGTTTGAGCTAGTTGCTTGAGTCAAGGTCAATACCTTTCTCTGTTTTCTTCTCCTCTTCATCAGAGGCTTCTCTCTGTCTGTCTGTCTCTCTCTCTCTCTTTCTCTCTGTGTGGGCTTTTGGCTTCTCCAGCAATGGTGAGTTTGAGTTTACTTCTCTTGTTCAATCGTCGTTTTGTTAGTTTCTAGAATTCCAACCTGTATGTTACGCTTGCTCTGCTTTCTTTTGAGAAGGTGGATCCTTTTCTTTTTTTTTTCTTTTTATAATAGAAAACAAGAGAACAAATTATCTTGTTTTGAGAGATTTGCAAATCTGGAGTAACATACGAAGAGAACAAATCCTTTGTTTTTTTTTTTTTTGGAACTATACTTCAACATTTTCCAAATTTCAGAAAAGAAAATTGTCTGGAAGTCATAAGAAGGTAAATTTATTATTCAGTAGAAAAGCAATAATTCCTGTTATATTATTTGAAGTTCCAAAACAGGTCATTTTTATTCTCAGTTTTTTCTTCTTCTTTTTTTTCTTCTTTTTTAATTTTATATGCAGTTGTTACCTATTTTAGATTAAATTCGTTTAATGTGTTTTTGAACTGGTTTATAAACAATTCTTGATGAAACCGGTATGATCCAACCCGACCTGCCATACCCCGCCAGACATTTTATATACTTTGAAAAGTCTACAGCAGTGCAAATGCTGGACCTGAAACCTGGTTGACTCAAAATCAGATCCGACCCAAATTTGACATGATCAAGACATTAAATTAGCTAGTCTGGACATGATTCAATTGAAGATTGATAGCTAAACTCAGCATGAACTGATTTTAATTTTGTTGTATTCAAGGCTTTTGATGTACTTGATCATTTTCAATATAATACTGTTAGGACTTAGGAAGGTGCTTTCTGTTGCTTATATTAGCTTATCCTGTTAGGGTGAAATTTTTGTCTGCTTATATAGACAATATAATATGAGCTAGGTACCAGCTGTTTGGTACCTACTTCCAACATTTTTGTTTGTACCCCATTTTTATCAACAAAAAAAAGAAGAAAATTTACTATTATGCGATGTGCTCAATTTTGTTTCTTCTTTAATTTGAAGCTAGGTACCAAGCTAATTTAACTTGTTTTGCTTCTCAGACAAATAGGCACACAATAATTCTTATGCAAACAACACCAAGCCGGGCTTCTAGAACCTTCCTGGATTATGATTCCATTGGAAAAGCGATTGATGGTAATTGATTTTATAATTGCACTCTTCTATTTATCTGAAAAGCTAATAAATTGCATTGAAGGTTGGTCCCTTCTAAGTATATATAGTACCATATCCATATACCCACTGACATGTGTGGCAAGAACTGTAGGTACCTTTACTGTACCAATTAATGCTATACAATTTTAGTACTTGTACCATGGTATTATTCTCGGAAGTTCTTTTGATCATAGCTTAAACTATTGACAAAAATCACAAAAGAAAAAAGAAGAAGTGATAGTGGAATTTTCAATACCAGTAATCAGCTATAGTGTAGATACAATACCTTCAAGTGCAGGACATTTTTTTCATTCTAATCCTTGGAAGAGTTTTATCTGAAATTGCAATCCTTGATAGAATTAGTTTCACAGAATTTAATTTCTGATTAACGAATGAAAATCTGCTAAATTGGACAGGGCTGTGTAGCTTCTATGAGAGAAAAATAAGAGAAATAAATCCAACCATTCAGCATATCACTTATGATATAACCGATCTCTTCAATTTCATTGATGGTCTAGCAGATCTCAGTGCACTCGTGTATGTATCTCTCACTCCATTTTTCCCCCCTTCAATGAATGAAATGCTGTCTGATTCCGGTAGCATGTAACAATATGCTCCAATTCTTTTATGTCCAAAATTTGCATACTTAAGGCTTATTTGTGCATTCTTTCTTCTTGTTTTTTTTTGTTCTTTTCCAGAGATTGCATGTTTAAGGTTCGATTATGCATCATTTCTCCTTATATTTCCTTTTTTTTGTCCCAGTGCATAATTAATTCAGTTAAGATATAGTGCCAGTATACAAAAAGGAAAATAAAAATGAGGGTATACAGATACTGTAGTACATGCTGGTAATGGACCTTACTAGTATGATAATTATTCTACTGAGGTATCGGTAGTCATATATTAAAAATGGTGATAAGTGAAATTTGAAAATAAATTTGGGAAGGTACCGGGATATTAATTCCCGAGAACATAATTGTTTGAAGAGGCCTAATGCTATAGGTTTTGGTGCCAAACCAGTGGTCATGTAATTTAATCTCTTCGAACAATCTTATATATCTTCTTTTTTTTTTTTCTTCTTTTTTTAAATACGATGACAGAATCTGTCAGGTTTTGTTGCATTAAACATAATGCACAAAAGACCTCCACAAGTTTGCCCTGCTCCTCACACTCATTAAACCACCACAAACTTATAAGTTTTCAATACCAAACTTCCGTAGGTAGATATTACACTTCTTGTGCACCACTTGCATCAAAATATTGCATAATTTTGGCTTATTCTGGTATGAGCCCCAAAAATTGACAGGCCAAAAATATGTTGATGTCCAAGCTTTCGATGCTCATCAAAATAAACTTCTTTATGCATGAAACTGAGATGTTTTAGATACCTATAATATAATAGGCAATGTGTGTTCTGAACTTCTGATTTCCTGCGATTTAGCAATCAAATATTTTATTTTGATTTGTTGCAGTTATGATCACAATATTCTAGCCTTTTTACCATACGATCGGCACTGGATAAAACAGAAAGCTTTTCAGCACCTCAAGCGACTTGCCTCTAATTAGAAGCTTGGATGATCCAGTATCCATAATCCATTGCGATAAAGATCATCTAAAATAATTACAACTTGTAATATATTTAAGATGTTTCTGTAGTTGTTAACTACTATTTCTCGTACATGTTTAGTATTAATATTGAAGACTAATTATTTTGTAAACTGTATGATTATGCTCTTTTTTTCCCCTACGTTTCAGTGTTGAGATAGAAACCCACATGTGAAGTGAATTAGATTTTTTGTGTGTGTAAGTGTAAAGCGTAAACATTCGAGTACCTTGGTTAATTGTTTTTCTTGGTAGTGTCATCCTGATTTCCTGTCCAGAATTTTCAAAGAGATAGATGTTAAGGGAAACTATGACAAACGCTCAGCTCAGAACTACAATTACTAACAGCACAGAACTTTTTATGAGAAATGAAACGAATATGTAAAGCTGTTTTAATATCCTTAATTAATTGTGGGGCATGCAGCTAATTAACTAAGACCATAATTCAGGATTTGAAGTAACATATGCCCATTAACAAAATTAAGTAACATCTAAGCTAATTAATATTTTTTAAAATAACATCTGAGCTTTAAGACCATGACTCAGGTGTGAAATAAAATAAGTCTGTTGACACAAGTGTTGATACTTGATAGTGATGGTGATAGTTACAGCCTTGTGTGAGAAATAAAGGGGTTTTGTTGTGTGCAAACGGGTCGGATATTATTTATCCGTATTTGAAAATTAGATACAGATATTCAATATTCTAATATCCGTACGGATATGAATATGATTTTAAATTTCAATTATCCGTATTCAAATAGTAAATATATTTAATATATATTATGAAAAAAAATATGTTATTGACTATTATAAAAAGTGAATATCCATATCTATTTTATATTTGATTTGTATCTATATTCGTCTAATATATAATCCATTTGCATTGCTAGCACTGTAAATATTGGAGAGATTTCTTTCATAACCCCTGCAACACTCAAAATGCGTTTATCCAAATGAGAAAGACAAACAAATTATATTCTCCGGAATAATACAAAACAAACATACCCATCTTTGATCTTTCTCCTTTTTGAAGTGACCGGACTACATTCATTCAGAGAACCAAATGTGTTCAGACTTGAGAATGAGAAACTACCCATTTCTTTATTATTTGAAATTCAATTTATTCCCATTTCTTTTACAATGCTGCTGTCAGACATCACTTGTGTAAAAAACCGGTTGTTGAGTACTTTCTCCTTTTTTTTTGCATCCAAAGATAATTCTGTAAGCATATTCCTAATTCCTGTCAAGTGTTTGAACTTAATTTTCAGGGTCAACCTACCATAGCAGCTGGAACAAGCACCATTACATCCTGGCAAAATCACCGAATTTTAATTCAATTTTGTCAACTATCCGCTGTATCAGTATCACCTCTTTTTTTTATTCAATTATGTACATTTTAATTTGTCCACCATGGGATCTTATATCCATATATATATTTATTAACTCGAAAGGGAGAGAAGCAACGGCTCCATGAATTTGCGAAGGAGCAAAACATTCTTCATGTGGTAATGCCGTAAATGCCAAGCTAATTTGAATAAATAAATCAAAAGCAGATACCCGATCCATATCACGCTTCCAAATCAAAGATGAAATGGAAACCTTAATTATACCTACCAATAATTCAATACTATTATATTTATACCACATGTCATGCCTCCACGTTGGAGATCCAAATTCGAAATCTAGTACACATCATTATCATCAAAAATGATTTGCTTTGAGGCACGACTCACAATATTAAAGTAAAATTGCGCAGGGAGCTCAGTAAATAGAACTAGCTAGCAAAATTGCCGTTGACACTAACCCGAAGAGGTAAACCGAAATTAAAAAATATATAAAAACTTAGTCAGTCTGGCAACTGTTCCAGACGAAGAGATAAACCGAACATTAAAAAAATAAAATAAAAAACTCAGTCAGTCTGGCAACTGTTTCAGACGAAGAGGTAAACCGAAAATAAATAATAAAGAAAAAACTCAGTCAGTCTGTCAACTGTTCCGGGCTTACAGCAGGGACCTCATTAGACATGAATAACCAAAATAAAGTATTTCAAAGCCACGATTTTAAAACTGTTTTAATATAAAAAAAATTCCAAAAAATATAAAATTTGGTTTCCAAACACATTTTAATATATATTGAATGTTGACAGTTTGGACTTTGGATCGACTACTTGGACTTTGAAAATGTAAAAACCGAAGCGTTTGTTCAACAGCCTAGAAACAAATGTTTTGATATTAGCCACTCACTATATATATAGAGAGAGAGTGTATGTGACTAATATGCATTCGGTAGCATATGGGCTGATATGCATATGGTTTAAATTTGAAATTTCAAAATTCAAAAAGTCGATCGAAACTGTTCATCTTGTTCTCCATATTAATATGTGCTTGGAGACCAAATTTTACATTTTTCTGATTCTTTTTACTATTTATTAAGCCGTTTTAAAAATTACTGATTCAACAGTGACTGCTGATTTGGTCTCCAAGCACATATTAATATGGAGAACAAGATAAACGGTTCGAATCGACGTTTTGCATTTTGAAATTTCAAATTTAGACTGTATACATATCGGACCATATGCATATGAATGCACATTAGTCACTCTCTCTTTGTACATATAAAAAGTTAAGATGATTTTATATATATTCCTTGAAAAATAAAAAAAAATCATCAATTTCTCTCTCTAAATTTATTAATACAATATTTTTCTTTTAAAATTTAAAAAACTCACAAAACCTATCTATTTTTTTGTTTTGTTTTATAAAACTCATTTTAAAATTATAAAGATCTCATGGTATTCTTTATTAAAAATATATACATATACAGCTTGGATAACAAAAAATGTTTAATTGTCTAATTAATCGGTTTCTAAATGTAAATGATTTATTTGTGTCCTGGTGCATATAAATAATAATATTTTTTCATTTTTTGTACTTTTGATCGCATATACAACGTATTTACCCTTATATTTGTGCACGTCACATGTACAAAAATGAACTATTTTACCAATTAGAAGGCTTTTAGATATTCTTTAGCTCTTTTCTTCACTCTTTTTCACGAGAGTAATCTTAATCTTGGCAACAATTTCTTCATAATTCATACTTTCAAAAAAAAGAAAAGAAAAGGAAACACACAAACACTGTTTCCATATCAAAACAACGAGATCAGTCTTTACATAATGCACCAACATGTTTAATCGAAACATCAGAAAAGACAACAATTTCACATAATTCATACTTCCAAAATCAAAGGAAACACACAAATACTGTCTTTCATACCAAAACAAAGAGATTACATATGCATCAATTAAACACAACCCTCTAATCAAACACCAACATGTTTAATCGAAACATTAGAAATATCAAAAGCTTGCAAAATGTGAGAATGATATCTCAGGCGAGAGGCTCGTAAATATCTCTGCTTTCACCGTCAGGATTAACCTTGACGATGACCCAGACAGCGTAGATCATCCCGGGCACGTAGCCTAAGATCGTCAGAAGCAAACAGATCCAGAATTCGAGCTGAAAAATTATACAAAACATCCTTTAATTGAGAGAAAAAAATCACAAAAAGAGAAATAAGTCATTATAGTCCTTCACTTCCTACAATTTAATATTCAGTTCTCAAAGAACGCCAAAATGTATGTTGCATACTTGCATGCCAATAGACACCTCTCCATAATATGCAAATAAATTATTCTCTTGTACATATTTACAAAACTTGAAAGAATTGATTGAATGTGTTGCAAAAATGGGGGCTTTTAATCATATTTGTATAAAAAACAATAATCCAAGACTGTAAGACAACTAGACAAGGATCGGACTTCATGCTTAATTATATTTAATTGATCCACAAACAACCCCCATACACACTCAACTACAGATTGAAGATCGAGAAGCATCAAGTATTTCGTAAATTAAAAATAAAAACAATAAAAGATGAGAAATCATACACTGCACAAGCCCTTGCGAAAGAAAACGCCGAGGGGAGGAAGGACGAGAGCGAGAAGGATCTCGAGGCACCTCGCCGTATTGTCGGTACACATTTTCTCTCTCTTAATCTTAAATCAAAACCCCTTTTTCTCAACTCTGGGCCTCTGGCGTCGACTTTTTAGATTGGGGATGATAATAAAGTGAGGAACAGAACGGAGGGCTGGGCATTAAATAGCAAACTCGCACTTTGGCCTTGAATTGAGGTAACTACTCTCTGTGAATATTTCTTTATAACATTCCATGTAAAAGGTGATTAGTTAATGTTCCTAACTCGCCACATATTTGGTTATACAAATTTTGAGCAGCAGTTTTAAGAAATTTCTCAGCGGATAATACGGTCTATTGCTCTGTCCATAAATATCGGTGCTATTAGTCACTTACAAGTGGGTATCACTTGTGTTTTTCTAAAGCTGGATCCGCTTTGCTGTATGCTACGTGTGTACCTCTAAAGAGGGGTAATTGTACGGCTAGTCGGTTACTACGCTACAAATTTATTCTACCACACGGTCCACACTAATAACTTTGTTCATATGAAAAAAAAAAAAAGACTTTGCTAATGAAAAATTCTTAGTAGGCTACCTAAAGCAATTTTGAGCAACATGCATTGGTCCGGACCACTTTTTTTTTTTTAAAATTTCTGTCTGGATTTTAATATTATATACTTTCCATTTTTAATATTATTTCATGTCATTCATTATTTTTCTTTTAAATTAAAATTAATTATATAAGTTTTGATCTTTCATGACAAAAATAATTCTAAGAAAATTAATCTAAGCATGGAAAAGTCAGATAACCGTAGTCCGTCTCTCTTGGAAAAAAAAAATATATCTTCAATTTTGAAAACTAGCATCTAATTGAAGCTGGATTTGACGGTGCGTTTAATAAAAAAAATATAGAAAAGTTGGACGTTTGATATGTTTTGGATAAGTTGAACCATATCTACAATTTCAAAAACAATATTTTATTTTTGTTTCAAAAACTAAAAAGCATATAAATATAAATAATTAATAATAGCACAAACAACATTGAAGGATATTTTGGTCATTTTTGGTACTTATCTTCAAAGAGGTGACCATTATAATGAAGCGAAATAATATTTTGAGGAGAAAGGAGCGAGTGGGAGTTACTGTATATGCAGCCATGCTTAATTATTTATTATTGGAAGCTGAAAACAAGCAGGAAAGCACTGAGAAAATAAAACATTAGATAAGTTAAACTCACTACAATGCATGCATAGATGCATGATACATGTTTTTAACCCCCTTCTTATTATTTATTTATTTCTCAAACACAAAACATGAGTTACATGACACAAAGCACAACGACTAAACACCAAGTAATTAACCATCCATTGTACCAATTTCTTTGTTACACTTCTCTAAAACAGGGTCTTTGTTACACCTAGCTAGCTAGTAGAGATGGTTTTAGAGAATTATAACTGAGAATTGATTTATTGGTGAATTGATAGGATGACTAATTAGTTCTGAACTTCAGGGATGTACATTGGGTCGCGGATCTCATTCGGGTGCATGCAGCATGAACAACCGTTATGATATCCGCGACGACAGCATCCCCAGCGGCAGTACGGGCCACGACCACCACCACCACCATGGTAACCTGGGCCGCCGTGGCCATTTCCTGGGCCGTAACCACCATTATAACCTGGGCCGCCTCCACGGTAGTCTTGTGTTCCCGCCTTGTTCTCCTTGGTTGCCTCTGCATTTCCCATTTCTAATTAATACAAATTAAATTTGTTAATGAATTAAATGGTCCAAATCATTTTTGTACGAATAATTCAGAATTTAGTTAAATCAAATGTGCTTATATTGGTTTTGTATATATATATATATATATTTATGACTGGATGCATGTGGCGCCACGAACTCGTTACTAATTGTCCCTGTCGAAACAACTAATTCTAACATATTTTGTCAAATAGTGGCCACTATTCTCTAAGACAAGTGTAGCAAAACCCCTACGTAAGTTTTTTTTATTTTTAATTACCTCTATCGATCCTAATCAATTTGTACAGCATTGTTACTTGTAGTAACTAACGCGATAGTATTAGACTTGAAATCCATTATAAAATAATAAATAAAAGGTAAAACTCACGGGTCTGTTGAGCTGCCACCTCAGAGGTGACGAAAAGAGCAATAACCAAGAGAACCCCAAACAAAACCATTGCCTTGGATGCCATTGTTAGCAATATTAAATATTAATTACTTTCTCTCTTGCACACTTAGGAAGCATTGTACTTGTACCTTATTTATAGGCAAAAGAAGAAAGGAGGAAGGTGCTGATAGTTTCTAGCTCCATTGCTAGTCACATTAAATGATTCTGATGACTTGTTTCCCTATTTGAGTGGTTGGAGAGTAGATCTTAAGTCAGACCATAATTTCATTCAATTAAATATTTAAATATTATACATGCCGTATTTATCTTTGATACTACTCTCTCACTCTCTCTTATCCTTTTTTATTTATTTATTTATTTCTCTTATGAACCCTACCGTACCTACATGTCTCTCTGTTTTTATTTTTTATTTTTTTATTGTTGTTGATAAAACCTGCGTGTCTCTTTTTAATAAGCATATCAAACTAGAGCGAACCCAGACACAAATCCCTCCCTTAAACAAACAAGAAGTATATGTATCCTTAGTAGATCTAGTAGAACTAGAGTGTTAGTAAGTTTATCAAGCTCTTTGTACTGGTTTATAAGTTAATTTTAATGAACACAAGATGCATGTATAGGTCCATAAAATGGATACCTAATTCAATTAAAACATAACATGACTGACATCTGTGCTCTTTCAATATTGTTGGAAGTTCGAACCCAAGATGTATAGGTCCGAATTTTGTGTGGGCTTCATATTTCCATACTTTAGAAGCTAACAGCTGGCCCAGAAAAGCCCGTGTTAAAATTAATGTGATTCCAGGCTTAAATAACCAGTGGTTCTACCTGGGATATCCAAAAGAAGAAACCGACAGCAAGTCGGTAAGCAGCAAGTCAAACGCCAGCTAATTTGCAGAGTTGAATTACTTATTAATTTTTCTTCTGTGACGAAGAAGGCGAGGAGTGCGTATCCTCTGAGATATCTCAACTTTTGCGTGACCGACGTGTCCGGTGCCTATTCGGGGGTGATGTAGGGGTCAGTTTCATGTGGACATTGAGATTCGTGTAGAACGTCTTTAAACGGTTAGGATTTTCCATAAAGTCACGCAAAGTTTGAGATATCTCAGAGGATACGAGTTCGAAGGCGAGAGCGTGTGGGGTCGTTCCTATCCAATCGATACTTCAAAAGTACGACATTCTATTTCTATATATATTTCTTACTGATTCCTTTTATAAAATTTTGCTAAAAGTCCAGTTAACTAAAATAAGAAATCCGCCTCCCGCCGCTGATTTTCATCACGTAATTCAATGGACCAATTTGTATTTTTAATTATGGATGGCTGTTGGAACTTACCACATCATGCATCATTAGCAAATTTATGAAGAAATGGTTGGTAGAGACTAGAGATAGCTATTATATATATATATATATATATCCTCAAAAAGAAATGGTTTAGTTAGTTAGAAAACCAGCCATAAGATAAGATATCAGCCACTAATTATTTTGCTCAACGTACAACGTAACAGTTACATGAAGAAATTATTGGTAGAGATGATAGCTATGATATTTTGTGTCGCCATCGTATAATTCAATATTAAAATTTCTGATAATATGTTTCTGGAGCGAAGTTATCTTGAAAAGGACCCGGTTTTGTAATATGGTAATATATAATCTCTTAATTATAGCTAACTAAATAATTTCAGATTTCATAATTACTTACTGGGCAAAGCGTGGATGAAACAGATTAATTCAACTTAATTGGGTCAATTAATTCTCGATGGTTTTCTGAGTTCTCGTTTAAACTATCTTTGTTTCCAGCATAGACGACAAAAATTGATGGATTTTACCCGTTAATTTTAGAGGTACAGGAGGAATAATTTTGGACCAAATTGCCCATTCTTCAATAAGGAAACAATAAAGCTGGATTCTATACAGTCGGTGATAATTAAAATATTTATGCTGCTCGATTTTAAATCTCTTAAATTAGAAGGCTATCACGATGTGGATACACCGACATTTATTTCCTAAAAGAACATTTATAAAGGTTGTTTGCTTCAATAATTCCAGAGACGATCAGATTATAAATTTCTCGAGTTTCAACTCAACAACTCAACAACGGTAATTCAATATTTTTAATTATTTTTTTTAAACAGTTTTAAATTATTTTACTAAAATACAAAATTACATAATATAAGTATAACTATAATTTTTAACAATAAAATTACAAGTTAAATGAAAAAAGCTAATTTCTTTTTTTTTTACTAGATGGATATTGATGAGTCGGCGATTTCATTCGAACTTGAGGCCGAAAAACTTGAATTACTCAATTTCAAGTATGAAACTCGTGAAAATTTACTTAATGGTGTTAGAGCATTTTACTCAGCTAAGGATACGCATTATCAATTTGTAGTTTAAAGTCAGAGAGATATGTAGTTTTACAATGTGATAGATGAAAGAGAAAAGAAATCCGGAACACGGATAAATTGTCCTTTTAAAATTAGGGGTAGAAGGACAGATGAAGAAATTTGGATAATTAAAATACATAACTTATCACACAATCATGAAGCATCTGCTGATATCTCTGGCCATCCTTCTCTTTGACAACTATCACAAGAAGATATTAAGAGTGTTGACCACACGACTCAATCTGGAATACCACCCAGACAAATTCTCTCTTCTTTACGCCAAAAGAACCCGAAGCTTAAAGCCATCTCCACAATAGTATATAATGTGAAGGCAAAGATTCATAGAGAAAAGTTAGGTGGTCGAACAATGATTCAAGCTTTATTTAAAGAACTAGGAGAAGGTGGGTTTGAGTATGATGTTTTACTTGATGAAGGTGATACTCTTACACATCTTTTTTTTTTATCCATCCTATGTCAATCACTCTGGTTAAGAATTTCTCAAGTGTTTTTATTGTACCTACAAAATAAATAGATATAAAATGCCACTTCTTGATATTGTTGGGGTCTCATGCTTTAATACATCCTTTTATGCTGGTTGTGCATTTCTAAAGAATGAAAAAGAGGAAGATTTCATATGGACACTGAACATGTTTAAAAAAGTTTTTCCAAAAGATATTCAACCTTCGGTTATAATGTCAAATAGGCAACAAGCATTTATAAATGCAGTAAATGTGGTATTTCCAGCCACTACACATCTTCTCTGTATGTGGCATATTGAAAAGAACTTGATGACAAATTGTCGAAAATATTTCAACAACAAAGAGGAGTATGATATTTTTCTATCTATCTGGAATAAGGTAGTTTATTCTTCAACCGAAGCAAAATTTGATCAAAGTTGGTTAGAACTTTAATCACTTTATAAAAATAAAAATGCTGCACTGGATTACATAATAAAGGTACTGTATAGTATTTTAATCTATTTATATGAACATTATTTTATTTATGTAGTTTTTTTTTAAATTAGTGAGAAAAAATATCACTAAGGATTTATACTAAACTAAGAATCATTTACAACTCCATGCTGAAAATTAAATTACATTATAATTAGAAATTGAAACTTATAAAGTGAATAGCATTGCTAAGAGGGAGTAGTATATTTTGGCTTGATCAATCTATCAAAACTATTGAAAAACTAGTATATTTTTGGCTTGATAAGAATGACCGACAATGGAATAATTAGGCACATATAAATAAGGATAAGGTTTATTCTTGATAACAACAAGCAATGCATGATTTGATCTTCTTGGATTAAAAGATGTCAACATGTGTGATTTTATTTATGTAGTTTCATGGTTTCAAATTTAATATTTTAATTCGATAATATTATAATATAATTGGAATTTATTTTGTAGGGTTTACTATCATTAAAAGAGAAATTTATTGGAGCATGGACGGATAACTGCTTGCATCTAGGTAATTGTGCATCCTCAAAAGCTGAAGGAGCGCATGCAAAACTAAAAATGTATTTGCAAGTTTCAACAGGTAAAAAATAAATTATGTCTTGCAATCAAGCATGAATTCAATGACATAAATGTGAAACTCTCAAGCGAAAAAATTCGTGTTTTGCATAATTGTGATATTCGGTTGTTCAAGAAACTAATATCAAATGTCTCAATTTTTGCTTTGCAAGAATTGTACAAGCAATATGAAAAGACCAAAAATATAGCAATCAATCTCGTTTGTACGGGAAATTTTGAAGCGACAATGGATCTTCCATGTGCTCATAACATGATGAACTTCATAAATTCAATGTTACCCCTAGATTTGATTCATTCGCACTGGAGAATTGATAGAACACTCTTGAACACTTCACCAATCAATGTGACTAATGATGTTGATAATGAAATCATGAGTTTACTTAATGAGTTTCAATCCAAGTATCAACAATGACCTATTTACAAAAAGAAAGCTGCTAAAGAACTTATTGCCAACTTTATCTCCAATTTCGAGTTGATACTCGAACCAAAAGTCCCATCCAACAAGTGCATGCTACAACGACAAAGAAAACAAAGAGCATTAAGTTCTACCAAGCGAGATCCTTCTAAATTTGAATTTGTGAAAGTATCGACAAAACACAAGTCACATGCTAACAATCAAGCCCCTCAAGTCAATGAACCGGTGAATGAAAATGAAGACCTTACTATGACCTTTGAGAATAATGTTCCTACTATGCTTAATTTAAATGATTTTTTTGAAGTTGTAGTTTTATTGTTAGAATGATAATAAATTATTCATCACACACATTTGAATTTATGTTGTAAGAGTAATAATTTTTATTTTAGATTGTATGCTTCTCAACTTTTTGTTATGTTTTGTTTGTTAATTTGTTAATTTTATAGTTTGAATTTGTATGGATCTTAATGAATATCAATTGGTCGTATTATAGTTGAAGGAATATTCTATTTTATAAAACGGATAATATACTTTTATATATTATAGTTCAATTCTTTTTTTTTTAATTTGGATTACATTTGATCATTATTATTATTATTATTTTATATGTTTAAATATTCATTTTGTGTCTGCATAATATGGTTTAGAAAATAATTTATTGAATAAAATAATCTTTTATAGAAATATCACTCCTGCTTGCGTAAGATCACATAATCAACTATTACTATAGTTAATGGCGACAGATTCTCTTCCTATTTTAAAAGATTTAAAATTTAGTTACATTATTTTCTTATTGGAGAATGGATAGTTTGGTCCACAAATTATTTTTTCTCTTACCTCAGATCTGTAAGGATTAAAAAGTTAGCTGTTAAAATTGGTACCCAGGCGCTGCGCACCGTTAGATTCTCTAAGAACGAATCCTAACGACTGTTAGCGATTTATTAATCCGATCAGCTCACACAGTCCATAGAGAGGTAGAGGATCTCATCGTGGAATCCGAATTCGTATCCTCTGAGATATCTCAAATTTTACGTGACTTTATGGAAAATCTCAACCGTTTAAATACGTTATGCACGAATCTCAAAGCAGACAAATACTGACCCCCGAATAGTAACCGGACACGTCGGTCACGCAAAAGTTGAGATATCTCAGAGGATCCGCAGAAATAAATCTGCTGTGATTCTAAAGGGATTGCAGGACCCTGTGATTCCAAATCTAACCTTTCACTTTTGGAATGCACAAATCTCAACAGCACTTATTTTTTATACACGAATCTCTAAACAGATAAATGGATGGATTTGAAATAACAGAGTTCTGCGATCCCTTTATAATCACAGCAGATTTATTTCCGAGGATACGCACTCGTGGAATCCTGATCTTTTCGAATCGTAAAAGGCCAACTTTTTCTAGGGTATTCCCTGTATCGCACGGATCCGAAACTGTGTGTCTCATAGTCTGACAAAAGGGCTAAACTGTTCGTTTTAAAGGTGAATATAGATGTTGAGGACCCATTTGTCAGAATCTTGGCTCAAATTGTTGCGAAGTGCAGGATACGGATAACCCATAATATAATTAATCAATCACGAGTGCGTTTCCTCTAAGATATCTCAACTTTTGCGTGACCGACGTGTCCGGTGCCTATTCGGAGGTGATGTAGGGGTCAGTATTATGTGTGCTTTGAGATTCGTTAATAACGTATTTAAACGGTTAAGATTTTCCATAAAGTCATGCAAAGTTTGAGATATCTCAGAGGATACGAATTCATCAATCACTCGGTGCTGAACTTCTCTCCGCCTCTCCCTCTTAACCCCTTGCTCGCTGGATCTCGCCTCATTCTCTGTCTTTGTCTGAAGACGATTGATCTCGCTCGGATTCATCTTCTGGTTTTGAACTGTTATTGTATAAGGTACTGAATTTAATTTGTCATTGGTTACTGTATCAGGTACTATATCAGTTTCAAGTAGTGATTGAAAATCGGGCCTGAAATATGCGATTTTCTCCTCGTGGCTAATTGTTCCTTTATTGATAAATGCGCCTAAGTTTGGTTAAATCTAGATAATTAGAATTGAAGGTGTGTCTGTATTGATTTCTCTACCGCGTGTTTTGCTTGCCATCCTTCCATTAGCACGTGTAGTCTTCATTGATTCTCTCTCTTAAGATCATTTTGACTGAAGCTGTACTTGTATAACTTCAATGATTGCCTCGTAGACATATTTAATCGAATTTGTACTTTACATTGCTTCATCTAGGATCTTTTATTGTAAGCGCCTTGCCTTGCGCTTGATGGTTCTAATTTCAAATGGTTTTCTAGTTAATGCTAGGTATTGATGCAATCCTTGTTCAAAGTGTTTGTTTTATTTATATTTTTGTTATTGATGCTTTTTTTGTGATGAGAAGATTATACTGTTTTAACTGTTGTGGCACTCTTAATATACATCATGAGCCCTGTATTTTGTGGTCAGTCCTGAGAGTTTCCACAAAGAATACCCAAATGTGAAGATTTTGAACTGATGAAGTGCTTTGTCTTCACTGCATAAAGTGAAGTTTGGCACTTCATAATTGTGTAGCCTTGAATTAGGTTTTAGTTCTCAAATAATATAATTACACTGGTGGCCTGTATTTTGTAATATACCCCTGAGAGGTTCCACAAACATTTCCAAATATCAAACTTTTCAATTGACTACCCGGCTTGTCTTTGCTGCATGAACTGAATCTTGACCCTTTATTAGTCCTTTGGTAGGCTCTTTTGTCATTATGCTTAAAATATTTGTGCATTGGAGATGATTACATAATTTATGGGAGGTGGTTGAGAAGTGTCAATTTTTATGTATGGTTGGTAGTTGGTACATAATACATTATCCCAATAATAAAATCGAAAACCAGAGTTGTGCTGAGTTGTTGTTACTAAGTTGGCAGTTTGTGGCTTGATTGTTGTTAAACGAGTCCATTGAAGAACTTAAATATGGGTCTATAATTTGCATACTCTCTGCAATTGGTTTTATAATGTTGCTAGTCTTGATCTTTTTTGTTATCAAAATTCGTCTGATGCAGAAATTTGCTAGTTTTTCTTTCTGTATTTACCTATTGTTTTCACCCTTTTAATTGTTATCTCAACCTTTATTACTGTTGTTTCTGGACAGTATATTTTTTGTAAGATATTGCTTGGAATGAGCATCTTGTTGTCAGCCACCTTCACTGACTCTATACTCACTCGTTGGTATGTTGTCAATTGTCACTTATTTCTGGTCTCCTGCTATTATATTATTTACTTCTTTTCTAAGGTGTTTTCAATGGTGTTAGGTTGATCAGTTAAAGAGAAGATGGGAGTATATCTTAGCACACCAAAAACCGAAAAGTTTTCAGAAAATGGAGAGAATGGTCGACTGAAATATGGCCTTTCTTCTATGCAAGGATGGCGTACCACTATGGAAGATGCTGTTAGTTTTTCTTATTTTAAAAATAAAGCAGCAGCAGTGGCAGCCATGCAGAAATTATCGGAATTACTGTAATTGTCCTTAAAAACAATAAACTCTGCCCCCCCTTTACCTGACAGTATTCTTCAAACATACCCAAGACATCCTCTTTTGTGGTATTTCATCTAGAATGAGAGAAATGGAGTTGGTTTTAGGTACTTTGGCTTAACAAATAGGCAAATTTTGAGGAATAGCTTTATAGGTCATTGGAGATAATTTCTAATTTCAAGGTGTAAATGATATTTTTGTTTCTTTCTCTTTGGAACTACTTTACGTTATCATGAGGTTTGTGAACACGTGTTATTATCCCCATAATAAAAGTATAGCATTAAGTGCTCTTGTTTTATGTCTGTTATTCTGAACAGCATACGGCATTGCCTGATCTTGATGAATGCACATCATTCTTTGGAGTTTTTGATGGCCATGGAGGTAGTTTTTATGTTTGTCTAATATACTTTTCAATTTGTTTTAAAATTTTATTATGCTCAACAACATGTGCGTTCTTTTAATGTTTGACCAGCTCTAGTTGCTTTTAACTTTTTATTTCTTATGGACATGCATGTGAATATCTTTTGCTGTTATGTGGCCATATCAGGGAGAGTTGTTGCAAAATTTTGTGCAAAGTACCTCCATACTGAAGTACTTAAGAGCGAAGCATACGCAGCAGGAGACTTAGGTACTGCCGTGCACAAATCCTTCTTCAGGTACTACAAATAAAGAAAAACCTTTCGAGTGTTTTTTCGTAATGAAATACCATGAAGTAAAAACAGAAAAGGAATTGTCCATGTCTTTATGTTTGTCCCCATTATAGTATCCAGAAAGGTTTCCGTGCTTCATCAGTGCTGTATTTAAAAAAAAAATAAGATAATCTTTTGGATTGGAAGAAGCTATTCCAATTTTTTTTTTTTTTTTTTTTGAGAAAAGGCAGTTCTTGGATTTTAGGGGTAGATATTGACTTGTACGAAGCTCTTATGGAGTGTAATTTTAATATTAAAATTGTATTAGCTAATATTTCCTGATGTAAAATTTATTTTTGAGAAATCTTGCTTACATAAACTTCTGAAGTTTATAAGGCTCAGAAAATGGTGTACATGCATACATGCATGAAGACCTTATCGCATCTCTTTATAAAAAATGGCATGAATGGTAACTGTTCATTTTTTAGAATGGATGAAATGATGCAAGGGCAGAGAGGCTGGAGAGAGCTTGCCGCCTTAGGCGACAACATAAATAAATTTGCGGGGATGGTTGAAGGCTTGATTTGGTCTCCTAGAGGCTCCAACTCGGCTAATGTAGTTGATAATTGGACTTCTGAAGAGGTGTGGTAATTTCCTTCCAAGAAACAATACAAAGAAAATACTACTCCACATATCATTTATATAACCTTTTTTCTAGGGGTGCAAATGAGTCGGATAGTGGTAAAACCATATCCGTATCCGCTTTTATTTTTCGGATACGGAGATGGATATGGATTGGATATCGGTTTTTCACTACTATTATTTATTAAAAAATATATATAAATATTATTAAAAAATACCAAAGTTCATAATATTTACCTAATTTTATGGGTGAATAACATAATTTTTTTCATAATATATATTACTATTTGGATACGGATAATTAAAATTTGAAACCATATTTGAATCCGCACAGATATTCAGATATCTGATAGCCGTATTTAATTTTCCGATATGGATCCGGATTCAGGCAGATAATATCTGATCCATTTGCACCCCTACTTTTTTCTAATATGAATCTTTTTATATGTGTTAACATTTTCTGAAAAAAGCATATGCCTTTTTGCATGTTACATACTTTTATTGACCTGTTATTTTTTTTTCTCTTTAGATGAGTTTAGCTTTGAAGTTTTTGTGCCATGCGTTTTTGGTGCAATCATGAATATTCATCTGAAAAGATATTGACTGACTTGGTTATTTTGTCTTGAGATTCTAAGATACTTTTGTTAATATGAGACTTACAACAAAAGACTTGTTTTCCAGGGACCTCACTCCGATTTCACGGGGCCCACGTCTGGATGCACAGCTTGTGTAGCAATTATAAGAAATAAGCGACTTGTTGTTGCAAATGCCGGAGATTCCCGTTGTGTCATCTCTCGGAAGGGTCAGGTACATCATTTATCAAACTAGTGTTTCTTTGTAGTCTCTACATGTTAAGGGGGCAGTTATTGCAACTTTTTTAGTCAAGCCCTTAAGTGGATGTTAAGGGGGCAGTTGACATATAGAGAAGTCAGGTTACAATTTGGCATCTTAATTCTATGTGTCGCATAAACCTAGGCCATCAGAATGAACTATAATAGGCAAACAAAGCAGACTCGGTAAAAACTCTGTAACCTGACTTCTCTATATATCAAATTTAATCTACTATTTTGGTCCTGGATGTACAATGGCTGTTATTGGAGGACCAGTTTTTTATAACACTAGAATGAATTAAAATCTTTTTCGGATGGGCTTGAAAATGAATTTTGAAAGAATATATATTCTTCTTATCCAAAGTAAGTCACAGAGTTTAATCCTTGAAAGATAATCAAATAGTGCTAAATAAGCTCCCTAAAATGGCTAAATAAGTTTTGATTTGAATAGTTAATATTTGTGATGGATGGTATTCTGATATAAAAGCAGTTTAAAATCGCTATAGGCATGACAAGTATCTAAATAAATGGTTACTGGACCTTTATATGGATGTGATGTTTTCTCTTTTGTTTTATTCTGGAGGTTCTCAGTGCATAGATGACTAGCTGCTATTTTTTTCTTTCCATAAATCAAAGACTAAATTTTGCATATGTCAACTAACACAGTTTTTGGACTAATATGAATTATTGATAACATCTCACCATAAAACCAAGGATAAGAAATAAGAAAGAGTAAATCACCCTAATTTATTTTATTTAAGCTCTTCTAACCCTTTAGTAACTGATAAAGCTTTATATGTATGGCTATACCAGAAGGAAAAATATTTTGAACACCAGCATTCTCATGCTTATGCTCTGTAGGAGTATAAAAAGTGAGGATAAATGGATAACTTTTATCACCACTCTTACAAAAATAGGAGTTATTCCCTTTTCCCCACTTGTATCCTTCTATAGCCATTGGAGATGTTCTTATACTTATCCTTTTCTTTCTAAATGTGATATGGATGATCAAGTACCGCCAATTTTTTACATTGAAATCATGTCTTACAATAAACATGGTTCAACTTCTGGATTAATCTCAGACATCATGTTCAATATATTGTTCCTTATTTCTGTTATGCATAATGATAGGCATATAATCTATCGAGAGACCATAAGCCAGAGTTGGAGGCAGAGAGAGAAAGAATACTAAAAGCTGGAGGTTTCATACATTCAGGCAGGGTTAATGGAAGTCTCAACCTTTCTAGAGCTATAGGTTTTATACTTTTATATTTATATATTTTTAAATGATTCTTTTTTTTTTTGCAGTACTGATTTGCTAGAGCATTTTTGCTATTTATGTTAGTTATTAGTAAAGTATATTTGCCGTGATTGGTGAAGCATCCATTTTATGCATACTTGAAAGTACTTACTTGGTACAGTATCAAAGAATAACATGTTTCTGTGTTTCATAGGAGACACGGAATTAAAGCAAAACAAGTCGTTACCTCCTGAGAAACAAATTGTGACTGCCAATCCTGATGTCAACATTGTAGGTGCAACAGATTAAGCATATCAGGTTCTTTATTATGCTAGAGCTTATATAAACTTTGTTTCCGAAAGCTGATATATGTTTGGGGATTTCAACAGGTAGAACTTTGTGATGACGACGATTTCATTGTTTTAGCATGTGATGGTATTTGGTATGGGTCATTTCATTTATCAAGTGTTCTCTACTTAATTATGACAGGTTTTAGAATAATCACTGCACCTTAAAAGAATTTGCCTAAGTAATAATATTCCTCTCCCGTGACCAAGACAGCAAGACACAAACTCATAAAAGAATACAAAAAAAAAAAAAAATTTCCCCTTCCCCCTCTCCAACAATAAAGAGGGACTACTGTGTGGTTACCTTAGCATTTTCTCATACCACATAAAGCTGATATATGGTGTTCAATTTGGCGTTGAAACTACTATTCTGATGATACACAGGGATTGCATGACAAGCCAACAAGTTGTAGATTTTGTACATGAGCATATTAACAAAGTTAGTAATTTCCCCCCTTCTCTTAATAAGAAATCAT
This sequence comes from Carex pumila, assembly GCA_033356055.1. Taxonomy (NCBI): domain Eukaryota; kingdom Viridiplantae; phylum Streptophyta; class Magnoliopsida; order Poales; family Cyperaceae; genus Carex; species Carex pumila. The sequence continues at coordinate 261,406 of JARJHM010000131.1, read as the reverse complement.
TACTATTTTTTGTCATGTTAGTGAATTTCAATGTAATTTGGACTTGATATTGAGAGTTACATGTCTGCTTGAAGTAGCATTTCAGTGGCATTTTTTGGGTAAATGATAAATCAGCAGCTTAATAAGTGAAATGACAATGAAGTCCTAATTGGAGCATAATCTTAATTCTAGCCTCATTTGCATAATGGAAACCATAATTAACTGCATTCATAACATTGAAGCTTAATTAGGCCAGTGTGGGACTAAATGCAAAACTGTCATGATTGGTTCTGGTACCTTACGGTGGTCTGCACAGGTGCAGATCCTGAGGTTTCTCTTTCATGAAATTCAACCTTAAATTATAAATTAATGATAAAAGAATAACCAATCTAAAGTGTGTAAGTTAGTACTTATGAGTTGGGCTTTATCTGAGGTCTGCTAATTGTTGCTCTGTTGCAAATTTTTTAAAATCTCCCAACAGGATTATAAGTGTTTGCTCCTAACTAATTAAATGTTATCTGGAGTTCCAGATTCCAGATGTAGTTAGCTTCTTTTGATGCATAAGTTTAGGAGGCTCTGAGTTATCTCAAATTTTCAGTTAATCTAAAGCCGGGCCAATTTTAATTTTGTGCTTTGAGAGTCTGCAGAAAGGATTTGAATGGTCTGGATTTTTTGCAAATCAACTCAAAGTTTGAGATATCTCAGGGGATATATATTCATTAGTTGAGGGGCAGTTTAAAATATGACGTGCCAAGCAAAATACTATATAATCAGGCGAAGAATCACGGCACCTTATAACATTTACTGATGTGCATTGTTTTACAGTCTTTTCAATTTTGAAATGTAGGAGAGTAGTTTATCAGCAGTGTGTGAAAAAGTACTAGATAGGTGTCTGGCACCAAATACAATGGGAGAAGGATGTGACAATATGACCATGATTTTGGTTCAGTTCAAGAAACTGCATGCTGACACTAAGTCAGCCTCTGATGCTGGCCTGTCGGCCCCACCGGAGTTAATCAAGTAACGTTTTAATTTCAGTATATCTTTATTGATCTTGTACACCTTTCTAATATACAATGAACTTGTTTACTTCCTTTGACTTGTTTAGACTTAAGATGTTTAATCTTTGTTTCATCCGTTCTGTTTGTGTGGTCATTATCACATTAATATTAGAAAAGACCCAAAAAGTGCCATAAATTTTTTATCTGTGATCTGTGATCTGGTATCAAGTATCAAACAAACAAAAACAAATTTGTCTCTTCCTGATGATTAATTGCTACTTCAAAAAAAAAAAATATGTCCATATCTCAGGTAAAAATAATATCTTTCACTGGTGTAGGGCTATTACTGGACTGACTGAGTGAAAGTATCTTATACTGGCACAAGTCACAGATAAAAAATGTAATTGTGGTCACATGGTTAGCTTGGTATAAAAAGATCCTTACAATAGACAAATAATTGAAGAATTATTTATATTTTTTACCATCCTGATCAGCTATTTTAAGAAACTGAAAGTAAGACTTTTTCTTCTACTTTTGGGTCAGTGCAGGTGAGTATGGTTTTTGCAGAATTTAAAAACAGGAAGCTTGAAGCAGGCAATAGGAAAAGGTTGAATTTCATTTCTACACCTGTAAAACCTAGAACTTTTTCATGTATGATACTGCAATATGTGAGATATGATCGGTAACCCACAAGTAGACCAAAATATCACAGATGCCAATATAAAACTAGTAAAATATCATATGCTTCCTTACTAGTGCAAGGGAATCTGTCATGTTTCATGTGCTTTACAGGGGTACTCATTATATTTCAGGTTTTGCAGGGGTGCATGCGAAATTCTTCCATCTGAAAACTGTCTTGTACATAATCAGTTTTAACACTTTGTGATCATTGTTTGTGTTCTTTTAAATGTCACTACAGATTGTTGAATTAATTTCTTTGCATTGCGCATTTACATATAAAAAATGACAATTGCTGCATTCAGATGCATGTTATGTTGTTGTGGAAGGGTGGGATCATTTTTTTTCCTGTTCTATATAAGAGAATTGCCAGCCCGAGGTCTCTTTGATGGCTGTCTTCTTTTTCTTTGAAAATACAAAAACATAAGATGATGGTGATGGTGATGAAAAATTGCTTTCGAAGTCATTTGATAATAGATACCAAATGGAAAACAATCAAATTCTGTCCATATGTATGGAAATGGAATAATCACCACACATGGCATTGCCTTCCATTACATGCAGATAACTTTCTTCCATTCTCATGTAAAACTTGACAGATAGTTAACAGGCGTGATAACTACAGCTGTGAGTTTTACACGAGAATTTACTGAAGTACTCTTTATGAAGTGTCTGGCAACTAACCTAAAATTTTGACTAGTAGTTCAACAGATAAACTTCTCAACAATGGCACCCATTTTGTGGTGAGTTTCTATTACAAATAAACTTCTCAACAACAGCTGTGAGTTTCTATTACAAAAAGGCAAAATAACAATGGCACCCATTTTGTCTCTTGACTAAGATATTCTCTGGAAATAATTCTCCCCCCTCGCAATAGCTTATCAAATGGAAAGGCATATATTCCCGGCCAGAGCAGTTAAAAGGGAATGAATACAAACCCTTCCAATCTGGTTCTAGCAAACAAAATTTTTAGAGAAATTCTATACAGCATTATACATCAAAATTTATTTTAATCAGAGAAATGGCAGAAGCCAAAAAAAAAAAAAAAATGCCAGTTTTCTTTTAACAAAATCATTTGGTTTTGCACCACTCTTTGCTGTTCTTTTCTGATGTTCTATTTAACAAAACCATTTGGTTTTGCACCGCTCTTTGTTGTCCTTTTCTGATGTTCTAGATCATAATGTGCAAAGGCAGCATCCAAGGCCTATCAATTCCATTTGGAATACAAACATAAAACACATATTAGTACAGAAGGTTATGAAGGCACAGAGGTAGAAATACTTCAGTTACTTATCTATTCTCTTATTCAAAAATAAATAGTGCCGAAGGAAAAGGAACAAATTTATGCAAAAGAAACCATGATAAAATATGACAGGCTCCTAAGACTTTAGTGTAATAATAAGCCATGTCCTAAAACCAATTTCATAAAAACCGTGTAGATTAGATAAACAGAATTGGAAGTCATCAGGGGAATAATTACAAACAGAAATCACAAATATGCGGGGACACATATATTAGTTTCGCTATAATGCTATGCATAGTAAAGAGTTTTGTGTGGTACAGAATATTCCACTTTACAATGTCCAAACAGCTGATTCGAGCTGCTTAATGTCATCTCTGTATTGGAATCATGTAGGAAACCAGTGTCATAGTTTTCAGAATATTTTTACTATGTTATCGAACAAAGGAAAAAAATGAGGGTATTCAATATCAAGCCAGAAATGCAAAGATAGTATATATATGTGAACAATGAACAATCTAGCTAATGTGATTATCGTGACCTACATTATTTATGTTAAACTTTTGAAATGATTTGAGGGTCATTTCACCATTAATCTATAAAAAAATCATTCTAGACTGTTCAATGCCATCATTTTTTTCTTCATTTAACCAATAAAACCATACAATAGTAAAGAAAAACTAAGAAACAATCAGCTTTAAAGAAATTGTGAAGTGAAATATAGACTCATAGGTACCAGAGGTCTATATTATGCATGGCACCGTGACCAAACTGTGCTGTGTGGTGCATGCATGCATTATCAGTTACCTGGAGCATGGGCTGCACAAGAAGAGAAACCTGATGCCTGAAATCTGACTTGGCAGATTCCTTTATCTCCTGAAAAATTAAATATATTCAACAATGTAAGAAAGCAACATTACATTTATTAAAAAGGGAAAACAAACGTGATCCAGTACGGCAATATACCATCTGCAAAACAAGAACCATCTCATGTACCATTCTAAATTGTGCAAGATATCAAAATAATCCCTCCTGGTTCCTTTAAAGTTGCTCAAATTACCCCTTTTTTGGAGGCGCAAACAGGGAGGAATGAGGGGTATTTGGGTACCTTTTGAGGTAAGTAGTAAATGCAGAACGGTGTTTTTCAAATTTGTGTAGAGGAATATAGGTGAGTTTGATATTTTTCAAATTTGTTTAGGGATACTAGTGAGTAGTGGTATTGTTATCACCAAGTTCACTACATCGTCCTATATGAAACACAATTCTTGCTTGGCCATGAACATGTGCCCCTTTTTACGGAGGTAGACATGAAATTACCTCTTTTCTTTAACTAGACATGTGCTTTTGACATGAGAAGGTAACATACCTGCAACTTCTGATAAATTTGCGCCATAGCATCCTTCACCCTTTGGACCTGAAGGCACATAGATACCGTGTCATTTTGTGAGTAGCAAATTTATACTAAAGTATGACAATTCTTGTCTTGGTCCCCAAAATTTGCAAGTCCCCATTATGGTCCCTCACATTTCAACTATATCATTCCGCCCTACCTTCAGCACTGAGTAATATATATATGAACATTATAGTCAGAGCTTATGTTAAAGTGGTTTGAATTGATGGGACTGTTGTTCAGTAAACAATCATGATGGGCACAAAAACTGTAGAGATTGCAATATTTATAGACCATTTTTGTTAAGTAGACAAATTTATTGAAAAATGGACCAAGCAAATAAAGCGGACCTTATTATAGAGGCCAGCAGTGGTGATGGGATAGGAAGACCAAAAATGCCTTAGTAGCTCTTGAATTGATGTCCAATGCTGAAACAAACAAACAAACAATCCTTTAGTTACAATCCTCTTACCAAGGTCAGTCTTTTTGAGGTGTATATATCAATACTATTTGACATTGTACCTTTATCGATATACATTACCTTGTTTCATAATTTTTTTTTCTAATATAATACACTATTTTATGATCTGGTACCTTTTGAAACAACTCATAGCTTGGCGATCTTTTACATCTTTCTAATTTTAATTAGCAACCTTCATTATACTGATTTCTACAAATCAATAAGATAAGGCCCCAATTTATACTCATGCTGAATTAGTTTTCCACGTTTGGAAAGTTTTCAGCCAGACAAACTTACCAATTGCCCAGCACAAAACCACCTTTTTTGCCCTTTAAATACTAATGACCCAGAAACCATTTTAAATATATGTTCCTAATTCTTTGATGCAGTGTGCCTATTTAATTAATAAGCTTTGCATTGGTTTAGCCATTTTCCAGGTGCAGTTGTTTGCAATCTCCCTTAATATTTCAAGGGCTATGCCTCTAATCTATGAATATTCTGAGATGATTGTGTTTTTTTATTTGCCTCGTATACCCTGTTTTGACTTTGTACATCACAATTCCCTATCCTCTACAGTAAACTTCTACTATAATAGACTTTTGATTTTGTATACCTTTGCATCCTATGCAATTTTCATCTGTGAGTGGATTACCATAACCCTCTTTTAGGCAATTTTGGGCTACAAAATCTGAATTACAGTGAAATTAAGTATACCTACCTGCATAAGCTCATCTTTGGTCCGGTGAGGTATTCTATCAAGTGCGCTTTCCTGAGGGTTCTTTCCCAGCTGAAACCTTGTGCTAGAGAGGTGTTGGCTCAATCCACTGAAAACCTAGCTCATACCAGTCAGGTAAGGGCGTACAGTTAGGTTTTCCTTCTCATTCAATTTTTATGGTGGCCTATCGAGTGTGGATAGAAAGTCGAATCACCAGGTATTAAAAAAAGTAAATTGTAAAATAAAACCCAGCAGTCTTACAATATTAGCAAATAAAACCCTTGCAAGACAGAAAAATATGTTTAAACCCATAGTTTAACAAAACCCAGCAAATATTAGGTCTATATACAATCAAGCGCTATATCATACCTGTTGGATTAATTGTAGGCAGGGCCAAAATTGCCAATACATAATATGTTTCTCTTCAAATTAGTCTAATGGCTCAATAATTGTAGGTTTAAGTTGTAAAATGATCCCAGAAAATAACCATATATATTGACCTTGATTATATATCAGCGTACCTTAAGAGCAGTGTCAGGTCGAATTACTGGATTTTTTAACCCTCGAGATTTCACCTCAGATATCTGTTCCTTCAAATAGCGATATGCCTCTTCTTTACTTAAACTGGAATCAAGGATATTAGTACCAAACTCAGTACCACCTAAAGCCCTTAAAGCATTGCCTTGCTGCGAGTCAAAGTACTCTCTTGGGTCCTGACATAAGCAAAAGCATAGTCATAGGTCTCTAATTCTCTTATTGTCTCCTTCCTGATGTTTTCTTTTGGTAAAGATACTAATATGAGAAGCAAATGGCATAATACTAGAAATATCCTACCATTCAAAAGAAAGGAGCATGAACAGTAGAGTTTACCTCATACAGATAAATAACATGTAGGGGTTTAGGCATCTTCTAAAGTATATTTTAGTATAGAGAGGTAGATAGTGTACTTGTCATGCCATTTCGTAGGATTACTACGGAGTGTTTTTTACTTTTTGCAGGGTCTCCACAGTATTTATGCCGCTTTAATATTTAGAAGTAAACATGATATTTTCATACTGTATGGATTTACAGTAGACTTGATCATAACTGATGCGAACAAATTGTACCTTAATGCAAAGTGATGCATATGGGGGCTCGCGTGAGCCCTGAAGGTCCTCCAACTCAGTCATGCGTGCAACCCTCTCTTGCCTCTCAAGGTTCACATTCTCTTCCGATTTATCATTAGATGATAATTCTAGAGAAAAAAAAAGGATAATGAGATATCATTATGAAAAATATAGATAATATGCACTTAGATCCATGATATGATACCATGTATCTTTGTTTAAGTAATTTTTCTCAGCTCAAATAGTGTTCTGAAGTTTAATCATATATTTAGCTCACTCCAAGCACTCATCTCAATGAAGTTAGTAAAAAAATAAAGAAACTAACAATAAATCCTCTCTCTGACCTTTTTTGGACCTTGCAAGTGCTTCGGCCACAGTCCTTGTATCACTTAGTTCCACATCTGCAACAGAAAACCATACAAAGGTTCTCTAAACAAATAATTACCCAAAGCAATGTCTCTCGTAAAATCATCACTGCAATTTAACCTGAAAGATGAAATAATTTCTTACCTAATGTTCTTCCCTCAAGAACAACAGCCGCATGCCGATTCAGGTCTTGAGAGAGAGTTCTCCTACTCACCTCAGTCTCTGTATCAGGTGTGTCCTTCTGCCCATCTCGCAAAATCCCATGATCCTAAATTGATACATGCTGATTAATACACACATACACACTAGTAAAAAACCGACAATAATTTCCTCCATATAATAAGGCATTGATCCAGCAAGTAGAGTGAAACCCAGCAAAGAAAGGTATTATACTGGCATTTACATTGAAAGATCTATCCAACAGGTATGTAATTAATTAATGCTGGCATTATTTTCTTTTTCTGGGAGGGTCAGGGGGCTTTGAAGGAAAGATTTTGGAGTACATTCAAAAACAAATTAACAAACTAGGTACAGTATTAGTGCCACAGTACCTTTAATATTTTGTTGTTTCCAAAGGTATCCATGATATTTCACATTTTTCTGTGGGTGTATTTAAATTTGTGGATTTTTCATGGGTAAACATGAAAAATGAAAAGAATAGGAAACAGACCGGTAGATGGATATAGTCGTCTCCTTCATCAGCTTCCATATCTAAAGTCGGGTCAACCCGCCTGATCTGCACAGACAAATATATAAAAAGGGAGCGAATGATTCAATAGAGTAGTGCCAATATTGCATTAGTGACTTCTGGTACTACTTTGGTTGAGCATATACAACTTTTCTTTGTAAATGACACCCAAAAATTTGTAACTTCTCATAAAACAACCAAGAGGTTTTATACTAGTGCTTGGCACCCAACTTCTGTGAGGTAGTTACAACTGCACCTGACATCTAATTTGACATAAAGAATGTCTTGTTAATGTTGAAGCTAGATTAAATACAGGAGATTTATCTGTGGGTCCCTAATTTCATATGTAATGGTTGAAAAGGTTCTGGTAATCAACATGGAAAAATCAAGGATAACGTCAGTATTTTCATTTAATTAACTTCTATTTTACAGTTGGGCATCAGTTGCAAAAAAAAACACCGTTCTTAGTGTCAAACATTAGAAATGCAAGTGTTTATCCAATACAGTAAATGTCAAGCAGTTTGCAAAAACTGGCAAATACTGTTTTTTTATTATGATGGATGGTTATGTTTATATGCAGAATTAATGGCAAAAAGTGACAACATTGAGTGAAATTGCTGCCTCACACAAAAAAAAAACCCATCTATGTTACCAATAAATGGTAACATAGGCTCTAATAGGTAAAATTGTTTCCTAAAAGAAGAAAATAATAGAAAATGCATAATAAAACAAATTCAGGTGGAACTGAGTCGAAAGTAACTTTAATAGAAGTAAAATTGCAGAATGAGGGTCGACTCATGCAACATTGAATAAGGTTTCACAATTGGGGCTAGCTCAGAGAAAATTGAGCATGAGGCATGTTGCAATTCTTGATTTCACCAATCAATTGGATTGTACCTTGTAAGGATATGCGTTACTAATTTATTTAAATTAGTATTTGGGAAAAACATAGTAACAGTAAATATCAACGAACAAAAGAGCTCTACATAGAACCTTGAACAAATAGACACCAAAGCACAACAGCAAAACACAGAAGAAAGAACATTTGCTTGCTGGTACCTTTCGACGTGCCTCATTGGCTAATATATCATCATGCTTCAAGAAAACTGCTAATTCTTCATCCTCTGCGGCCTCAGCCGCTGCAACAACTGCATTTTTTGTCCTATTCAGGTACTCTGCTCTGCAATATTTTGTCCAGAAATCCTTTTCTGCCATCTAAAAACCGGTTGCATAGTCAAAATAGTATATGGAAATCTAGGAACAGTATTTAATAAAAATTGGCACAGCTTGCGTTTGATTTGTACCTTCGATGGCACGAGATTGAGAAATGCTCTGTGTACAGCAGGCTTCTCAGCAAAAATCTAAAATGAATAGCAGTAGACATATCACTCATATGCTCAACAAAAAGATCAATTTCAATATATACCCAGCAGGGCATCAAAAAATCACCTAGAAGGCCACAAGTCTGAAGTGGAAATTTTCATGGACTCCCCACCATACATAGGTATCATGGATAACCTAATGAAATGTTGAAATCCTAGAGTATCTCTTTTCCCAAATTCCAAACCCCCACAACCCACCTCTGCCCAACGCACAAACAGAATTTAAAAAGATATTACAAACAACACCAACCAACCAAATAGAAAGAAAAGAAGATCACTTTACATGGATAAGGAAAAAACTAAGGGTACCTGGGAATTTAAAAAAAAAAAAATAGAGCAGGGGATTAGGGATTTGTTTGAAATTTTATGCCAGGTTATTAGATATTTGTCCAAATGCAAACCAGAATTATTAGGTCATACACAAGACAAGGAAGTCATCAGGAGAATACAAATTTGTTAAAGATATATGTCACATGAATAAACAAGAGCAAAAACCTGGTGCATAATCTCTGGTGTAAGGCTGAATGTGACCTTGTTTGTCTGCACAAATAACAATATTAAACTTAAACTTGATAACAAAACTACAATAACTACTTTAGTTTTGTTCTATGAAAGAGCTAGGACCAAAATTACAAAGTGATAGAATACACAAAATAATACCCGCCCATCAGCAGAAGGTCTGACATCTGCCAACATGGCACTCTTGAACCCAGGCCGTTGTTTTGTCGTGTGGTTTCCGTCTTCACCGAGTAAGGCCTACAAACAATAAGAAACGGCAAATGTATTTGGTTACAAACAAAACCAAAATGAAAATAATGCCATATATCTTAAAGCACCTTCAATAATATGCACAAGACGACAGAACTGGCTTTCGATATTCCGAAATTTAACTTCTAATATTTACATATCGCATGGTTGAGTGATTGTAAAACTGATAAAAAAAAGGCATATCCTTTAAACAAGAAACATATTACCTTCCTAGTTGCCCAAAACTCTGACTCAGTCAAGACCCCACTTAAGACAAATTGCTTATGAAGTCTCTGCAACTCACTGGTTAATATGCAATGATCAGATGTGTTAATCAATCAGACGTACAAGTTCAGCTGATAAGTGATAGATTTTACAGTTATATGCTGATGATATATGTAATAGTGCCTAAGTGCCCTTCTCTTGCCCTTAACAGAACAATTATATGTTTGTTCCTACAAGCATCATATTATCGTGTATGCCTGCGAAACAAGAAACATCTTATACACTCCTAGAACATGAAAAATATCACCTCCATCACCCTATCCCTCTTTTCTCAAAATATGCCCCAATAGATCATATTTTCCCCCTCACTTTTGCAGAGATAAACTGAATTGGACAGGAGGAGGGCAATAATGTGAGTATCTTTTGACAAATCATAAAACAGTATAAGGTGCAGTGCTGATTAATTTTTATTTCTTTAGTAAAGTATGTTTAATATTTATTGTTTCGCAGGAGCACAAATGGTACAAATCACATCTGTTTAAAAGAAAGCTATTTTATTAATGCAATGCCAGTAGGTTATGGTACTGAATTTTACCTATCCTCTCTTAAAAGTTTTATCCTACGCTCCATCTCAGTAGTGCTGAGTTGTTCAGCAAATGGGGGACCAGCCGGTTTTTCTGGCACTGATTGGTCATTTGGCCTAGCCGGCACAGATTGAAGTTTGCCTAAAACTCTCCCTGTTAATTTTTCAATGCAGAACTAATCATAAGGATATGAGTCTAGTGGCCAAAGTAAAAATCTTCAAAGCATCCAGACCATTTCATTGTATATTCTTATGACTGAATGTACCAAAAGTCCAGGCCCTTTTTTGATCCAATAAACAATTAATTTTTTCAATTCTGTTAACTTAAGTCTTCCTTTGTTATGTTAGTTGGCTACCTTATTATAAAAAAATGTTGCCAGCTAAATAATGAGAATGATGAAAATTTAGATATTAGTACCTACAAAATCACGACAGGAATTTCTATCGGTGAAATTATCAAACTCGAATATATAGCCTGTTCCCTGTAAGAATTACATACACAAATGTAATTAACTCAAAGTATTAATAAAAAAATTATTGCCATACCTCCCACAATTCATGCCACACCTTGCCCCTATATGTCTGAACCTTGCTGAAAGGCCCAATTAAGCCTCAATTAACCTCGAATGGAGCAATGAACACCAGACAAGCCAAAAAAATAACAGAATGAACTTCTGGACCAGCAGTGCTATATTTGTATATACCATGACGAACACTTACATAGACAATATGAAAAGGCTGCCAGACTTGAAAACAAGTCAAATAAGGTATCCTCTTCGAGAAAAAGGTCTGCTGGACCAACAAGGTACAATAGCAGTATCTAGCAATGTCAATTCTGGTAAACAAAATCATATCTAACAGATTGATCAATAGTAATGATGAACAATTTTCACCTTCTCAGAGTCTTGTGTGAGATTTAGCAATGCTTGTTTTGATCCATCTTTGCTGAACTTGTGGCCTAATTGATAATACATAATAACCATAAAATCAAATACAAGTTTTTGTGTTCATGAAGAAGCTAGCCACATTACTACAAAGATATGTTTTCTGAATGCAGCATTAAATATAAACCTCATTTAAGCTTTGATCTAAAAGTATAAACAAACAGTATAAAAGAAAAAAAGTTAAGTGACAAGGAAAGGTTGATAAAATTCAACTGATACTCAACCGGTACCAAACTAATACCAGATCAGAATGCCACGTGATGAAAAAACAATGTTAGTTTCTTGGGTGTATGGTAAATGTATTGCACAAGATACTTGATAAATTTGAAGAAGAACATCCATACCTTTAATATTTCGAAATTCAATGTTCAGTTTCATTAATGATCTTGGATCATTCGGCTGAAAGACAAATCTCTCCTCGTTCTGAAATTTGCATCACAACCACAGGTAATAATATTTTATGTACTGGTATGTTAAACCCAATTTATTGAGTTACATTCTTCATAACTTCATCAAAAAAACATTTTCCATCCCTTCTTCAACTCTCTAATACTTAAAAGACTTAAGGGGAGTTTCCCGATATTTCGATACCATAAAACCAAAATTGTTTCCAATTTAAATAGTGGATTTAGATGGATAAATAAATTGAGAGGAATGACAGCGAACCATTTTGAGGACTCCCGGGATGCCCGCGTCTTTGACTGTAATTTTGTACCTTGTAGCAACGCTTATTACCGCCATTTTTGCCAAACCCTACCTACTTTGAAGTCTATCGCCCGAGTTCGGTTTTGGATCAGAGAGAAATAAGTGAAATGAGGCCTTTCCGCTCTAGGAGAAAGGAGAAAGGAGAAGGAGAAGGAGAAGGAGAAGGAAAAGGAGAATGAGAGAGGGAGAGGAGAAGCTCGAGGGAACTTCTTGTCGAAGGGCCCAAGGTTTTGGATTCGGTTATAGGGAACGAGTAGAAAGAAGCGTATCGAATCGCTCGGAAGGAGGGAGGAGGAACGGCTTAACGGGAACTCCTCTGAGATATCTGAAATTTTGCGTGACTTTTTGGAAAATATCAGACGTTAAAATATGTTCTGCACGAATCTCAAAACTCAAATAATACTGGCCCCTGCCCTTTCCCCGAATAGGCACCAGACACGTAGGTCACACAAAATATGAGATATCTCAGAGGATCCGCACTCGGGAGGAGTTCGGGTTTAGGAATTAGGATTTGCTGTGGCGGGTTCGAGTGTTCGACGGCAGCGAGCAATTCATTCGGGACAAAATTCCAGTTTCGATAATAAAGGAATAAAATCGTCAGTATAATTATAGGAGTCTCCTATATGAATAGTTTCTTTTTGTATGTATATGAATATATTAAAAAATTGAAGGTTTAAAAAAGAGAACAAACTCTGATTATGTGATTAATTGATAAATTGGACGATTTTGAAAATTTATATAATTTGTCTATTCATGTGGAAAGGATTCAAATGAATAACTTGTGAACAATTCACAAATCTTGTTATAGGTGGTTTTAAGTTCAATCTTGATATAGTATGAGACAATTAGCGTTATTTTAAATAGCATAATTTAATATCTATTATAAATAGATTATAAAAATTCGGTCTTGATATAGTACGTGACAAAATTGTGTTACAAGATGATTTTAAATAGCATAATTTAATATAATTATAAATATATTTATGCCAATTAGTGAGATTTTTTTTAAAAAGATAAATGTTCTGGTACCCCAAGCCATCAAACTCAAGCTCGTCCCCGAACTGATTTAACTAGGTTTAACTGTCCGCTAATAATGAAAATTAGTTAATTTGCCATTAATTAATGCATCGATGTTTTAACGCATTGCTATTTTACACTGATTGCTTTAAATGTTAGCTTTGCACGGTTTTGTCTTGTGCTTTAATTTCGTGGGCAGTCTGTTAGGAGGAGTTATAATCACTAATCCCCGAGCTAGTCCCCCAGCTTATTAACAGTCATGTAATCATTAATTAACTACTTACTTGAACGTACTTTAAAGTACTTTAAAGTACAATTTAAACCCAGTTAGCTCGAGGACACGATGGAGGATTGGTTCTAATTTTAATTATGCAAATTAGTAATTCTCAGATATTACCGAAACCATGTTTATTTATGTATAGCTCTATATTAATCTAGTAATTTATGGCCTTTTTGTTTCTTATTTTTTTTTGCAGTGGGGACGTAACCTTGAGTTGCTATATGATCGTGTAATGAAATACCCATATCGGGTCCATAATTTATACTTCACTTTTCTCTTTGTTCTTCGGGCCATAACAAAGGTGATCTTTAGTTATTACAGAATTTCATAATTTTTTATTTATAGTTTTCTTTAGGTTTTTTTTTAGTTGCATTGGAGATGATTATTAGATTCAAGTACTGATTTGATCTGATCATTGTTCTTTCTTTCTTTTTATTTACTATGATCTTTGTTGTTGTTTGTTATGGATTTAATGGTTTTAAACTTTGGTATAAAGTACTAATTCTGTCTTAAACAATTAACAGTACAATACTGATCTGCTCTAGTATAAAAAATTAATGTTTAGATGATGTACCAGATGATAGTGGTACACACCAGTATTGATCACGAGCAGCATTTAGTATATAAAATAGAAGAGTGAGGCTATGATACTATGCATAGCGCAGATTGATCTGTACTATGGATCAATGTCTCCATTTATACAGCTACAACTACAAAGGAATGAAGTAATAGCTCTGATAAATCTTCTGAATGTGTTTGTAAACCATAATCATTGCAGGATCCCACCTGTTACCTGCTTTACACGCATGTTTATATTTTAAAATGTGTTTGTAAACACAGGCTTATATGTTTGTAACACAAATTTTTTAATTTTTGTAAATACAGGTTTATATGCTTTAAAGTGTGTTTGTAAACATATGTTTATATGCTTTAAACACATGTTTATATGCTTTAAACAAAGGTTTATATGTTTTAAACAAATGTATATATGCTTTAATAGCTTTATATGCTTTAAAATGTGTTTGTAAACACATGTTTATATGCTTTAACAGCTTTATATGCTTTAAAATGTGTTTGTAAACACAGGTTTATACGTTTTAAACACAAATTTATATGCTTTAAACAAAGGTTTATATGCTTTAACAGCTTTATATGTTTTAAAATGTATTTGTAAACACATGTTTATATGTTTTAACAACTTTATATGCTTTAAAATGTGTTTGTAAACACAGGTTTATATGTTTTAAACACATGTTTATATGCTCTAAACAAAGGTTTATATGCTTTAACAGCTTTATATGCTTTAACAGCTTTATATGCTTTAAAATGTGCTTATAAACACAGGTTTACATGCTTTAAACACAGGTCTATATGCTTTAAACAAATGTTTATATGCTTTAACAGCTTTATATGCTTTAAAATGTGTCTGCAAACATAGATTTATATGCTTTAAACAAAGGTCTATATGCTTTAACAGTTTTATATGCTTTAAAATATGCTGGGGGACGCCCTCAGGGATTAATACAAATTTAGAGTTGTAAATTTCGTGCTCAGGGACGCGCTTGGGGATTGGTTCAAATTTAGAGCTGTAAATTTTTGCTCGGGGACGAATTTGGGGATTCGTTTTTGTTTTAAAAAAATAAAAATTTAACTCATTTACAATGAAAGTTAAACACTTGAATGCAGTAGATTAAATGATTTTCTTTATATGTTTAAATTATACGATTGTTTCGCTGTATTTGACGGTGCTTTTGTTAAATTTATTTAACAGAGCGTTTTTCTCTTCATGCAGCGAAATTCTATACAGTAAATAAATATTAGTACTGTTATTGCGCTGGACGAAGTAAAACCTAATCTTTTTGTCACCGATATTCTAAAAAATTGAGAAATATGCACGAGTACTTTGTTTGAGATACAATTATCAGCTTCCTTTTAAAAAAAAAGAGGTTATTTTGAAATGCCGATTTCAATGAAATGCTAACTATTAAAAAATTCGGCTTAAAAATAACTTGCTAAAAAAGCGAGTTAAATAAAAGATACCGATCTGAACCTCCGATCTTCATCAGACGATTTCCATTGAAAAACAAGAGGCGTCCTGACATTCTCGTTCCTGACCTTTTTTCCGAACCTCGATCTCCTTCCCAAATTCCCAATTCCCTCTTTCTTTGACCTAACCCTAAATCCACCGACGCGCCATTGCTAACCTCCGGCGAGCTTCCAATTGATCGCGATGGAGTTCGGCGACCGAGCGTTCGACGGCGTACCTCGTTCACACTTCTATCACACGTCATCTCGATTTTCTTTCGCTCCTTTTCCTCCCCCGCCACATTACTACGACAGTTATTACCTGCCTTCTTATGATGCTGCCTATGCCCCCTTACCTGCTCCTCCTTCAGACCATGGCTATTTCTCTACTCATGGTTTTCGAGGTATTGCTCTATATCTCCTTCCCTTACTCTCTCCAAACCCTTATCTAAGCACACAATCACCCAAACATGCGCGCAAAAATGCAATCTGTTTGAGTTTTTTTGTCCTGACATGAGTAGAAGTTAGAGAAGGGTGTTTGCAGGGATAAAATTCGATTGATTGAGATTGTTTCGCATTAGGAGTCTCAAGAAGCAAAATACATGAATAGGGGATTGCAGCTGGTTGGTACAGCTGGCATGAGCCAGCAATGTAGTTTTGCCAGACTAACTGGATCAGCACTTCTGCACTTGTGCATACCTGAACAGCATTGTGTTCATATGGTCTTACCAGAACCAAGCACATAGTGATAGTATTGATACCGTACATCATACTCCGCTGTATTGTTATTGTGACCCTGATCAAACAGACAAATACTGTGTATGCATGCTCAAGATCTGAATGGTGTGTATTTATAATTTTGGATTCTTGGTGGAGACCTATAGTGACACTACTCAGCTCTTTCCTTATCTCTCTGTAGCAAGAATGCTAGACTACAGACCCCGGAGTGAAGAACCTACAACAAGTCACTACCTGTTTCTCCCTAATCGACCACGAAGAGATCCTTTTCTAGAGAGAGAATATGAAAGGGAGAGAATCCGGGAGGAGGTATTGAGAGAAGAGGTGCGTAGAAGGATTATAGAAGAAGAAGTGAGGTGGGAACTAGAGATGGAGCGCTACTATGGCCTTAGGCATCCCAATCCAGGTTATCATGAAACACGGCCGGCTGTACAGTATGAACAACCTAGGAATGCACAACCTAGGTATACATATGGCTGTTTCACGACAGCTCCAAGGGGTCATGTTAAGCGCAAGCGCTTTGGGGTGAGGCGCCGGGTGAGAGAGGTCCCACACAAAATAGTGGAGATAAATGAAGCAGAACTGATGTCAAAACCACCTGTGAGTGAAAACAAGGTCCAACCACCTAATGGAAAAAAGATTCAAAAGAAGGAGGATGAACAGACAGTTCAAACAAAAGAGAAGGGAAACAAGTTTGAAAGAAATGTTAATGAAATATCACACAAAATAAAGGAGGTGACTGAAGAGGAAACAAGTCAGCCACAAGCTTTGCTCATAGACAAGGTACAATCCCCCAAGAATGAAGAGGAACTAAGGTCAAAAGCTTCTCTAGAAGACAAGATCAAGCCCCCTCCTAATAGAAAAAACACACAGAAAAAAGGGGCTGGAAACAAGGTCCTAAAGCCAGAGAGTGGAAATAATGTCGAACAACGTGCTCTTTTGAAAGGTTCTCTTCCAAAGGAAGCTTTGTGTAAAGACAAGATCACAGCCCCTTCTAGAGGAGAAAATGTTGAGAAGAAAGGGGATGGAAACAAGGTGCTAAAGCCAGAGAGTGGAAATAAGGTCGGACAAATTGGCTTTTCTCAATCTTCAAAGGCGAGTTTCCAAAATCTCTACCTTTTTGTATTGAGGTTATTTTATTCTTTCATTATTGTGATGTTGTTTTTGGTAATTTTCTGAGGGTATTTGGTACTGTTGGGCTACTTCTGTACTCAGCTGAATGTACTAGTAGTTCGTCTATTTGCTAATGAGTCCTAAGACATCAATTAAGTATAATAGATGCAACGTTGAAGGAGGAATAAGTACGTTTGGTGTGGGCAAAATGAGTAATAAATATATCGACATCATTTAGTTGCACAATCGGAGCATATCTGAGGCTTGATTGAAGCATAAGCATGCAATCTAAACTCAGTTGTCGCTACTTTATGCAGTTACTGTATGTTGATTCAGTTTGCCTGGGGCTTAGTACTGGTCACTTGTGGCAATACTCAGCTTAACTGCTCAATTCAAGTGTTGTTATGTCTCTGACTTTGATTAGTGGTGATTAACATTAATACAGCATCAAAAAGATATTTGGAATCTTGGATATCACTTAGAATATATATTGTAAGCCTTTATTCCCAAACAAGTTGGGGTAGGCTTGAAATGAAACCCAACCGGATTCAGCAACACAGGGACTTCCCAGGAGGTCACCCATCCTAGTACTACTGCCCAATTCGGGAGGGTTTCATTTCCATAAAGAAGCTGTTTTTTGACCGCTGGCTCGCCAAGCCTATCACGAACCCTCCTTTTTCCTGGCTTGGGGCAGGCTGTGCAGAAACTGCACAGGCGGAGTTATCACATAGCATAAAATAACTAAAATTTACTGTCTTTGTGAAACACACAGTTAGGTTCTACTTCATATTTATCCTGGGTTCTTTGGCTGTTTGGGAATCAAGCTTGCCCAAACTCTGTTAGAGATTCTGCAAATTTTTAGACTGGTTGTGTATGATTTGGTGATTTAGTAGTAATAAGTTTCATTGCTACTAAGTTCCAATCAAACAATAGTTTTGACTAGTAGTTCAGTCAGTTGATTAAGGCAGCTTGAGTACAAATTAGATTGAGATCGAATCATTTTTAGAGTTCTTTTGGTCCATTATAGATATCAAAGGAGGGGTTCGCTGCCACCAATTATACAATCTATCTTTTGCATATATATTTCAAAGTTTGTATCCAAATTCCTAACATCAAATCCAAACCATTGATATTGTTCTTTTTCACGAAAGATGCATCGGCATAATATTTATAATTTTGGAGTTAATTTCAAACAAGATCAAGAGTCCATAACTGCTGATCTTGTTCTTTTTCACAGAGGATGCATCTACATAATTGTTATAATTTTGAAGTTTATTTCGAACAAAATCAAGAATCCATAAAATTTGTAAGTATCTTTATTTTAGTCAGAAGCTAATGCGTTATCGGCTAGTCAAGTAAAATTTCGACATGTACCACACTTTTAATTAGATTTCTTCTTAACATGCAAATGAAATTGATAATGAGTTGTAAATAAAACTAAATGGAAATTCCTAAGATCACTTGTCTGCATTGAATGTTTTTATCATCAGCAGCCAAGAATTGGTTTCATTGTTACCTATTGAACATTTGTGGGACTAGCATTTTCATTAAGGACTGAGAGTGACAAAGTTATTCCTTTGAGAAGTGGTCACATGACATTTCTTTTGGAAAACATTTTGATACACCCTGCTAGATTATTTAGTTGTATTCAAGGATAATGGCTATTATACTGAGGTTCCCAAGGAATTGTTACTGTCTTTGGTACTTGTGGCTGGTAGCAAAGAGTTGATACTGACTGTCCATATCTTGCATATGAAGTTCAAACGAGTGATTTTATCTATCCATTACATTCTAGACATCAAAATTTACTGGGATTACAATATCTATACTTTTTGAAAATTGCCATCCATCCATTAAAAAGGAGAAAAGGAAAGCTATTGATGGCACAGAACAAATATTTGTCAATTATGGTAAGAATGCATAAACGCACTAAAATTTCTTCTATGTCTAATCTGATATGTAGCAATAATGTCTTCTTTAGTGGACCTGCTCATTTGCTTGTTCTGTGTTGCATTTTTGCAATACTTTCTATTTCCAATTGTTGATTTATGACAATCTTTAACTAGATGGATGCTGTAAATTTTCTTACTCCACTAAATTTTGATGTCTAGATTATTAGATGGTTTGGATTGCTATTGGAACTTCAAGGTCCAAATATTTGGACAGTTCGAACCGATATAATGATATCGATGTTAGTCTCAATGTCCTTTGTTCAAATTTAGTACCAATATCTTGGTACTAAGTATTGTAGCCGTATTGTATAGTATGGTAAAATTTTAAATTCATAGAGAGTTTGGGCAAAACAACTCTGATATATTTATACATGAAAACATTCAACAATAAATTCTCTGGCAAGACAACATGTTTACAAGAATGAATATTTTATAGAAAGACCTTGATGCTGTTTGGCACGATGGAATTGGGTGCATAGAATAATAAAAGTTGGAATAGAACAGAGTAGTGTCTAGTGATGATGGAATGGACAATTGGAATAGAATGAAATATAACAATGCGGAACAAGTTGAGTGGAAATTTTGCAGTAGGTCCCTTCACAACGGGTTGTGATATCCCATTCCCTATTTGTTGGGGTGGGGGGGTGGAATTGGACTATTCTGATGGGGTTGAATTAGAGGCCTTATTCCACTTTGCTGATAAGAGTTGCAAGAAAATGGAATAGCACTGTTGACAGACGTACTGTGTTTTCTGTATCAAAATTTTATTTTGTGAGGGATGGTCTAGCCATTTTTGTATTAGTTCTTAGGAGAGTGAGTAATAACTAACAAGTAAACTGAAGATATAGAAATACGTTATTAGTAGGTGTCATCAATAATAGAGTTGGATATGTACTAAAAGTTTTCCAAATAAGATATAATAGGCATCTTTTTCTTCGTCATGGCGGGGTTTAATAGTGGGGCCTGCAGTTACATATAGTGGGTCAGATTCAAGTTGTGTGTCGTTTCCTAAGATTGACAAGGGTGCAGTTTTAAGTGACTTACATTTCTTTTCACTTTGATCACTTAAGTATGGTCCCATCACACAGTCAAGCAGTTAATGGTATTGAATTATTTGCATTCAACAACTATTCCCCTACGAAGTTGTACCTTTCCTCTTTTTTTCTTATGATGCTTGTTTTGATTTAAGCTTGAATCATTTATTGTTTCTTTATCATCATATATTATCGACTTTTGCTAGTCTTGATCTCTGTTGAATGTTTGTTTTGATTTCTCATTAATGTTGATTTTTGAACTGATTGAAGATCATGATATACCTTTCCTCTTTTTTTTTTTAATCACGCTGGTTTTGATTTAAGCTTGAATCATTTATTGTTTCTTTATTATCATATATTATCGACTTTTGCTAGTTTTGATCTCTGTCAAATGTTTGTTTCGATTTCTCATTAATGTTGATTTTTGAACTGATTGAAGATCATGATATATTTTGGTTTCTATTGCCTTTTTTTATTTTTTATTCCTAAGTACTGTGTGAATATATTCGGTAAGGTGGTTGAAAACTACAAACGAAAGACTACTCCCCTATATTGCTCAACATTACTCCGGCTTTTCTTTCTTTGACAATAAGTACCTTTTCTGATACATGCTTGTCTTGACCTTCTTTTTCCTTATTGCTAAATAGAGCTTAAGACCATATTAGTACCTTTCAACATTGAGGATGTTGACTCAGTCTGTTAACTGTAGAGATAGGGTTAGACGTATCCATAATTGGTATTGCGTGTACTAGTGACATTAAGATTATTCAAGTGATTTTAAGTCAGATGTTATATATAATTTTGGCATGAAACTGTTACTTTGAATCCTTCTCATTTCAGGAGCTACTTAAGGAGGCTGAAGCCTGTGGATCAAAGAGAAAATGTGACTCTATTTCTGCTGTCCCTACTGCTGCTACTACCAGCAGCAGCACGGACTGGGTGGGTCTGAGAAGAGCGAAAAAACAAAAGATCGATAAAAAGAAGTATAATTGTACTCTATGCCAAATCACTGTTAAAGGCGACAATGTCTGGTTGGGCCACCTTAACGGAAAAAGGCATCGAAATACGCTCAAAAGATTAGGGTCCAAAATGCAAATAAATAAGAAGGCAAATTCAGACATGATTGTGAAAAGAACATCAGGAATCGGGCTTGCGGCTGTGAAGGTGGAGATGGATAATGCAGACAGTCTAGCTGCCATGCCAACAGGGGAAGAGCGAATAGTTAAAAAAATGCAGGTTTGTGGAATTTCTACCACTTGCTCAATAAAAGAAAAAGAAAGACCAGCAGAAAATTGCCATATACTATTGCTTTTCTAAATGGTTTTTAATATCTCAGGTGGGTCGTGAGGTGCATGAGGTGGTAGAGAAAAACAATCGGCTGTGGTGTGAGAGGTGCCGATACAACTGTACTACAAATGTAATGATGACCATTCATCTTGTTAGTGAAAAGCACAAGTCCAGTTCTCAGAAGAAATGAAGCTATCCTGATGGCATAACACTTTGACTACGTGTAAATTGGTGTTGTGCTAGCAGTTTTGTTTGCAATCAATTGTTTTTTTTTTTTTTTGCAAATTGATTTGTAACATGTTAATAGAACAGTAGTAAAGGTCTATGGCAACTGAGCAGCTCAAATCCAGTCAGGCATGAAGCGTGTGGTTCATGCGGTTCTAATTATGTTGTTGGGCTCGCTTGGGCTGCTGCTAGCTGGGGCCGCAGCCCAATGTGGGCAGTTCAATTTTAATTGGATGGTTCGGATCAAAACCTAATATTGATTCGATAAAGTGACTGAAGATCCGGTACTAGGGTTCGGCTAGTTGTTTTCAATGTAAGCTGATAGGAACTCTTATTACGAGTATAGATATATGATATGAATAATAGTTCTGTAGTTTGGTGTCCCTCAAAATTAATTAAAGAGAAAATTTTCGAGTGTACCGAAACTGACGATTTCCCAATTCAATTAGCGCTAGCTCCTATAGATACGGGCCATTTCTGTTCTAGATTGGAAGGTTAAGATGGAACTTGAAATTAACGGCCTAGATTTTCCAGTTCCGATGAATTCCGAACTACTGAAGGAGACACCAACCAAAATGGTTATTTAGTTATTTGTAGTTTGAACCCAGCCTTACTGATATTTTACAGAGATTTAGTTGCATTTTCTGCAAACAGATAAACCCCATTTACTGATTTTATACAGTTTCGGTTTGAAAAATACTCTCGGCAACTTTTCCGTTACTTTCTGCTCACAAGCAAATGGGATGAAACTTACGTAGCAAAAGATATCCGTGACTACGAGTTCAAATGTGTGGACAATTTTTTTTTTTTTTCTATTTCAGCAAAAGTTGAATGACAATGAGGTCAAAAGCAATACGAGAATCATGAATCATGTCTGAACTTTTTTTCTCTTTTTAAAATATGATCTGGAAAACCGACCACAATTCCATATGCAGACGGTAGTTAAATGCAGTGTTGTAAAAAACGTCTGTCACGGATTAATCGGTGACGGTGGCTAAATCGTCACACATATCCTTAACGGAGCCATGTTTGCGGAGAAAAACGTTTAATCAGCTATTTTTTCCCGATTAATTGGCTGATTATTCCCATTTATTCTAATTTATTTTAGTATTTTTTTTCACATTGATTTTTTTTTCTTATGTGATAGTGTGCAATAATAAGTTTTATAAATCATGTATTGCAGTTTTATTTGTGCTTGAATATACATTTAATATTTTTTATATATGTTTTTCTTCTTACTTTAAAATTGATTAATTTTTCTTCTATTTATTTATCATATATTTTTCTTACTAATTACTTATGTAATTTTTTTCAATTAGTACGACAAATTCATTTATGAAACTAAGTTGTTATTATAAACTAAATTTAGTGATTTTATGTTATAATGTTTCATTTCTTTCGCATAATATGTTATTAGTATTTGAAAAAAGTTTAACTCTTGAATTTATTTTTTCATTAAATAAATGTGTTACTGACACATGTAAAGTGCTTATGCGTTAAAAAAATAAGTGTAGTGTCATGTTATAATAATGAAATTAAGTTAAATTAAGTTTATTTGATAAGTTTAATGAGTTAAATAAATTATTTTTAATAAGTTATGATATATATACATAAATTTAATAAAAACATTAAATTGTCCGCATAATTTCGATTAATCGACCACATACCGATTAATCACTTGGCGGTACTCCATCCGTCCGACGACCGCATACCGTTATTTACAACACTAGTTAAATGATGAGTACAAAAGACGGTCTCTGCTATATATACATAGGCATATGGCATCGTATAGTATAAACAATAAGTTTTATAAACTACACAAAAATATATCTTTTGATAAACGTGCATATGCATCTGTAAAACAAAATTGTCCACGCATGAAAGCGGTTGATGATACTTAGTTCTCTTTCTCTCAAAAAATAAAATAAAAAAATACTAGTTCTCAGTTTAGGGGTGTAAACGGTCTGATACAAATCGAACAGTGGTTAAATCGTATCTTTATCCGTTGTAGTTTTTAGATAAGGGTACGAATACGGATAGTTTTGGATACGAATACGGATTGGATATCGGACCGATACGGATTGGATATGAATATAATTCAGATAATTAAAGATAAATTACTAATGTATATTCTAGTAAAAATAACATCTAAATATATTTTTCATTCATAAATTAGATGTAATATTTTTCAAAATAAGTTTGTTGGTTACAAAAAATATATCATATTATCAAAACATTAGTCATTAATCATGTTATAGTGTTATATTGTTCAGCAAAATATATATGTATATGTATATGTAGTTTAATAAATAATTCGTATGAATATGCAATCAATTTAAAAATATAGAGAACATTTATTGTGGTTTAGAGATGCAAATGGCCGGATACAAATAGTTATAGATAGTTACAGATAATTAAAAATCTTATTGTATTCTTATCCGTTATAATTTTTCAAATATGGATATGAATCAGATAATTTAAGTAATTTTCTGTATTTGGATCAGGATGAAACCGGATAATAACCGATCCGTTTACACCCCTATCTCAGCTTGTTGAGTTCATATTCTGATACTTCACAGGGGTACATGCGAAAAAGTTTCTCTATAAGAAAATATCACTCTCTCTATTTCCGATAGTGGTAGGTTTCAATTTGTTTTCCTCAAAAAAAAAAAAAAGTTTCAACTTTTTAATAACTGTGACATAAAGAAGGCAATAATTACTTCTTTTATTTGAATATTAACTTTTCCTACTCTTAGCATTGATTTGCATTTACTGATCTTCTTCTGTCTATCTATTAATTTATATTATCAGGGACATGATTGGCCCCACTGAATAAATAAAATGTATCATGATGAAATAATGCTGGTTTCACAAATGCAACTTTTTTTTGGGCACTTAAATAACAATATAAAATCTCCAGAAATTAAGAAATGCTGAATGCAGCTATAAAGAAAGGTATTCAGAAATAAAGAAATTTTGAATGTTATTAGAAATGGAGCACTTTGACATTGTCAACAAATAATAAAAAAAACCGATCATGTATTTAGCATTTTTGTTGTTGTTGTTGTTGATAGTGTGGAAAAAACGCGCTGTGTCGTGACTAACATGCTGTAACTTTAATTTCGTGCCGTGTCGTGATCAATTTAATTTTTCACGTGCTGTGTTGTAATTAAAATAACAAGGAATGGTCACGGTACGCGAATGGCCATGCCTCGTGAGTCACACCGTGCCCGAATGTGCATCGCGTGACCATTTAATCATAATTTAAGTTATTTTATTAAAGATTCACCATTTAATCAATATTTAATAGTCATGATTACACGTGACTCGCGTGACTATGTATCGTGCCGTGTCGTGCTCAAGTTTCAAAAGATGATCACGATAAGCGAATAGTCACAAAAAATAACTGACACATGTGCCGTGCCGTGCCATTTCGTGAGAAAGCCATGCCAGACCGACAGTCCTGTTATGGAATGAACGAGGATTTGTTTGAAAAACGAAAAATTGATCTCCAAAAAATATAACGACAAAGTGGGACAATCATATTTGTATAATTGTTATATAAATTGTCAGGTTTTGCAGCCATTTATATCATTCATCTATTAATTTGTAAGTGGTTGTAATTAATATTATTATAAATGCTGGTGCTATAAAGACTTGACATATTTGATTTTGGTACCAATTTTAGGTATTAGATCAAATATGCTATAATTCTTGATTTTAATAAAATCGGTGGTAAAATACCACCATTTTTCAAAAAAATAAATGCTGCGCATGGATGCATGTACATGTTTTCACAGTTTTTTTTTTTTTTTTTTTCTTTCTAAAAATCGGGATCTTTAATTCGTTACAGGGGTCGAAATATTCATCGACGGAATATTATAATTTAATTATGTGGGTATCTATCACAGATCCATGTCTTATATTTAGCAAGCTATTTTGTTTGAATTTTAGCATAAACAAATTAGAACAGTATCAAGTTCTGTAAATAATGTATTTTTCTTTTTCAGATCCAACAATTAATATATTACAAAAAAATTAAGCATCAGAATATAATTTATATAACAATTTAATATGTATTTAGGTCTATAATGTATTTGATTTTCAGCTTCTTAATTACATAGAAATTATCATTGTCAAAATTTAATTTAATTTAAAATGAATATATAGTTTTTTGAGTGAAATTCAAAAAATAATATTAGTATAAAGAAGTATGTGAATCTTTTTTTTTTTAGTACCACATTATTAACGCAAAAATAAGCACCACAATATGACAGACTATCTTAGATTTTCCAAGCATTTCAGAAAATTATATCGTTAAAAGGATTTAATATCTAAAAAAATAATCTTATTAGATTGCAAACAATTTATTTTATTGGTATAAAAATTCTACGGATTTATTTCATCGTTAGCATCTAAAAAAATATATACGGGAGGAGGAAGGTGTATTTAATATTCAAGATAATTAATCTGTAAAAGAAAAATCAATAACAAATATTTTTTCCTATAGATATTATATATTCATCTATTTGAAAATGGCCAAGATAATTTATCTGTAAAAGAAAAATCAAGAAGCTCATGAAGTACAGTAAATTCGGTCTCTTTCCTTTATATTTTTTCAAATTGATATTAATAAATTAATCTTTCTTAATGAAAAACTGCGCTCATTTTTTAATTAATTGATATTAATTAATACGCACTTGCAATGTACATTGATTATAATGCACATTTAATTATTGTATATAAATTTTCATACTTATTACTGAATCACTCTAAACAGACACCTAATCATTACATAATATACACTTAGATGTTGCATAATACAGATTTAATTATTGCATAACGCAAAAACCTGTTCAATTTTATTAGAAATTTTACAAAAAAGAAAAAAAAAATGATGACAATTAGTAGGGGGGGGGGGCGGGGATCATAGTCACAAGATTAGCGAATTAAACTCGAATAATTCATTTTTTTGTGATGCCGAATTAAATGACGAATTATTCGATTGACAGAATTAAACCCGAATAATTCGTAAATTTTACAATTTTTTTCCAAATTTTTCGAATTATTCGCGAACTTTTTTTTTTGCGAATAACTCGAATAAATTTTTTTTTTGCTCTCTTGCAGGAGTGAGACCTCTGATATGGATAATTTTGAATCATTCCCAAATTATATCCAAAATTTTTAACCTTATCAAATCGAATTCGAATAATTAATTTGTCAGTATGGTGGAGACTTGATGCTCTTTGTGAAAATGAACACGCTTTGGAAAATTTCACAAAATGCAAATCTCATGTCATGATAAAAACTGTATGAGACTTGATCCATTCGCTTTGAAAATGAAACGTTCCACAGTGCTTCTTCGGTCAACGCCACACACACACACACAAGTCTTTTTTTTTTTTGTTTTTCAAATATAAAAAGTTGATATGAACTGTTAGATGTGATCTCTATATTGAAATGTACTTGAAAACCGAATTTTATATTTTTTTAAATTTTTTTACTATTTATTAAGCCGCTTTGAAAATTACTGATTCAATGATGACTTTTGATTTTACTATTTTGTTAAGTCACTGTTGGATTAGCGATTTTCAAAGTGGCTTAATAAATAGTAAAAAAATTCAGAAAAATGTAAAATTTTATCTCCAAGCACATTGCAATATAGAGATCATATCTAACAGTTCAAATTGACTTTTTGAATTTTGAAAACGAAAAAAATGACTTATAGGCATATGTCAATATATATATATATATATATTACCTGCGGATTCCACCACGTGAATAGTTGTTTAGATGTCCTTTTAAGCGTGTTTAATTAACCTCTAGACAGCAACTTGATATTAATTAATTAATTAGTTAATTTATTTATATTAGTCGAACCGTTAAAGCGTGTGATCTGTATATAAAGTCAAATGTTGAGAACCTTCGTGTACACATTAATATATTAAAAATATATGACCGGTGCCCGCCCGGTGGGTATTATATTTAGCTCATTGATTTTATGATTTTTTTCTCAACTCTGGGTTCTTTAAATCATTTAATTCGTTGACCCCCTCAATTCATTTCATTTCCGTCAAGTTTCTAAATATAAATAGGCAGTACCATAAAATAATCCACACTTGCCAAAAGGGCACATTTTATTGAAGGAAATTAAGTGCTTTTAATATATATGCTTATGCTAATCTCAAATTTTAAATTGTGTAGATAATTTTCGTCTTGTTTTTATATATTATTTGAAATGGCAGGTGCTACCTCCCGATTTTTTTATTTTTATCCAAAATTTAAATTAAATTTCAAAAATTAACCAGTTTGGCTGTGAAATTTTAAATCTATCCAAATCGGTTAACCGTTAACCGGACCAAATTTCCGGTTAACGGTTAACCGGACCAGCACAAAGAACCCGGTTATCTGTTAAGCGGAAAGATGGACACGGGTTTGGTTAGCTATCAACCAGAAAGATTGGTCCGGTTATTGGTTAACCGAACCCAGCCTTTTTTTTTTTTTAGATGCGTGGGGGTGGGGGTCATGCAGGAGTTTTGACACGTGGCTGTTAATCCTCGGTCCGGTTATTGGTTAACCGAACCCATATTTTATTTTATTTTATTTTTTTACGTGGGGGTCATGCAAACTGGGGTGACGACACGTGGCTAACCGGTTACTGTACACCCGTGGAGCTGCTGAATTTAATTCGAATTTGAGTGTGGCATTCCATTTCAGGTTTGCATCAGTGCGGGAAGGAGCAATTTGCATCAGTGTGGGAAGAAGAGCAGAGAAGAGGAAGATTTCAGAGATTAATCAGGTTTTTTTTTTTGAAAAAATATTAAAATAGTTTATGATATTAATTAGAATAGTTTAGAATATTGATTAGATTGTTTAGAATCATGGAATATTGATTAGATTATTTAGAATCATGGAATATTGTTTGGATTGTTTAGATTGTTTAGATTCTTGAAATTATTTCGAATATTGTTTAAGATTGTTTGGAAAATTATTTAGAAATATATTTCAAATATTTATTTGAAATATTATTTGGAATATTGTTTGGAATATTGAAAGATTGTTTAGAATTTGTTTGGAATATTATTTAGAATATTGTTTTGATTATTTTGAAATTGTTTAGTTCCGTTTAGAAAAATTTTAAATAGTAGCCTGAATAATTTAGAAAGTTGCAAAATAGTGTAGAATAATTTAGAAAAGTTTTAAAATAGTGTAGAATAATTTAGGAAGTTCCAAAATAGTGTAGATTAATTTAGAAAATTTTAAAGTGGTGCCCGAATAATTTAGAAACTTCCAAAATAGTATAGAATAATTTAGAAAAGTTCCAAAATAGTTTAGAGTAATTTGTAAAATACCAAAATGGTGAAAAATAATTTAGAAAGTTCCAAAATAGAGTAATTTGCAAAATTCCAAAATGGTGAAAAATAATTTAGAAAGTTCAAAATAGTTTAGAATAATTTAGAAAAGTTTCAAAATGGTTTAGAGTAATTTGTAAAATTCCAAAATGGTGAAAAATAATTTAGAAACTCCCAAAATAGCGTAGAATAATTTAGAAAAATTTCAAAATGGTTTAGAGTAATTAGTTATTTGTAAAATTCCAAAATGGTGAAAAATAATTTAGGAAGTTGTAAAATAGTGTAGAATAATTTAGAAAATTTTAAAGTGGTGCCCGAATAATTTAGAAAGTTCCAAAATAGTCGATAATAATTTAGAAAAGTTCAAAAACGGTCTAGAATAATTTAGAAAATTTTAAAATAGTGTAAAATAGTTTAAATGATTTAGGTAATCTAAATTGGTTTAGAAATGATTAGAAACATCTAAAACGGTTTAGATTAGTTTAAATTTTTTGAAAATAATGAATTAAATGATGAAGTACCTATGGCGCGGAATACTTTTAGTGATCTATTGTGGATACCGCATACTAGTCACAGGGTGTGTCAGGTTTTTGAGGAGGTAAGCAATTACTTATTTCTTTTTTTCTGACTTGTTTAGAAATATCATCTTGTTTTAATTTCTAATTTCTATTTTCGGTAATGTAGAAAAAGGAGGTTATAAACGTGAAGCACTACCGTTGCATGACTGCGTACCATGCTGCATACGCGCCATTCTTGATTCGATTGGGTTTATACCAGATTGCATGCATGCCTCACAAAAAAATCAATGCGGCGCTGATACACGGACTTGTGGAGCGGTGGCGTCCCGAGACACACACCTTTTATCTTCCCTTCGGAGAGATGACAGGTATTAACGTCGAAACTATTTCAAATAAATATGTTCTTTTTGATAATTTACTGACAATTCAAATGAAGAAATTTATATTTTTTTAATTTGATAAATTATAGTTACTTTGGAAGACGTCAGCTGTTTATGGGGTTTGCCCATTACGGGAGTCCCAGTGACGGGGAGTACAGACGGGAGGAATGCAAAAGGCAAGCTCTTCGAATTGTTAGGAATCAAAGAGCATGAGTAGAGTGATCTTTTGAAAAAACGGGGGTCTGAGAGAAATGAAAAAAATATGGAGTTGACTTTCCTGAAATCTAAGTTTCGGGAACGATTTGATAAGCTACCGATAAAGCGCGACGAGCAGACGCTGAAGTGGTAAGTATATATATATATATATATATATATATATATATATATATATATATATCAATTTATTTCATTCTTTAGCCTATCAATAATGTACTCACCTTGTCTTGAATTTTGCTAGGTTTGTCCGTGCATATATCTTGGACCTGATGTCGTCCAGTTTGTACCCAGACAGTGGCGGGGACGGGATACCGTTGTGGTATCTCGATCTAATTGTGGATTTGGACACGCCGGTACAGTACAATTGGGGTGGAGCGGTTCTTGCATATCTGTATCGGCATCTATGTGTCGCTACCGAGTCCGGGAGAGGATCTATGAATGGTCCGTTGATGCTTCTGCAGCACTGGTCATGGACCCGCTTTCCAGTTCTCCGGCCTAAGCCGCAAACTAAAAACTGGGAACCTGTCTGGGGCGCTCCAGACCTTGATACATGCGCATCTTTTACGTACAAATGGTGTTGTCCGCACAAATACGTGTCATCCTCCCACTACAAGACCCAGGGTGCACGTATCCCGCGGGGCCAGTTTCAGAGTCTGACGGAGGATCAAGTGAATTGGGAGTCGTACGGGAGGGTATACAGCAAGCTTCCGACAGTGACCCAGCAGGGAAGGGTATGTTTCAATCTATTTATTTATTTAGTTATATGTTACCGTATTTATAAATTATAACTCACATTCTTGATAAATTTATCAGCCCTACTACTTGTATCGCGATCCACTGATATTTTATTGGATCGTTGAGCATACCTATCCGGATCGCTGCATGCGCCAATTCGGATTGTTTCAAGAGATTTCGGTGCCGGAACCACTGAATAGGCACATGCATGTTGAGTTGCACAAGTAAGGTTCACTCACCGTCAGTTTCCTTATTTACGTTACTTACCTTTGGGTGTGAAGTTCTTATAAAATTATGAACAGGTTGATGTTGGGCTCAAAGAAGAACGAGTCCTGGGCCACAAGACACGTGGAATATGTTCAGTTGGCTACTGCATATGAGGCGCAAGTAATCAAAGAAGGTCGCTCGTTTGATCAAAATGACATTCCGCGTTATCGCAAGTGGTACCAGAAGAGATGTATGGCATCTGTCTATCTGTTTAATCAGCACGCAGAAGGAATGGATCGCACGAATTGGCTCCCCAGAACAGAGCATGGGCCGAGTGGATACATTCCCAGCGGACCACTTGTCACTCGAACTGTAAATATTTTTAATTGCTATCCTCGTTGATTCAGTTATTTGAAAACTCATAATTGCTAAAATTGAAAATGTTTGTGTACAGGCATTGACTGGGATTGGAGAGTTGGTGCACGGCGTCAAGATGTTCTTAACCAAGGGGTAGCGAAAGCTTGGTAAAAAATTGATGAGGACAGGCTGGCGTCTCTGCAGTGATACAGGTTTCGGTCCACGTGCCCGGCAAATGATGGATGAGGCGGGGATTCCAGAAAACTGGGAAGCGGTCCCATCGGACGAGTCTACTCCTATTGGGGCGTATCCATATCCAGAACCGCCTAGATTCGAAGGCCCAGATCCTTTTAAGAGTTGGTTATACGACGACACCGAATGGAGAAAGTACATCCCATCAGAAGCATTTGCACCGGTAAATCCACCACATCCAGTTGCAGACCCTGGACATGTAATTTGTAATTTTACTTAAAAAAATTATTTGTAAACCACAACTTATCAAACTAAATTCTAATTATAGGTATCTCAGGATCAGGGGACGCAAGCTTTGAATCCGGACAGCCTTTTGCAGACGCATGTACCGGATATGTCATTGAAACTATCAACCGGATGTGTCATATTTTCTCGACCAGTTATCGGGTATTGTGATTCATGGGATTGTGTTTGACGAGACTTTGATTGTGACTGGCTGAGCGGTTCAAACTGTCAGAATCAATTGCATCCACAGGTACATGCGAATAATCACGTACCTGTCTACGGACCCGACTGGTACTGGGTCGGGGTCTAACCGGTAAATCCACAGAGTTTCGACTGGTACTGAGTCGGGGTATAACTGGTTGATCCATAGAGTTGCTACCGATACTAGGTCGGTGTCTTATTGGTACATCCACAGAGTGCCGACCGGTACTGGGTCGGGATCTAACTGGTATTGGGTCAGGATCCACAGGATTTCGACTTGTACTGGGTCGGGATCGAGGTTCAGGAATCTGACTGGTACAGTTCGGTTCCAATTCTACATATAACTCCAGAATCGGTAACCTTTGTGAAAAAGACGACACAACTCCTAACATGAATTCGAACGATGGTTGGTCCATTAGCGGTACTAATTGATAGTCACGTTGTCCATCGGTGGACATATTAAACCTGGCTTGAATTTCCATATTTGCTTGACTAGCATTGTACCCAACAAATTTATAAATCTCATTCTGAAGATAATCAAAATTGTGGTTCACGGTTATCGGTATTGAGTATTTAGCTCGGATACTGTAAAGGACCCTGTCATCATTGTATTGGATTTCCCCTCCAATAAAAATTTTCGCACAAATAGTTGTCATTTTTAGTTTCGATTGGTCTGGCAATTTAAAAAATAACAACATATAAGTAATTAAAACTTGTCTTGACCTCTAAAAATTATTCTATATCATTTTACATTTTTCTAAATTATTCTAGATCATTTTGGATATTCCTAAATTATTCTACACCATTTTGGAATGTTCTAAAAAATTCTAAATTATTTCGACAATATTCTGAACCGTTTAAAATGAACTAATTAATTATATTATCAATTAAAATAAATAAAAAATAAAAAATACCTGAATCGAAGAGCCGATTGATCAGACAGTCAGAGCTCCGTAAGGATTCCTAAAACAATTCTAAATCATTTTAGAATTTTTTTGTCGTATTCTAAACTATTTTGGAACCTTGGTAGCTACTACCAAGTTTTAAAAAAAAAGAATCCGTAATTTGTTATTAATTTTGAGTATTTATGAAAAATTCAGTATTATTTATCTGTTTTGAATATTTTCTGAATTAAATAAAATTGATTATACAAAAATAATAAATTAAATAATAAGTAACATTCTTTCTCCATTACTTTTGATTTATATTTTTTATAACAATAATGAACAATTTATCAATTTATTTTATTTATAACAAGTTGGTCAAAAAAAAAATTATGGTACATATTAAATAACAGTAATATATGCAAATATTACGGTTATTAATTTTGAGTATTTATCAAAAATTCAGTATTCGTTATCTGTTTTGAATATTTTCTGAATTAAATAAAATTGATTATAAAATAATAATAAATTAAATAATAAGTAACATTCTTTCTCCATTACTTTTGATTTATATTTTTTATAACAATAAGGAACAATTTGTCAATTTATTTTATTTATAACAAGTTGGTCAAAAAAAAATTTACGGTACATATTAAATAACAGTAATATATGCAAATATTACGGTTATAATATTGTATTTGGTTGGACATCATATTTCAATTTCTTGTTCTCCGACAAAACAATTTCAAAAATCGATAGTTAAATAATTAACTTATATAATTTACAAATTAATTATAAAAAAAATTACCTTTTTTTTTCTTCTTTTCTTCCATTCGTATCTCAAACAGCGTTTGTTTTTCTTCCTTTTCTTCCGTTCGTCTCTCAAACAACACTTTTTTTTTTTCGTTTCAACTCTCCGTTGGATTGATATTTATAGAGTGGATGTTAAAATATTTCCGGTATACCAGAAACCGAACCAAAATGGCTGTTCGGTTCACGGTTAACCGAACCGTGCTTTCCGCTTCACGGTTAACCGAACCCACTTTTGGTCCGTTAAACCGTTAACCGAACCCTTGGTCCGCTTAACCGTTAACCGAACCCATACCCTTGATCCGCTAAACGGTTAACCGAACCGAAGGGTTCGCTAAACGGTTAACCGGAAATTTGGTCCGGTTAACGGTTAACCGGTTTGGATAGATTTGAAAATTCACATCCGGTTCGGTTAATTTTTGAAAATCAATTTAATTTTTGGATAAAAATAAAAAATCGGTGCTACCTCTTTCAAAGAAAATTATATTTTAAGTGGATTTGGTTTCTGAATTTCCATCAAATCATTGTATGATTAATGTAGCTATCAAAGAAAGTGACATTATTATAGTTTCTAAGAAGGTCGTCATTATCTCCATTGTTTTTTTTTCTGAAATTATTATCTTTGGATTGCTGCAACATGGATAAAATGAACAACAATTTACACTAGAAATATCAAGAAATAGAAGTAGAGAGGCCGTAGCAATTAATAAAAAAAAATATCAATAATCAGAAATAACAACTATACTATTGAAAAAGATGGTCAACAAAGAACTATTCAAACTTCAAATGAAATTGCAATACCTTCTATAAAATAATAAATTAAATGAGAAATGTTCTAGTCCCCGAGCCATCATATCCAAACGCGTTTCCCAAGTAGATTAACAGAAAAATCTTCAAATATTGTTTAACTTCCATTTCCAGCGCTAATATTCAAACATTTAAAGCTATGTTTATAATATTTTAAAATGCTACTCGCAAGCATATAAATATTTGTCTGAAAGCATATCTAAATAATTTTAACTCTAACTACTTTTGTCTTCAAGCAAAAAAAGTAAATATTTTTTCCACCCATTTTGTTTTATTTTTTCTTTGATTATTCTAATTTATTTTTCCGATAATCCGTAATGAATTTTATGAATGTAATAATACAAATGTTTTCTATTCAATTTTATCTTTTAAATAAGATCTATGAAGAAATACTTTTGAGTAATTTTAAAGTTATTTGTTTTTTTTTAAAGTAAAACTCATGAGCACTTTAAATTTTCAAAATTTTAAATCTCAGTCTACAATCATTAAAAAATTTAAAGCTTTGTACATAAGGTTTATACATTTGCCATTGAATCAAATACAGGTTCTTAATAAAAGAAGAACTTAGAATTGTTACCAAATAAAAGATAAATGGCATCAAATAAAAGAACAAGGGTGTTCGTATATCTTACTTAATGTTATTGTTATGGATAATAAACTCTGAACTTCATCACCTTTTTTTTATCATATAAATATATTCTACAATTAAGTTACGGAAAAACTTACAATGGATTTAATTTTAACGCTAACTAAATTTTACAGACCAACTATGTCAGTATTTTTTTGCACAATATTGTTTACTTGTATTATATATTTTTTTCATCCAAATTTCGATTTTGGTCATCTCGAATTTTAAAAATATAAGTTTACTGAAGCCTTTCTCATGTAAATAGTTCTATAATAAAGTTATATGGAAGTTTCTGTAATTGGTCCGACTTCGTAGCATAACATCCCATTATCATGACATAGATAAAATCAATTCAAAAAATAATAATAATTGTCTAATTAAACTAAATAAATTAATTATTAGATCGGAAACTGATGTATATTTTGTCTAGGTTTGATAACACAAAATATAAATTGTCTAAACTCACTAATAGTTATTAGTTGTATTTTAACTATTTCGGATCCGTTTTGTTTATTGGAATGAAATTAAATAAAGAAATCATTTTGATATATAGATATACATGATGGTATATAAAGATAGATCTTCATATTAAAATTTTGAAGTAAATACTTAATTTCTATAATTACTCACTACTATACATTCTCGTAGATTTGAAACTATTTTCCAGCAAATACTATATACTAGTTTATTGAATATTAAATTATATTCCTATATTAGAATTTCACACTTACCATATAATTAATTGGGTATTATTTTTATTATGTAACATAAGATGAAATTGAAGTAGAGTGACTTTTTTCACATATTGAACTAGTTCAATTTTACTATTTCAAACATACAGACTTAGCGAGCATAATTAAATTAAAATTATATAAAACATAAGCATCTTTTTCTTTTTCTTTTCCACTTTTTCACTGCTCCATGTATTTACCGAACGGACCACATTGAACTTGACATCCGAACGGGGTTTTATGTTGCAAGATTTTTTTCTTCAATCTAAATTGAAAGGAAACTTTAACCGACTGGTAAAACAGTAAATTGAAGTTAGAAGGTTTTTTAACTGTTAATTAACATGCAGCCATGATTTGTTTTCTTTTTCTTTTTTTTGGTCTCTATAGCCTTGAATCGAACAATGGGAAATTGACCACACACGTGGCGAAAAGAGAAGGCGCGCTCGCGTTGGATCCACGTTGGATTTATCGGCTCCTAGTGCTGCTAATTTAATAGGAGGATTTAGATCCAAAAAGAGTACAAGCTGACATGGATCCACCAACAAATTGAAACAAATCCAATCTTAAATTTCTGGATATATTCCACTATTTGTCTATTTCCCTTCAATCTAGCGCTTTTTTCTTTCTTTACATTCCTCTTTGAACTTATCCATTTATCCATTAGAAACGCACGGACTTTTCCATTAAAAAAAATGCAAAAATAAAAATAAACTAAAGCTACATTATATCCGTCTACACGGTATATTAAGGAAAAAAAATTAAATTCATGGAGACATTTTATTTAATTGAAAGTTTATTAAAATAAACATTTTGTATCAAGATAAGCAATATGAGTTTTAGCATCTAATGTTAATTTTGTTTGTGTAATATATAATTATTTCATTCCAAGGATTTTTTTTTTTTTAAAATACTCGGTCATTAAAAAAATTATTAGCTGTTGCATGATATTGAATATAATTAAACAAACAAATCAATAATGGATTTTAGACAGTTCTAATTACTCAGTCAGAGTCAGGTAACAATATCCAGAAGTTTTCTCCTCCAGTTCTAATTAGAAAAAAGAAAGAATTATCCGCGTATGGATAGGAGTGCCTTGTGCGTATTCTCTGAGATATCTCATATTTTGCGTGACCGACGTGTCCGGTGCCTATTCGGGGGTGGCATAGGAGGGCAGTATTATTTGAGCTTTGACATTCGCGCCGAACATATTGCACGGTTGAGATTTTCCAAAAAGTAACGCAAAATATGAGATATCTGATGCGAATTCGTATGGATAGAACCTTCAATTTCGGAAGAAAAAAAAGAAACAAGAAAATAACCTCCGGATAAGACCGAACCTCTCGTCGAAACTTGAATCACGTGCTACGCTAGCATTAGATCCATTCTCTCTCATTTCCCAAACCCAATCATTCTTCTTTCTATTTCTCCATTTTATAAAACTGGATAAATCCTGTTAGAGGACGAGTTTCATAAAAACGGACGCATCCATTGATTTAAATGGAGAACATAAACGGAAAGGTTAAGATACCCGTACCCGTTTCGTCCTATATATTCTCACCCCTTCAGAGGAATTTCATCCCATCTTATATCCATTTTCATTCATTCATCTCAGAGAAAAAGATTATAAGAGAAGCTAATAACCTGCGCAAAGAGAACTTTCCATTCGCTCTCAATCGAGTTCGATACTTTTGCAGTTGAGAAGTAATTTTTGTTGAGAAAAAGCAAGAAAAATGACGACTTTGATGGGTTCTTCATCAGTGGCGACGAGCGGCTTGAGGTTTCCGGCGATCGCCGGTAGAAGAAGTGTCAGGTGCTCCGCCACTCTCACCGGAGATAACTACTACAACTACAAGACCCTGAGACTAAGACCTGGTGCGACTGAGAAGGAAGTCAAGAAAGCTTTTCGCAAACTCGCTTTAAAGGTTTGTTTTTGTCTAAGTTCTGATTGGTTCTTTTCTCTTGCATTTGAATTAGATGAATAGTTCACGTGTTAGGATTTTCCGAAATAAGAGCGAGGGTATTATTTTGATTTCGTAGGAAAACTGGGTCTTTTTGCAAACTTCTCCTAGATCCCTTTTCATTTCTTTCTTTCTATTTCTTTTAAAAACTGAGTTTATCTTACTCTATTAATCTAGATCACAACTTGACAAGATAAAAACTAATTTATTTCTCGTGATTTTACTTCAATATATTCGATATATATATTTTCTTAACAATTTTTCATATATCATTTACAGTATCATCCAGACGTATGCAAAGGAAGCCAGTGCAGTACTCAGTTCAACGGTATAAACCAAGCATATCAGGTAATTTTATTTCTAGATTGGTACCTTCCTTTTCTATATTACAGCACACAAATTGGTAAATATTGGGTTAAATGCACAGCCTTAACCTAATATAATTGAGATAATTTGAATGGAACAGTTTATAATTAGTAATAACTGATAACAGTTAAAAGTTAAAGTGTAATCAGCAATTCAATCTTTCATGAATAAAAAGACTAATCAGATATTTGATTGTATGAACTTGCAGATGATATTAGATGAATTGAGGAGACCAGTGCAGCAAAAGGAGGAAGAAGTATACGATTCATACAATTATGAGGATTCATCAGACGACGAGTGGATGGGTTGCGAAGCCGCCTTTGTTTTTTCTGGCGGCAGACAAGAATCCATTTACTTTTAATTAGAATTCAATTGAAAGGTGTATAAAGGAGAAAGATAAAAGCGTAGCTCTGGTTTTATCATAATGAGCTCCTCTTGTCTTTCTTAGTGATGGGAAATTGTACATAATTTGATTTTAATTTACTTGTAATTTTTAGTAGTTTTTTTTTTCTGCTTTAATGTGAAATAAAAATGGGTTATTTTCCCAACAATTTGCATGGCTAAAGAGTTTTTAGCATTAATTGCGGTGTTCTCAAAGTTGTTACAGCGTTATGGAAACCAATAGACCGGTACGATATTAGGTAACTTTGGTACCAGTGGAAACCCACTACTGTCACCATTCTATTCTATTCCTTGGATGCATCTGTTATATTAGGGATTAAGTTCGAACCCTCTTAAAAATACATATATATTCCTTGGATGCATCTGTTATATTTGGGATTAAGTTGGAACCCTATCTTAAAAATACATATATATGCATTAAACATGACTATGTAAAAGGATAAATGGAATTACAGTCCAGAAGCAAGGAATAGGAAAAACTGTTTGAGGAACCGATTGCTGGATACCTATTTTTGATGGTACGTTTTCAGAATTGATAGAAATTTGTCCATCGTAAGCAAAACAATTTAATAAAGCGTATCCTCAATTCCTGAGCAAATTTGTTAACTTTTTTTTGTGAAAACCGGGCAGTGGCTGGAGCAAATTTGTTAACTGTGATCATATTATACTAGCCAACACATTTCTAGAGTTCGTGCCAAATTGAAAACAATGCACTGCACTGCACTGCACCAGAAATACAAGTGATATTGGTATATTTGGTTTTGTGTGAACGTGTATCGATTGAATGAAAGCTCAGAATTTGGATAAAAGAATGCAATTCTTTGCTAGCTATTGTAGACGTACAACACAATGATAAATGATTGGAGGTTGGAGCTTCCTTTTACCATGGGAATGGGTCCCTGGTATGAAAGACAAGTTTGAGGGTTTATTAATTTTGGAATTATATATGGGTTAGTTGATAAATTGTTTTCTTATCACGGATAAGAGATCATTGTACGGTCCAGGGTCATAGAACTTGAATGGGCCCCTAAATTGGAAGCACTTTATTTGACCCCCACCAAACCAATGAGACCAAAAACATTTGATTTGTTAATTTGACTAGTACCAGTATACCAAAACTATTGTATTCCTTAAAGAACAAATGAGTGGATGCCAGTTGCCAACAATAGAGATGCTCTAAGTTTGTAAAATTCTATATATCAAAGAGTGTTAATTAGAGCAACCAGATAATATTTGGGGATAAGGAGCCAATCAGTGTAGATACTGCTATTGAGCACGCAGTTATGTGTCAATTTAAAATGTGTTCAAGTGCCATTCGAATATTCGTTTATTCAGAAAGTGGAATTGTCAATATGTGTTCAGCAGGCTTCGTGTAAATTTGTATTTGTGGAGGAATAGGAAAAGAGAAGACAAGTAGACAACTAACACTTTCGCCTGGGACCTATAAGAATATGACATGAGATAAATGCTTTTTTTTTAGAGGAGAATAAATAGATAGATGTTGAAAACTTTGGAATCATTTGTTGAACTTTTCTATATGACATTAAAACCACTTAAGAGAAAACGAGAGCCCATCATCCTATTAGTGAATTGAATTGAATTGGCCACAGTATATATTTTGCAAGGTAGGTTATTGTCCCTCACTTGAAATACCATAACTCTGTTTTTGATGAACTACAAATTTGCTCCAATGCTCGATCTGAGCCATTCGATTTACATCAAGATTCAGACTTCGATTTAGATTGATGAAACATTTTATAATTTTAATTTTTTGCACGAACCTCGACGCA
Source organism: Carex pumila (assembly GCA_033356055.1). Lineage (NCBI taxonomy): Eukaryota > Viridiplantae > Streptophyta > Magnoliopsida > Poales > Cyperaceae > Carex > Carex pumila. The sequence goes on along the minus strand of JARJHM010000131.1, from coordinate 220,707 downwards.
GATCAAACGGACATTTGTATATCCGCTCCCCTTTCACAGAAGATATATCCTCAAAAGCGATTATAATTGTAATTTGTAAATTCTACGCTTGTAGGACTCTGTGCAAGAACAAAGGAATAAGGTCCATTGTGATTTAAATTGCAAAATTTTGAACTAAGAACTTGTTACAATAATTCTTTCAATTTCTTACAGATGTCAAATCATGACATTTCAAAAAAGCACAGATCAGTAACTAATATTTCATCAGAAAAGAGAATCGATCGAACTTTGTTGAAATCATAGAAACCATGGAGAAGTTGAAAGTTACATACCTAGCTAGTAGACCATACTGTTAGAGAGGAGAGCCATGAATGCATGGAATTGCTTCCTGATATAAGGACCAGAATTATAAAAATTGTTTCAAAAAGAAATATATTTTGCTTTCTTTTGCAAGTGCTTAGTGATGGAATCATAGAACACCTCAAATCATATATCAAGAAGAAATTAAACCTCAGGTTCATAAAAAAGGAGAAGGTGGAGAACTAGCCTTTGGTCTAGTGGCTAAGGTATATGGTCTGTATGTGAGAGGTCATGGGTTCGAAATCCGGATGGAGGAAATCCTTTGTTGTAATAACAATGGTATTAAATAGTTGGGTGACTTGACCTCCAACCTGTACTAAAAAAAAAGGAGAAAGTGAAATTCTGTTAACGGATGAGTTGCACAGTAATTAAGATATCAAGCAGTAATAAATTTAGGTGGCTCTCAAAAATAGTCTTTGCTTTAATTACTAGGCGACAAGATCAAATTTTGTTTGCGGGCTTCAAATATTTGCCCGCATAGTAAAAAAATTGTTACCATCAATTTGGAGCTATTATTGGGCAATTTCTTGGAGAAAAACAGATCCAGGCAAATATGAGCCAAACATAAATTTTGAAGGTTTGAAATAACTTGAATATTGATAATTTTTCAGCTTTCCATTTTTTTTTCCAAAGAGGGAAGTTGTAGCTTGTAAAATATTAACCATATTTTTGTTGTGGTGATGCTCCATCCAATGGACCAGGGATAAATAAATTTATGTGCAGTTTATTTGTTCTGTAGATGATAAATCTAATAAATTGAATTGCAATGATTTTATAAATTATGGAAATATTTTATTCAAACTTTGGTCCATTTTAAATTATGAATGAAAAAAATCGTCACAGACTCATTTTGTTTTACAAATTCAAACATAAATAAAAATAAATGAAAACCTTCATAAATTAGATATTTGTCTAATTTCCTTCTTTGGTTCAAATTTTAATCTCTTGCTTGAACTTTAAGACCCCTCTACCTCTCTGAATTAAGACTCCTAAGACAGTTGAACATTAATATCTTAATCATATTTGTGTTGCCGAATGATCCCTACGCATATATCTTAATAAGCCTAGGGGCAGTTTGTTTAATTAATTAATTAATTAATTAATTATTATTAAATTAAAAGCTGAGTTAGTTAGAGTTTATGTTTTGATATTGAAATACATTTTTGGAGTACACGCGAAAAAGTCTCCCTTGTAAGAAAATAATAATGGTAGGTTAGGAAAGACTCTTCCTCTGCAAGTTGCAACCGTGGTGGTAGGTTTCAATTTTTTAATAATTGTACTATAACAAAAAACAATCATTACTTTTTTATTTTATTTTATTTGAATATTAACCTTACCTACTCTTAGCTTTAATTTGCATTTGCTGAACAAATTCTGAGCTTCTGCTGCCTATCTATTAATTTTGCGTTTTGTTATAGAAGCATTTTCTTTGTTGAGGTAGCGGAGCAACTGTCCGTTGTTGGTTTAGCAAAACAAAACAAAACAAAACAAAACAAAACAAAAATCATGATGCAATTGTACGGAGTTAGAAATGCTTTGATAAAGTCAAACCTCAAATTAAACATCGTTGCTGGAATGAAGAAATAAAGAAATTAAATAATGGACTTGGCAGTTGGCACTAGGTGACTAGGAAATTAAAATAATTAGTCGGCGTGTATTCACAAAAAATAAATATGTGAATTGACCCGTACCGGTACCGTACGGGGTTTAGGGAAAAGCATATATTTTAGTAGATTCGAATTCGATATATTAATTTACGTGGGAGCCATCCACCAAATTCCAAACTCTAAACAACTCGTGACATTTTTGTTGGGTTTGTAAGTTTACCATTCGCTGTTCATTGAATTCAAACAATACGGAACAAACATCAGACCAATTTAATTTAATTAGTTTGCCACTCATCGGACTTGCCTCACTTTTTTCAGACCTTACCAAATTGACAATCATGACACGAGGTATTTAACATCAGCAGCATCGCTATTACAAAAAAATAATTAGATTAGCTAGGTCGGGTACCTAACCCGGTGATGTTCAATTCTTAGGTTAGATCCAGACCGTTCAATATAAGTTTCTATGAAATTTTGAAGTGTACGTATCTTTGTATTTCAAGCTCCAAAATCTTTTTTTTTTTTTTAATCTGAAAATGTCATGTTCACTTTAATCTGGAATTGGAGTTCTAACGAAGAGCATCGTCACACTCACACAACTTTGTTAATATGGTGAGTACAAACGCTAGAGCCAATGAGCTCTTAATGCCCTTCAAGCGAGAAGTCACACGGCTATTTGAAGGGAGCATTAAAGTAGATCTCTACACTATAAAACAATGAACAAAACATTTTAACTAGATTTAGAAATAGATTAGTCAAGTGAATTTGAGATTATCAAAGAAGTATTGAAGTTTAACTTCTCTCAAAGATGAAAGCTCTCAATAACACATAATTAGTACTTTTTGAATATTAGAGGTGGCTAGCTTGAATCTGAAGTTGAGGTATTAACTCTATTTATAGATGGAGCTTCAAATCTAGGTATTTGAACTAATCTGTTCAGTGCGGTAAAGTTTTGTTCAAACAGATAATACAAACTATTGAAAATTAGAATTTTCACGTTTTTAATTATGAACTAACTATTCATAATGTTTCTGCCCGTTCCGAATGAATTATATTTCATCCCAATTATCTGTTACCTAAATAGCGTTCATACAGTTGACATCCATCTAGAATAAAAACTATTTGGATGTTCTCTGGAATGAATGAAACTAATCCATTATGAACAGTTGTTAACCAGAATCATTTATTCCATATTGAACGCTTGTCTATCTATTCGAAAATAGTTGTTAACCAGAATAATTTAATACATCATGTACTTAACAATTTGCTTCCGTTCCAAATGAATAGTTCCAGAAATCAATAATATCAAATTTAATTTACTTTTCTATTTGATATTACAATTCTATCTATAATCTTCATAATTTCTTGTTCATTTCTTCGATTCTTTAAATTAATATTGTAATCATAATGTTAATGAACCTGCAAATTCACTCATATTAAAAAAAATCATTAAATTTAATGATTGTATATTTTATAAATTAACCGAATAATATAATTAAAAGATTGCATACCACAGCAACAATTCCTTTCACAATTTTCTTTAATAAACAAAGCGATGTCTTGTTCTTCATTTGGGCAGATGATTTGATATGTGTTATGTAAGAAATTTCAGCCTTGTAGGATTAATAAATTCGTCTTATCTTTGTTAGAAAATTGTTTAAAGAAAGCTCAAGATTTTCTAATGCAACTTCAATTAATTAATATATGTGTATTTTATGTGCCTATGATTATCTAATGTAAAACAGCTCACTGTCTAATAATATTAAAACACTTGCAACGAACGAAACTGATCCGTTCTGAACTATTGTTAATCCGAATCATTTATTTCATACCGAACCTATGTTACCCTGACACTCCTAGGAAGCCATCGTATCCGTGTCTGACACGTATTTGACACCGATACGCGTACGATACGTATCAGACATGCCAGCTGGTGTGTCCCTACCAGTCTGATATGGTCTCCGACACCTGGTTGACCTTGCCAATACGGCTTGATACGGGCAGGACACACTAGCTTGGTGCACTGCGAGCTATGAACTGTGTGAATTGCATGTAGACCAGTGAATTAATCAAAAATTGGTGCTAACTGCAGGGATCGAACCTGGAAATAGAGTTAAATGCAGCAGACTCGAATCACTGCACCAAATTAATTTTGTGTTATAACGCTGCAAGTATTACATTTAACTAAAAGTTATAAGAAATTCTTTATTCATAATTTTTAATATTTGATTTATATAGTAATTAATAATATAATTAAAATAATAAATATATAGTAGCCCCTGTCGTATCCTTTATTTTTGAGAATTGCTGTGTCGCCGTACCCGTGTTGTATCTGACACAATACCCATACCCGTATCTATGCAACATAGTACCGGACACTTGTCTATCTGTCTAGAACCATTCAATGTATTGTGTACTTAACATTTTGCTTTTATTTCAAACGAAAAGTTTCAAAAATCAACAACCTCAAATTTACTTTACTTTTTATTTGATATTACAATTTTATCATATGATTTGATAGTGAGGTGTTTTACATTAGATAATCATAGGCACATAAAATATTATGGGAAAATATATTGCCTATAGTTTTAAATTTTCTGGACTGAATGGTCACTTCTTTTAGGGTAAATATATTGACAGAGCTAATTTAACTTCATACAGCGCACAATCAATAAATACAAGAAAAAAAATACATGACTAGTGCACTGTATGAAGCTAAATCAACTCTTTCAATATATTTATAAAATCCTATTCTAGGAGAAGTAATTGCAGACACGCTGAAAGCTCTAGGTTAGAAAGGGGGGATTCATGTAGCCATGTCCCTTAATAAGCGTGTTTAATTAACCACTAACAGCAACTTGATATTAATTAGTAGTCGAACTATTAAAGCATATGTATAGTCTTAAGTGTCGAGAACCTTCGTGTATTCAAGTTAATTGTAGACGCGTTTACACATTAATTTATTAATTGATGGTCGGTGTGTATATAATTCTAAGACACATATTAGAATGAGGATATGTAATATGTGAATTAGTCTCTATTATAGATTAAAATGTATTTGTAGATTAAATTTAAAAAGTCAATATGAATTATTTAACATGATCGTCCTACACATTTTTGTAGATTAAATTTATATTTCTTACAAATTTTTACAACTTTTTTTAGATAGAAAATCACCTACCTATCTAAAAAGTAGTTAAAAATTTGTATAGAAATATAAAATTTAGTATGCAATTATATTTTCATATAAAGATATTATTCTATAGTAGAACTAGTCCGAACTACGCATAGTACCATAGTCTCACTCAACATATTGTTGGGGTTTTGACAGTTCAAATCCATTTAATTAGCTCGGTTTTCACTCAACATATTGTTGGAGGAGAAGATAGAGGTGAAAGAGAAAAATAAAAGTGGAAGAAAAAGGGGAAAGAGGAAATAAATAAAGGTTGTTAGAAATAGTAGTTATAGTTATAGTTAAAATAGAAAGTTAGTTGGGGTTAGATAGGTGGGGGAAATTATAATTATCCTAATTTTTTACACATGCATAGATGAAAGAGGAGGGTTCAAATGCCTCTATTTTTTGTGCCTCCATTTTTAAAAACTTTAATAACTCAAAATTTAAATCTTAAAATTCAAAATAAAACTGTTGGATATGGATTACATCAAATTATCTATGCATGTGTAAAAAATTATGGCATTTCAACTTTGTTTTGGTTGTAATCCCGAGCTTGTAAAAACATATACTAATGTGGATAATTTCTAGACGTTGATTGTTTTAACTTATTAATTCACATAAAAGCAACAACAAAATGTGCTAATTTTTTATGGGCACATAGAGAAAATAACTTAGATCACATCTAACGGTTTTATTTTGATGTTTAAGTTTTAAATTTTGAGTTGTTAAAATTTTTTAAAATGGAGGCATTTGAACCCTCCTCTTTTATCTATGCATGTGTAAAAAATTATGGCATTTCAACTTTGTTTTGACTGTCATCTTGAGCTTGTAAAAATCTATACTAATGTGGATAATTTCTAGACGTTGATTTTTTAACTTATTAATTCACATAAAAGTAACATCAAAATGTGATAATTTTTTATGGGCACATAGAGAAAATAACTTCGATCACATCTAACGGTTTTATTTTAACATTTAAGTTTTAAATTTTGAGTTATTAAAGTTTTTAAAAATGGAGGCATGATGGAAGCACAACAAATGAAGACATTTGAACCCTCCTCATTACAATTCATATTATTTGGACACGTCCTGTTTTGATTATTTTAGGACATTGCAAATGAGCAGGGGTGGAACTAGGATTTGAATATAGGGGGACTAAATATCATTTATAAAAAATAATGAAAAATAATTTTTTTTATAACACTTAATCTTTCATTTTTTTTATAACACAAAATAATTGATTAATTTGCGCTTTTTTTTTGGTGAACTAAGATGCAATGGATTTCTTTATTTCAATTATTGAATAACATTTCCTTTTTTTTTTTCTTTTTTCTTCATATGATTAGCTTTTCAAATTCCATCAAGAAGTTTCCTATTTATTAATAATTAATGGCACATACATTTAGGAACCAAGAAGCCAAATGGAAATAAAAAAGCGGTCCAAAGCCCTTTGGACAAAGACATATCCAAACCTATTTCAAACCGTCTGATCTTTTTTAAAAAATTTTGCAGACCATTTGAATTCAAGGACTCACTTAAATTTATTAAATTTAAATTATTTGCATGAATCTTAAAGCATAATGAACGGTTAATGTTCAGCTTTAGATGAGGCTTTGTCCAAAGCCCTTTGAACAAAACCCAATTCCCCTGAAAATTTATTATTAGACATTTAGATCCTATAAATTTGTAATATTATAATAGAGGGGCTACCATGTACAAAATAATAAAATTTACTTGAACTTCTATGTACTTGATTGAAAAGAAAAAAAAATGAAAGAGTAGCTTAGCACCCTTTGAAATTTATTATGTTTCGCCACTGGTTTTGCCAAACGTTGTAACGTTTTCAGTATGTCAGAACGTTAAGTACATCTGTATCAAATTCAAAATCAAGTTACAAACATTATAACGTTTGTGAAAAGTTGCAACGATTTAATTAAATCACTGTTGTAACGTTTGACCAAAGTTATAACGTTTTAATTAAATCTGAGCTTCAGAAGTTCCTATTTTTGATCAAGATTTTACAGAGCAAAACGTTATAGAAATGTTATACAATCGTTGGTGATGTTTTCATCGATTAGCTGAGCTGTTAGAAAATTGAAACCTAAATTGTATTTTGAACTAAAACGTTGTAACGTTTTAGCTCAATTAGCTAATTTTTGAGCTGTTTCTATAAATAGGGCTTTGGGCTTTCTTCCCAAAGTATCTGAGCCGACCCTAAACTTCTAAAACGCAATTTTCTGAGAGCTTTAGTTACTCCATTATTGTGAGAGCTTAAAACTTTAAAATCTTTCAAACAACATTAAATCCACTTCACTAATCTTGATCTAGACTAGGTTAGAGTAATCTATTGAGTGTTCCTCTTGAGGTTTTAAACAATTGAGACCTTGTTCTTATCTTTTTGAGTTAGCCGTTTGATTTTTCACTTGGTGTGTAAGAGCTCAACGGTTCACAAGTTGTAATCCTTTCATATTGGAAAATAGAAAGGCACACCCACAAGAGCTTGTGAAGCTCCAGAGACAGGCCTTTGTTTTGCCGAACTCCGTTAACATCATGTATGTCAAATTTCTCTAAACTCATCTATTTACTTTCAATTACAATTTAACTTTAGTTTTTGAGCAATTAGGGGTGTACTTAGTATAACATCCATATGCTAAATGCAAAACCTATATGCCATAGATTTTTTTGGAATAGCCTCAATGAATATTTCTGGTGACAAACCAGTTGGCAGCAAGATGAGGAACCCAGAATTAGAAAGAGCTCCAATTGATGCTTCATTCTTATGTACAAGTTCTGTCTGTGTGGCATACCGTGCCACCTCATCAACGGTCACCTCAAAATCTACATTCTTAGTGCACATAACCACAGCTCCTTGAAGCATTTCTACCTCCTCATTAAACTCCTCGTCTTTCTCCATAAAACAATACATCATAAAGAGTCTGTCTTTGGGCATCGGTTTTGGCACTTTAGAATTTTCCTCAGCTAGGATGTCCTCAAAGTTAGCCTCTCCCTTCATTGGCTTTGGCCGAGTAGCTTGCCAAGCAGTCAAGTTTAGGGAAGTTTCCTTACAGTGGTTTCCAACATGCCCATCCTTCCAAAGAGCTGCAATGTGGCCATGACGACACACCGAAAACAATGCCCTTTTCACTCGGTAAATCTTGATGACGGGGGAAGCGAAAGGTTGTGGAGCTGTGCGGAGAGATGTAGTAAGCAGGTTGGTTGGTTGCTAGAGAAATTTGATCTAGTTGAGGTGGTGGAGGAGGTTGGGTAGGGTTGCTCTGAAGGACCTTGGCATAGGAAGGTTTGGTCTGGAAGGGGCTGGTAAGGGTTGGTGGTTTGAGTGGTGGTGGCTGGTGTCAGTGAAGTTTGCCATCTTCGTCGGGTAACAGTAATCCATTCGCCTCTTGTGTCACCTGTCGTTATTTTTTTCGAAATAGTAAATTCTTTTCTCTTTATGGTTTCTAAAAACATTCTCATGTCCAGGGCCCAAGAGGACCGAGCCAAACTAATGTAAATAACAAGAGGCTACACAGCAAAGTCTTATGTTGCAAAATACATTAAAAGAGTTAATAGCCCCGCCAATCTATTTTATTTGTAGCTTTATTAAAAAACTAATAGTTATTTTAACTAGTTACTTGTTACCAAGATGTCTCATAGGATCTCAACTTATACATTGAACCCGTCTCATATAGGTCCATCCTAGAAAGATATATATATATATATATATATATATAGTCTGTCTAAATTGCTGCTGGCAACATTTTGGCAGAGGTGTTACCGGGGCTATATTTAGCCGTGTGATGTCCAAACAACAAATCCAAACCGTTAGATGTTTAATCTATATTATAATCTACTTGGAGACCAAATTTTACATATTTTTTGAATTTTTTTACTATATATTAAGCTGGTTTGAAAACCACTGATTTCAGTAAATTTTTGCAGCATTGAAATCAACAGTTTTCAAACCAGTCTAATATATAGTAAAAAAATTCAAAAAAAATGTAAAATTTGGTCTCCAAGTAGATTATAATATAGATTAAACATCTAATGGTTTAAATTTGTCGTTTGAACATCAAAAAATAGAAAAAACAGTGACAGCACCGCCGGCAGCAAATTAGCCACAACCTCTATATATATATATATATATATTGCAACTGAGCTATTTTTAGAATATTTGGTGCTAGGATGATTTTCTCAAAATCATATTTTTTTTTCCCATTTATTAATTCATTTTTTCTTTACAGAATGTACATATGATAACGGCCTTTGAAGAACTGTTATAGACATTAAAATGCTACTATAGATTTTTTGTTCCAAAGTCGATAATAAAGTTAAAATTTTAAAATTAGTAACTAATAATAAAAGTAGTAGCAGACGTTTACAATTTTTTGAAAATTGCATCAAAAGATTCTACATAGGTTTCAACAGTTAAACCAATCTGATAAATTTTAAAGTTGAATTCACAATTTTTTTTCGATAATATAAGAAATTCCTTGGACTCCGCTGATTTTTATTTATTCGTAGAATTTAGAACAAAAATAAGATCGAATATCTCATAATATAGGAAGGTCGTTAATTGTAGCTACTCTCTTTAATTCTAAATGGATTCCTAAATGAGTTTAAGGCTTAACGGGTCTAATATAATTTTATTCTTCATTCTCAACCGTACTCATCCAATACTTTCAATATTGATTCTTAATCCCTAAAAAAATGATCAAAATACTTGTAGAATTGTTTCTCCCTCCACCAATTTTAACACTTTTTAATATCTACTTATCCATGTACGGCCGAACAATTCTATCTGATATTTTCAATTATATTTTTAATTTGTTTGTAGCAGTTTCGTTCGAGATTATCCAATTTATATTGCCCTACACAACCACCGACTCTGAACCATCCGATTAAAATTGGAAGGTTAGGATCAAATGATTTTATTGAAGTATATTTTTATAATTTATATATTGAAGTTTATAATTTTATGCATCAGTGATCCGCTAGTATTCCCATTTTAAAAGGCAAATTATACAATTTATAATAAAAAAAATGTTATCAATAGGAGCACCCGCGCATAAAAAAAGTAAATAGTAGAAACTTAAAAAAATTGTATGCGCAAAAAAATATTGTTAGGCCGCTTGGACTCCGTAAACCACAATTAACGACTTTCCTATATTATGAGATATTTGATCTTATTTTTGTTCTAAATTCTACGAATAAATAAAATATAAGAAAATATAAGAGGTAGTCAACCTCTTTTGTTAATTTTTTAATTACAAAATATAAGAAAATCCTTGGACTCCGCTAATTTTTAAATATGACATCTTTAATTTTGAAGGAAAAATATGTAATTTTTAAGATGATAAGGATATGCATAAATTTCTGCCAAAATTTTATGTTAACCCGATCCATTAGTTCCTCTCGATCTGTCTGCTCTATCCAGGTTTCCATCGGGCCATCCGTTTTCAAGAGAGAATAAAAATAAAAATAAAAAAGAGAGAAAATGATAAGCTATCCGACAGTCCATATCCGCGCTTCGTATCTAAATCCCAACCCAATCTCACTCTCTCATACCTCCATTAGAGCGTGCTTCTCAGTCGACAATGGGCCAGACAAGCAAGTCGGACCTACAGTTAAACTGAAGTAGTACATTCCTTGATTTAGGTTAGTCCATAGTACGTTTTTTAAAATTTTAATATTGATCTTTAATTTAATTTATTTTCCAGTGTTTTTTTATTTTTTAATATTTTTAAATTATTTTATGACCAACTTGAAAATATTAATTAAACATGGCTAATTATGTTATATTTGATCACATAATTGTAGTCAGATAATGTGATCATTTGTGTGACATTATTATATTTTACTCTTTTAGTTATATCGCATCACATAATTAGCCGTGTTTAAATAATATTTTCAAGTTAGTCATAAAAGGCAATGTGACATAATCAGTGGTGAAATGTAAAATTTCTGCAGCGTTCAAATCAGCGGTTTTCAAACCAGCTTAATAAATAGTAAAAAAAATTGAAAAAATATAAAATTTGGTCTCCAAGTAGATTATAATATAGATTAAACATCTAACGGTTTGTGTCACACTCCAAATTCCCGGGTGTGACAGCCTGCCACGTGTATTTATTAAGTGTCACATATACACGCAAGGCAGTGGATCTTTTATATGCATTACCAATATCCTCATCTGCTGCATCCGAGAAATAAACCTGAAAATAATCGGGAGGGTGGGGGTGAGAATAAATTCTCAGTGTGAATTTGCCACAGTTCAGACTATTCGACTTGCAATCAAACTCTATATTCAAAATTCAAACCCAAACAATAACAATGCAAACAGATATATAAGAAATCATAAATAACAGAATACCAATGCTCGACAACAATTAATCAACCTGAAACACAATTTACGGAATTTTCAAGATGAATTTCAAACACAACAAATATTTTGGCTTAACTCAATTCATTAGGGCTTGTAGCAATTACAGATGTTCTCTCGAGCTGAACCTTTTTATCAAACCCACATCTGTAGGGTTACTGACACCTACAGATGGCCAACCGCTGGACCCTTTATCTGACACCCATCTGTAATCGCTTGGCTTAACAGTTATTACGGTCTGGTTTAAGTCATATAAAGAAAATCCTCTTTGGAATTATTTCCAATAGTCGTAATATTCAATTGACCGTTCAAATGCATTAACACGTAGGAGAATGCCACATAGCCACAGATGTTACACAAGTCACCCACGATCTCGAATCACACATCTCATAACATAATCACCCTCCCTCGTCCCAACCGATATTGGGAATATCGAGGGCTGTTCACCTAAGGCCATTTAGGATCCTGGGAATCCAAGCCAGCATACAGCCCGACTTGGCAAATTCATTGGATCCAAGTGCTTAACTTCGTAAATCCATTCACATACATATCAAATCAAATCGTGGTGACTTTCAATCAAATCAGATCATAATAGATCGACACAACCTACAACCATACCAGCATGCAAATCACTCAAGTCACATTAATTCGAGTTTAATTTGATTGGGCTATGCAAATGTTTTACACAATTCAATGATGCAATCAATAATATTCAACATGACAAACGAATACACAGTTTAATTCCTGAAAATAAAGTATCAAACAAGTCCAAGAATCATACACCTTTATGACGAGCGTACCGCTTAATTTAAGGATCGGGCATCTCAAATTACCTTGCGATATCTTGCTCGACCGAGCCTACACCTATATTATACGTATACTTGGTTTAATTCGATTACATCATTGAAACTTAAATTTCAAAAGCCGTCTTTTAATTTGTCAATTCTTTTATACCTTTCGGCTCATTTATAATCATTGCAGTTCAAGTCCAACTTACAAAGGCCCAAAACAATCAATCATTTCAATTCGATTCAAGTATATCCCAACCGCAAAGTCACGGCTGTCATTCATATAAATTCACATATTTTTCATATTGGTCTCTAATCAATATAACTTCATACATTGGTGTCTACTTTGCAATTCAACCCTTTTTATTCCTCTTTATTACTTAACATTTATCCAATCTCACATAAATACATACATATGGTCATAACGAGCTATTCCAAAGCTTATTTACCAACATTTCAATTTAAGGCCTCTTTACAATTATTTAAATTCACATATGGCCGGCCACCATTTCAAACAATCATTTCTTACATTTTAGTCCCTTTAATTCATACAAATCACTTCCTACAATTATGCTACGATATCAATTGAATCTGATCGAGTCAGAAAAATCAACAATCCGAACTCGATAATTAGTCAATTCAAGTGCTACGACATTAATCAATTCATCAAGACACAAATCAAGAATTTTAAAAATTAACCGAAAGAGAAAATATTGAAAGAAAGTGATAGGTTCCGAGGGTTTGACCTCGCCTCGCGGCCATCTCACTCGAGCACAAGCAAGCACCATAGCACCAAGGCAGCACCAAAAGAGCACCGGGACAGCACCAATCAAGCTCCGAGACAGCACATACCTCAACCCTAGAAACTAGGGTTTCATTGGAGAGGAGGGGAGGTGGGAAAGAGAGAGAGGGGGCGGGGTTCTGGCGGGTCTGGTGGATCGGACTGAGAAGGAAAGAGAGAGGGATGAGGCGGCGGGCGGCGGGCTGGCCGTGGCAGCGGCGGAAGGGGAGGGGACGGAGCCCCCTGTTTTAGCGTAGGAGAGGGGAAGGGGATGGGGCTGGGGCTCTCACGGATAGAGGGGGAGAGAGGAGAGAAAGGGGGTGGGTCCGGTAGGGTTCGCCGGCGACTGGAGAGGGAAGAGGGGCGGAACCCCTCTGGGTTTGGCGTAAACAGAGGAAGGGGGGCGGGCTGTGGGGGGGGGTTCTGTCACCGTAGAGGGAGAGGAGGGAAGAAGGGAAAGGTGTAATTTAATTGGGTTGCTTTAGGATTCGTGCTGGATCAAGTTGAGAGGTTGATATAATTCCAGCATTTAAATTACAATATTTAAGATCCGTGTTAGATTGAATCGGATGGTCCTAATAATTCAACATTTCATTATGGTCATTTTAATTGGTTTAAATTCCGTTTTTTTTTTTTATAAATTCGAATCGAAGTTCGTAATTTTTGTAACTATATTTGTACATATAATTTGTGTATTTATCTCTCGATTTAAGATTCAAAAAATTCGTTCTCAATTTATATAACTTTTATATATTCCATTAAATATCTAGAATTCCTAAATGAACTAGTTTTATAAATTCCAAAATCCAATTGTACGAATAATTTCATATAATTATGCTCTTATTTGGAATTCAATTTATTTATTTATTTACACGAATCCAATTAAATCAATTTCTTCTTTCCTAAAACTTAAAAAGAATTGTAACGGATTTTCTAAGTTTCTAATTTACCGATAATTATAATTTTATTCCTAGTGCTATATTTTAGTTTATTTCTAAATCTCTGAATTTTATTATACATAATTTCATACAATATTTATATCTCGAAATTTTATTTCAATTTTAGTCTGTCAGAAAATTTCTGAATGATCGTTAAATTAATTAAACTTTTTATGTAAGTCAAATGATCGATTTATAAATTTAATCAAGTTTTAAAATTTCGGAATGTAACAGTTTGGATTTGTTGTTTGGACATCACAAAATAAAAAAAGGCGGTAGCACCGCCGACAGAAATGCTGTCGGCAGCAAATTAAAGCGACTATTTTACTTCACGCTCATATTTTGTGATTTTAAAAATCAAAACGTCGATCCGAACCGTTCATCTTGTTCTCTATATTGAAATATGCTTGGAGACCAAATTTTATATTTTTTGGATTTTCTTTTTACTATTTATTAAGTAATTTTGAAAGTCGCTGATCTAATGGTTCAGAAAATTTTATTGTTTTTACTGTTCATAGCAAAACAGTAATTTTAAAAAATGCTTAATAAATAGTAAAAAAATTCGAAAAAATGTAAAATTTGGTCTCCAAGCACATTTCAATATGGATTAAACATCTAACGGTTCGGATTGGTCGTTTAGACTTTCAAAATAAAAATACGGCATGAAGTAGAAACACATTTTACTTCACAACTCACCGTAGCCCATTTCTCTCTCTCTCTCTCTATATATATATATATATTTATACATACTAATTGATATCGAATGTTTCGGATTCTAAAATCGAATTATAAATACTTGAAAATATTCGTACAACATTATGGAAATTTTACGAAGCCTCGATTCGAGTTATGAATTGAAGAATGATTTGTGAATTATTACATGATATGAAATATTAAACTTTGAAACTGATATATAGAGAAAAAATTTATAACAATGTTAATTAAAAAAATTATAACTGTTTGCTTCCCGTCAGGTGCAATTCGCACCACATATATATATATCATTCAATGAATCACTTAATTCTTTGGAAAATCTCCACCGTTCAAATTTTGCTGCATCCAGATCCGTGCTGGATTTATTCTGGGGATTAATTGGGTGCTTCAAGATCCGTGCTGGATTTAATCGAAAGGTCTACACAATTTTATTCCGGGATGCAGAATTTTTCCGCACTTCCGAATTTTTATTCCAGGATACGGAATTTTTCCACACTTTGGATATTTAAAAAAAAAATTTCAAAAACCTGTTATTTTTATTAAAATGTTTTAAAATTTGAGTAAAAATAAAAATGTCGGTTGGAAGAACCTTGAATTTCGGAAAAAAGTTGACAAGAAAATAACCTCCGGATAAGAAACCTCTCGTTGAAACTTGAAACACGTGCCACGCTAGCATTAGATCCATTCTCTCCCATTTGCTAAACCCAAATACCCAATCATTCTTCTTTCTATTTCTCCATTTCTTATAACTGGATAGTACCTTTTAAAGGCCGAGTTATATAAAAACAGACTCATCCGTTGGTTGAAATGGAGAATAAAAAAGGAAAAGTTGAGATACCCGTATCCGTTTCGTCCTATAGAGAAATTTCATCCCATCTTATCTCCATTTTCATTCGTCTCAGAGAAAAAGATTAGAAGAGAAGCTAATAGCCTGAGCAAAGAGAACTTTCCATTCGCTCAATCGAGTTTGGATACTTTTGCAATTGAGAAGTAATTTTCGTTGAGAAAAAGCAAGAAAAATGACGACTTTGATGGGTTCTTCATCAGTGGCGACGAGCGGCTTGAGCTCTTCGGCGATCGCCGGTAGAAGAAGTGTCAGGTGCTCCGCCACTCTGACCGGATATAGCTACTACAACTGCAACACCCTGAGTTTTAGACCTCGTGCGACTGAGAAGGAAGTCAAGAAAGCTTTTCGCAAGCTCGCTTTAAAGGTTTGTTTTTGTCTGAGTTCTGATTGGTTCTTTTCTCTTCTGCATTTGAATTAGATGAATAGTTCCCAAATAACAGCGAGGGTATTGTTTTGATTTCGTAGGAACACCGGGTCTTTTTGCAAAATTCTCCTAAATCCCTTTTCATTTCTTTCTTTCTTTTTCTTTTAAAACTGATTTTATCTTACTCTATTAATCTGGATCACAACTTAACAAGATAAAAATTAGAAAAAATTGTGAGATTGTCATTACAAAATCTTAAAATTGTGAGATTGTCACTACAAACTTCAAAATTATAAAAATGCTACTATAAAACCTCTTAAATTGAAAATTTGACATTCTTATGCAATTCTTATATTTTTTTTATTAAAAATAATTTAAAAAATTCTGTTTTAGAATACGTATTTTTGTATTTTTAATTATACCCTTCAAGTAAAATTATGAATATAGAAATGGCCACAGCTGATTCTCTACCTCCTCTCTTCTCTTTCACACGAGAAAGGGGAATGATCCTCCATGGGAAATCTATCTCTTGCCTCTCTCGCCAATTCATCTCTTCCCTCTCTACCTCTTACCCTCCTCCTGCCTATCAAATTGCCACCTCCCTCTTTGCCTCTTACCCTAAACCCCCCCTCCCTCCCTTCCTCTCACTTGCTCTCTCTGTGTTTATATGTGAAGAAAGGCGACTGGTGGGAAAATGGTGACTGCAATGAACACCCTTTGGGAGATTGGGTCCCATGTAAGTGCTTTTTTTTTTTTTTTGTATTTACCAGTTTTACATCGCCGCTCCAAGCAAAATCATGAAAATAATTTACATTTCCAGATATTTTAGTGTGCAGTAGGAGAATCTAAGCAAACACTTTGGTTTTTGTTTTCTCTGTTGTTGTTTTTTTTTTTTAAAAAAATTAAACCAAATTTTATATTTTTTTATGTGGTTATTGCTCAAGTACAGATAATATGTACTCTTTATAAATCCTTTATTATTCAAATTTTAACTGGGGATTTCATCATATAGAAAATTAGATTTTAACAACCTGATTTCTGATGGAGATACCGAGTAAAGTTTTACCATGAAGAGAAAAAAAGAGAAAGAAAATTGAGTTCTAATCTTTACTGTCAAATTTAGCTTTTATTTACAGAACAAATGCACATATGGGATGCAGGATGCTAGTTGTGTGCCTCTGACTAAGTCATTATTCAAATTATATAGATAACGTTAAAACCCAATATACATGTAAAACAATATACTTGTGTATAGTGATAATCTATTAGCATTATAACCAAAAGACTACAGATTGATGGCTCATTGGTATAAGAATGGTGTGGAACTTTTGAGTTGATCAATTCTGGTGAATTTAAATGACTTCTTTAATGCTTTCAATTTTTGTGGCATCTGAGTTGATCAATTCCGATGAAGATAATTTAGATTTATTGTGAGTGGAAGACAATTTTATTAATTCTTTCTTTCCCTTTAATTAATTATTTGAATAACTATAAAAAAAACAAAGTTAAAAGAATTTTTGCAAATATGACTTGGTTCAATTTGAGTAGTTACTTTGTCGTTAATTTGAGGAATGACAAACTATTAACAATTAACTCTGATCTAATATGCTATAGGTAAAGCTAGGTAGCCTGTCGAGGACTGGACCATGGTCTAATCAATCATGCCTTAGCATTAGACACTATAAACAAAATCCAATTTATTTGTATGCACCAAAGAAGAACATATGCACTATGATCTCGGCAACAACTGATGAAAATAGCCTACCAGTCACCGAGCCAAAAATATCAGAGCAAGCAAACACAGAAGAAAAGCCACAAAACAATGATGAAAATGCCCTTCCAAGTATGGACAGCAAGAGGCCTCCTTTAACTGCACGTGAGAGGTTACGAGCTGCACGTGTACTCTCAAAGTATGCTGAGTCGAATCCTAAGCCCCCAAAATCTGAATTTGGAAGTAAAGTTTTGGAAGCTATCAGAGAGACTGATAAAGGAAAGAAAAGGGGATCCCGTCTCCCGGAAGCACCGACAAACTTGTTTGATGATAGTAAAAGGGGGTTGCCTCAAGGAAAATGGACCATTAGTAACCCTTTTGGTGTCGATGTGCTTGCAGTTGTGGTTTCTTTTCTTTTAATTACCATAGTTATGTTTGGCACCACTTATCTTGTCTGGAAGGTTGGTGCTATACATTTTAATGAGTACTAATTGTAAGTATTTTCCTTTTGCTATGTGATTGTAAGGGGAAGAGATGATTTTCTTAAAGTTCTTGAGGTCGTGTAATGCTAAATTAGGTAGCTTGTGTAGTTTTGAACTTCTTTCTATTGTTGATAAATTGAGCTCTCTACCTGATACAAATACCAAATGCTTGAAAGTATGACTAATCTTTTGGCTAAAATGTAATTTTCATTGCCTCAATGAAGCCATAGTCCACTAAAAGAATCCAAGTAAACACATAAATTCATGAGTTGTTACACCAAAAAAGTATAGTACTTAGTTTTAGTACAACGAGATGTATCTTTATTCCTAAATGCACATTTATTGAACTTAAGCAACTAGTATACAAAAAGACTAGTGTAAATCCCAACCGGTATGACTTAGATTTGGCTACCCGAATTGACACACAACGGGCTGGGGGGGTAGACCTTACTTTGTGAGTTTTCCTATAATAGATGAGGAGTTGTGGAAGGCTGTGTACCAACAATTTGAGTTTAGGGGAGTGGCGATGATAGAGTTATATTCCAGGAGGGTTCCCCAGGTTGGGGCTAGACCTTTTAGTGTGGCTGGGGCTGGACCTTCTAGGGCTCCCCCTGCTGGACTTTCAGGTTATGACAATTCGGCTTATGATAGCCAGGGGTACCACCTCTCCCCTCATGACAACCAGGGGTACCACCACTCCCCTCATGACAGCCAAGGGTACCACCACTCCCCTCATGACAGCCAAGGGTACCACCATTCCCCTCATGATAGCCAGGGGTACCATAACTCCCGTGAGTTTACTGAAGTTGTACCCCCACCACCACCACCCAGACAGGCACCCATAACCCCTACATTTCCAGCTATACCAGATTCAGTACCGATACAGTTATCTGTTAATCAAAATGATATTAATATTGATGTTGATGCTATTGATGCCATACCGGAAAGAGAAATGGAAACTGGAGATGAATATCAAGGAATTTGGGAATCTGATGACTTATCAGATGGTGATGCCAATGTACCAGGTTTGTCCAGGGAAGAAAAATTCCCAATTAGGGGTCGGGGGAATAGGCATCCTGTCGCCACATTCAACAATACCACAACTTTTGAAGAGGCTGACATTAGTTTCTTTGGTCCTCCTGTTGTATACAATCGTGAACTTGCCCCATGGCAAGTCTATACCAACATAGATGAACTTGTAAAGAAAATCCATCAGACTCATGTTCACGACAACTGGGAATGTATATTAGAAAGAAGGAAATCAAAAAGATTGGTTGTGATATGCAAAAATGTCCCTCGTTGCGAGTCTCGCCTTTATGCAACCCCTGCGGGTTCGGGGGAAGCATGGATAATTAAAAAGTGTGAACCACCTCATACATGCAAGTCTGCGTCCACAAGGATAGACCATTCAAATCTGACAACATCACTAATTGCCGATGCAATTGAGGCAGACATTAAGTTGGACCCATCGATGAGCATCAAGGCGGTGGCTATGGCCGTTAGACACAAATACATACATGTAATCCCAAAATATAACAGGTTGTGGAGAGGTCGTGAACTTGCGATTTGCAGAATATTCAGTAGTTGGAAGCATTCATACGACTATCTGGCATCATTGCTCCAGGCTATGGCAAGTACAAATCCCGGCACTGTATTTCAGCGGTGGCATGGCCCCATTTATGACAAGAATGGAGTACTAATAGAGGGAGTTCAACAATTCAAGGGCATAGCATGGCCTTTTGGTCCTTATGTCCAAGCTGTGCAATTCATCAGACCCGTTATCAGCATTGATGCATGCTTCATGTCCGGCCGTTACGAGGGGAGGCTACTGATAGCATGTGCATATGATGCTGAGAACCAGCTGTTGCCTTTGGCGCTTGCAATTGTTCAGAAAGAGGATGGTGAGAACTGGGGATTCTTTATGCAGTTTTTAAGAAGACGGGTGGTTGGGCCAACAAAGTTTTTCTCTGTAATATCAGACTAGCACAAAGGAATAAAATATGTTTTTGATCGTGAAGAATACGGTTGGTCAACACACACTGGCGAGTGTGTGCACAGGTTGTGTATGCAACACGTTGCGCAGAACCTTAGCAAGGCAACCGGACACGATACATGGGTCCTAGAAACATTCAAACGTAATTGCAAAAAAAAGAAGCCGAGAAGGGTGGAAGAGATGAGTAGAGAATTTGCAAAGGTATGTGTTTGTTAATTGTTTACATGTCTTATTGTACTTTGTAGATATATTTTTATTTTAATTATTTACTTATATTATTTTATTTCCTTATTTATATGTAGTATATGCCGAAAGCAAATCTCTACTTAATGAAGGTGGGCAAAAATAATCCCAGAGATGTCCAAGAGCCACCAGCATACGAGAAAATATATCAAGCACGTGATGGAGGTTACCGTTGGGGAATTATGACCACCAACGGTTCTGAATCACTGAATGCAGTCTTTAAGGAGGGCCGGACGTTGCCTGTGGCTGCAGTTGTAGAAGACACTTTCTACAAGTTAAATACTTGGTTTCAGGAACGGCGTGCTAAGGCCGCAGAATTAATAAGGATGAACCAGTCATTTTCAACAAGGGTGGAGGAGAAACTAAGAAAACACAGGAACAAAGGTGCAACTATGACCGTGATCCCGATGGGTAATGATGGTACAAAATTCGAAGTGCACAATCCAAATGAGTACGTTCCTTCCAGCCGTAGACCAGATGGCACTATGGAGTTTGTGAAGAGGGCTTTCAAGTACGTAGTGCAATTCCGAGAGGCAAGAGAGGTGACCTATACATGCCAAGGACCCCAACTAACACACATACCTTGTAGT
Organism: Carex pumila; assembly: GCA_033356055.1. NCBI lineage: Eukaryota > Viridiplantae > Streptophyta > Magnoliopsida > Poales > Cyperaceae > Carex > Carex pumila. The sequence continues at coordinate 199,759 of JARJHM010000131.1, read as the reverse complement.
CACGTGATGGCGGTATGCCGAGTGAGAAACTTCTGCGATGATCACTATGTCGCTGACATGTATCGTACCGATTACCTTGTTTCTACTTGGGGTGGATATTTCCATTCTTATCCCAACCAGCATGAGTGGCCTGCGTATGTCGGTGATAGAATACTCCCTTCAGAATGATGGATAAGGAAGGGGAGGAGGAGACACAAACGTGCTATAATGACCATGGACGAGATGGGTGGTAGAAGGCCATCGGGAAATCAGGCTCGCCATTCCGTTTCTGACAGGCGCATGGCAGGTATGTAGCATTTTTCGGAATTAATTTATGATTTTATTATATTAATAACTGAATTCTATTGTTATTTTCAGATGCCATAAACGAACACAATGAAAGAGAAGATGCGAGAGTTGTTGCTGAAGCAACTGGTAGAACACAAGCACCTCTTGCGACCCAATCATTTAGTAGCCAAGGGTCTACAAGTACTGCCGCACCTGCAGCTGGCACCAGAAAATCTTCTCGTCTATTGGGTTTATTCCGACGTCGTGAAAGATGAACTTATTATTTTTCTTGGGTGAACTTATTATGTTTGGTTTGAACTAAGTTATGAATATTGGTGAACTTCAGTTGTATCATTGAACTTTAATTGTATTCGTGAACTTTACTTGTTAGACTACTTTAGAACTACAGTTATGTTAAACTCAGGATTTTGGGCTATTTTGATAAAAATATTTTTTTTGGGTTATTAATAAAAATGGCTGGTATGTATGTATGTATATATGTATATATTATACATATATTATAAAAACCGAAAAAAAACTCAACATAAAGTCCAAGTCCTTAATTTTTTGACAAATATCCCAAATACCTTAAACAAAAAAAAAACTAAAACTTCACAAATGAAAATATTAAGAAAAAAAATCAAATTTCTAAAAAAAAAAAAAAAAAAATTAAATACCAGACCCGCCAGCAACCCTGGCGGTTTAATTATATTTGAAAAAACTCAGATTTTGTAGTTATTTTTGTAAAAAAAACATTTTTTTTGAGTTATTAATAAATATGGCCGCTCAAATCCTAAGTTGTGTAGATAATTTTGGTCTTATTTTTATATATTTATTTGAAATGGGAGGCGCCGCCTCTTTCAAAGAAAATATATTTTAAGTGGACAAGGTTCCTGAATCTCCACCAAATCATTGTAGAATTAATGTAGCTATCAAAGAAAGTGACATTTATTATATTATAGTTTATAAGAAGCTCATCATTATCTCTATTGTTTTTTGTTTTTTCTTTTTTCTTAAAAACATGGTAGAAGCTACAAAGCATGGAAGGGTTTTTCATGGAAGTGTCAATTTCTAGACAAGGAGAATAAAATCCGACCCGATTTGATTCAATTCTAAATAATAAAATTAAATCGAGTTTCTACGGAAGTGAAAATTACAATTGTCAGTCAGTTGCACAGGAAAAAAATATATATCCACAAGAAATGTCCACATAAAATTGAGAAGGGGTGTCAGAATTTTATTATTTAGAATAGTTTGTTAATATACTATTTCTTTTTCAAAAATATATTTGCACAGAAAATTACTCATTGAATACACCCATAACAAAATCTGCATTTTTTTATATGATAAAGTGCAAAGAAAATAAATAAATAAAGAGGTAAAAAGTAAATAAATTTCAAAATTAGAAAGTTCACAAAAAATGAAAGCCAATCGTTATTTTGATCATGAATAATACATTGTGTAGATTTTTGGCAAGTTTAAAGTGAGCACTAAATTGGAACAAAAATAAGTTGTTTTTTGAGAAGATTTAGTGTTTGTTAATTGTTAGTTGCTGATAAAGCTTATAATTGTCAAGTCATTGGTAAGAAATATTTTTCATCTAAGCACAGAAAAGAATCGAGATAAAAATTACATAAAATTTCGTCATATATTTTGATATGCTAGTAATATTTAAATATAATAATGTGTGAACAATAACATAGCAAACAACGTTTGGGTAAGAAATTGTGATAATTACTACAATCAGAAAATGATATAGAAATTTGTAAAGGGGAGGTAGCACAATTAGCTAGAAAAAAAATTTTAGAGCTGTTGTACTCAAAGATCGAAAGTTCGATTTCCCCTCACGACTTCGCAGCTTCTGCGAAGGTTTAAAAAAAAAATCTAAAATTTTGTGATTTCTTTCACATTCAGTAGATTTTATGTTCTTCCACATCATCTTTATCAGAGGTGGAAGCAGATATTAGAGTAATTGAGATAAAAAATATATAAAGATAAAATACTACAAGAGCTCAAATTGTGCACACTGTACAATAATCTGTTTTTTTCCTTCAAAAAAAAGAAAAATGGAGCCAATTATATAAATTTTTCATAAAAAGGATATAAATGTCAATTTATAATACCCAAAATATTTTATTATAAAATATATAATAAAACCATATAATAATAACTGGTTTTTGACCCCATGTGATTTATGTCCCTCTGGCTCTAATCTTTATGGCATAAAATTAAACAAATCTCTGAGAGAAAACAATCACCGTGTGCTCAAGAGAACCATATAAATGAAGGATCTCTAGTGCATGGGACCTGTAGATCCTTTCTTCAATTATTAAGCCAAGTCATCTCCTTTTCTTTAATAGTCTCTACTTTCAATATTTTGCATGATCGCTAAGAAGAAAAGATTCATGAATGAAATATTGAAATTGCTTAGAAAAGAAGGGAAGTTTGGCACTCAAAAGATTCTACAAACATCAACGATGCTATCATTTAGATCAGTATTTTGACTTTTCCGTGATAAGATAAATATATAGTAGCTCAAAAATTCAAAATTCTTTCAATTTTCAGAAGTTGACAAAAGAGCCCTCAATATTTTAGAACAAACAATACGTCTTTTTCCTTCACAATTAACACTGTGAGGCTTAATTGGAGTCTTATTTGTTTTTGTTTTTGTTTCTAATAAAAAAAACAGCCGAAAGATACAGACTGGTTGCCCGAACATTCAATCGCCACATATTGCTACAATATATTTTTTTTTCAATAAAATTTAAAATTTAAAATACATGCAATTAAAACAAATTGTTACTTCATGAGGACCTTTATTTTAATATTTTGTATAGAATCAATATATCAAAAGATGAACTCGCTAAAATTTTATTGTGGTGATTTTGATTCGTTTATTTATCGATACTTGACCTTATATAAAACAAAATAATAAAATCTTATAAGTATCTCATGAATATGAAAAAAAAAAAAATCAATTTCCTTGTTTAAATTTTGAATTGTAAAGATATTTTTGTAAATATAAGGTCATTGCAATTTGCACCATGTAAGTTGTGGCAGTACAATTCCCTTGAATTTCAGATGACAAAATTTTATAACATGTAGCTCAAGTCAACAAGTAATAGGGTTTTTTTTTTGTTTTTTTTTTGCAAAGTTTCATTTAATTTCCTAGCTAGATGATAAGCTTTCACATGTCACCTACCTCAGCGCTTGCATAATTAATTTGTACTTAAATTTCCTATTTAATAGAATAATATTAGAAAAATTGGTACAAGTATTTACTTGATTAGTGTCTTATTATGTGTCCGTTGCTTCACCTTTGAAAAGAGATGTGACTCTTGCTTGGATACAAAGGCTCCCTGATACTGATAGAGATGTCTCTTTTTTAATTAATAATTTAATATGTGTATATGTAACCTAACCTTGATCGCGCGAGATATTACATCCCAATAAATTATCTATGATATGATATGATAATATGATATGATATTGATTGCTCTATTTTAGAATTCATAGTATTTGACGCGCCGTACGTGTTTTGACTATTGTAGAAGAACATTAATTACCGTTGGGGAAAGAGCTTAATTCGTTTGTATTGTATAGTTTTCTTATCAAGTATATATATATCCTCTTACTCTTAATTAATTAATATTGTTGTTTTTATGATAAGGCTTTGAAAACTTATTTTTAGAATTTAGGATAGAGCAGTTGCCTTATTCTCACTGTATGTAGCTAGGTTCACTCCCGCTAATAATATATCATGTGTAGTGTCTTATTAATTTTTTCTTTTCATTTTTCTTTTAGATTTAAGATACCGACAATATCCGTGTCCTACCTATATTGAAAAACTTAACTAATAATTTTAAACAATTTAGTTTCGTTTATTGATCTCGCAATTATAAAAAAAGGGGTTTCGTTTCACTTCTTCATTTCCACTTCTTTAGGGTCTGTTTGGCCATCTAAAGAAAACGAAAACGAAAATTTTTGAATGGTCGAAATACTATACGTGTGGACTGGTTTTTGTGAAGTCTAAGTGAATTTGTTTGTCGCACGCGTACAATAAACGACCGAATAGATCCTTAGCAAATATTTTAAGAGGATTAATGATGAGAAGGTGTTGAAAATGCCATATAATATCTGATCGGAGCCAATTTGATGAACATTGGACTAAAAAATTGTTATGATATTTGATCGGAACTATCTGATCCGCATCAAAATTCATGTGAACAATTTTAAAATATGTGCGGATTAATTAAGTGTATATAAATCTATAACTTTGACCGAAAATCGAATCGAGTTTGATCGGACACCCATCGAACCACCTCCAACGTCCTTAATTCACCTACTACAAGACCTTATAAACATTAACAACCGTCAGATCTATAAAGAGTGTATTTGATTAAAATACAGCACAAATCTCAACATAAAGAGAATTACAACTTCATCATCCAAATTGAAAGGAAATTTAAGCGACTGGTAAAACAGTTAATTAAAGTTAGGAGGTGTTTTAACTTTTAACGGTTAATTAGCAGGCATGAGTTAAACAATGGGAAATTGACGACACACGTGGCGAAAGAAGAAGGCGCATGTGGGCATGTGTGTTGGATCCACGTTGGATTTAACGGAACCTTGCGTTGCTAACTTGATAGGACGAACATCCCAAAAATGGTGCAGCTGACATGGATCCACCGAGAAATTCAAAAACAAAACAAAACCCAATCTTAAATTTCTGGATATATATATTCCAACTGTTTCCCTTGAATGTAGCACTTTGTTTTCATTATTTACATTCTTTTTTGAACTTATCCATCTATCCATATGACACACCAGGGCTTTTCTATATATATATATATAAAAAAAAAAAAATTATCCGCGTAAGTTTGAATCCTTCAATTTCGGAAAAGAGAAAAAAAAAAGGGGGGGGGGGGAGCAAGAAGAACCAAAAAATAACCTCCGGATAAGAACGAACTTCTCGTTGAAACACGTGCCACGCTAGCATTAGATCCACTCTCTCACATTTTCCATAACCCAATCATCTTTCCTTACTCTCCATTTAAATTTACTGGAGAGTTCGTCCTATAAGGACGATTGCGAGAAAATGAACTCCTCCATTGTTTTAAATGGAGGTCAAATACTAAAAAGCATAGACATCCCTACCTGTGTTGTCCTATAAATTATCATCCCTCGTTGAAAATTCATCCCATCTCATCTCCATTTCATTCGTCTCTGAGAAAAAAATTAGAAGAGAAGCTAATAACCTGCGCCAGCCCTGAAAAATTTGCATTTGCTCAATCGAGTTCGAGTTCGTATACTTTTGCAATTGAGAAGTAATTTTAGTTTGAGAAAAAGGAAGAAACATGACGAGTTTGATGGGTTCTTCATCAATGGTGAGGAGCGGCCCGGCGATCGCCGGTAGAAGAAGTGTCAGGTGCTCCGCCACTCTCAACGGAGATAACTACTACAACTACAAGACTCTGAGACTTAGACCTGGTGCGACTGAGAAGGAAGTCAAGAAAGCTTTTCGCAAGCTCGCTTTAAAGGTATGGTTTTGTCTTAGTTCAGATTGGTTCTTTTCTCTTGTGCATTTGGATTAGACGAATAGTCCGCGTTAGGTTTTTTCCAAATAACAACGAGGGTATTATTTTGATTTCGTAGGAAAGCTGGATCTTTCTGCAAAATTCCCCTAAAGCCCTTTTCTTTTCCTTTTAGTTTCTATTTATTTTTCCCTGCGACTTACTGAAAAAAAATTGATTTACAGTATCATCCAGACGTATGCAAAGGAAGCCAGTGCAGTACTCAGTTCAACGCGATAAACCAAGCATATCAGGTAATTTGTAGATTAGTACCTTCCTTTTCCATATTATAATTTGTACGGAATAGTTTATAGTTACTAATAACAGTTAAGTGTAATCAAGCCATTCCATCTTTAGTTACTGAATGAAAAAAATAATTTGATAGTTGACTTTATGAAATTGTAGATGATATTAGATGAACTGAGGAGACCAGTGCAGCAAAAGGAGGAAGCAGTATATGATCCATACATTTATGAGGATTCATCAGAGGAGTGGATGGGTTGCGAAGCCGCCTTTGCTTTTTCCAGTGGCAGACAAGAATCCGTTTACTTTTAATAGAAATTGATTCAAAAGTGTATAATGGAGAAAGATAAAAGCGTAGCTCTGGTTGTATCATATGAAGAGCTCCTTTTTTCTTAGTGATGGAAAATTGTACATATAATATAAAAAGTTGCTTTGGTCAAGAATTCTTAGCATTTGATTAGTTTTTAATTTTACCATTAATTGCTGTGCTCAATATTGATGGTATCATACTATCATGAATGTTACTGCCATACTGGATGCAAATAGATTTACCGGTACCGGTACGATTCTAGGTAACTTTGGTACCAGTGGAAACTGGAAACCCACTACTACCACCATTCTGTTATATGCCTAGGAGGCATCTGCTAGATTTGGGATTAAATTCAATCCCTCCTAACAATACAAAGAATAAGAGCATTAAACATGACGATGGAAAAGAATTAAATAGAATTACAGTCCAAAGGAAAGAAAAGGAAAAACAAGAGACCTATATATTTTGTGTGTTGGTATCAGAATCAGAATTGGTAAGCAATTTTTTTTAATGATGCCCATCCCGATTGATAGGCACTGCACTAATGATAGAAGTGATGTTGCAATATTTAATATTTTGGATTGGTGTGAAGGTGTGAAGGTGTGAAGGTGTAGCGATTGAATGAAAAGAAACCTGAGGATTTGATAAAAGAATGCAATTGGAACTTTGGTAGCTAGCTATGGCCTATGGCCTATGGTACAGTACAATGAATCCTGGAGAAATTGTTATATTTCTGTCTGTATCTTGTATCTTGGTTAATGAATAATGATTAGTCCCTGTCCCTGGTATGAAAGAGACTAGTTCGAGGGTTTATTAATTTTGAAATTATTTATGGATTAGTTGACAAATCGTTTTCTTTATCTCGGATATGTAGGAGATCATTGTATTGTATGGTCCAGGGTCATAGCACTTGATTGGGCCCCTAACTTGGAAGCACTTTATTTGTTGTTTGATCCCCACCAAACCAATGAGACCAAAAAATATAATATATATATATATTTTTTTTTTTGCTAATTTGACTAGCGTAGTATACCAACACTATTGTATTTTTTAAGAACAAATGAATGGATCTGCTAATAGTTGCCTTACCAGGTTCATTAATTAGAACAATCAGGAAATATTTGGTGTTAATTAAGCAACCAATCAGCATATATACCACTATTGAGTACGCGGTTTTTGTGACAATTTATTGTGTTTTTAAGTGTAATTCGATAACATTAATTTATAACCAAAAAGTTAACTAAAACTATTGGTCTATTCGGAAAGTGGAGGAAGTGTAAAAGGGAAGACAGCTAATACTTTCACCTGGGACCAATGAGAATATGAGATGAGAGGATGCCATGAAGAGATAGATGCTGAAAACTTTAGAATACCATAGTGTTGATTAGATTAGAGCATATCTAAATTACAGTATTAAAAAGGTGCTATCCAACATTCCAACACTATTTAGAAAGTGAATTTGTCAATCTGTGTACATGTTTTGTGTAAAAAATGTGACCTTCTTAATAATGTGGTCAAGATGAGGTTTAACGTCTGAAAAATACCGAAAATCATATTATTGGTGAAGTCTCAGAGACCTGCATCTGGTGGAACCTTGTCATGGTGTGGTTCCTTTAATTTTTTTTAAGAAAAAAATCATTACTTTTTTTCTTGAAAGAATTAAATTTCTAATTTCTAAAAAAATTATACTTCATGGAAAAATTAGAAAAGGTAAAGACAACTAAGAGTTTCGCCTGGGACCAATAAGAATATGAGATGAGAAAGATGTGTTGTTTTTTAGAGAAGAGATTAATAGATAGATGCTTAAACCTTTGGCATCATTTGTTGAACTTTCTTTATATGACATGAAATCCACCTAAGAGAAAACGAGAGCCTATCTATCATCCTATTAGTAAAGTAACCTCCTGGTAGGAATAGGATTGCATTGTTTTATATCTTTATTTATATACAAGGCATGAAACGAATTGGCCACGGTATATAACTATATATACAATGTATATATTTTGCAAGGTAGATTATTGTGTACACTTGAAATTGAATAAAGTGTTTTTGGGCTAGAAAGCGTTTAAATCTAGCTCAAATGAATTGAATAATGGTTAGGAAAATAATGAAGTGAAAGAAGCTCGTATTAATGTACCACAGGGAAGCAAAGGAGATTAGATCGATGGGCATCAGATCAAATTCGATCCATCATTCAGTCTGAGCCATTCAATCTATGTTGAGATTCGCACGCCCATTTAGAATCAGAAAACACGTTATATTTGTAATTCTCAGAACGAACTTCGACGCAGATCAAACGGTCGTTCATAGCTCCCCTTTCACAGAAGATATCCTCAACAGCGATTATACAAGTAACAATTGGGCCGGGCCACACTAATAAACCCGATCACTCTAGGTGTCCAATAGGACAGAGGCCCATGAGTTATGAATGAAAGCCCAAATACTAACCTCTTTCAAGAAATTTGAGACCGAATGATGGTCCTAAAGGAGGAAGCCGAGAACACAGCAAGTAAAAGCCTTTATGCACCACGAGAGGAAATCTATCTGGCCCATGAACTTGCGAATTTGGCGCGACTTAATCGCTTTGATTACCATGGATATATTTATTTTAGCCCCTCTTCTCAACTTAGTGGTCCTCAGCTCTGTTCCCTTTGAGGGTGTTCGGCAAGATAAGTAGGATTAAATTTTAAGCTTTGTTAAAAAAAAAGGAGTTTGACAACAAAAAGTTAAAAAAGTGAAGACTTAGATTTCTTAAAAAACTTCAAGTGCTTAAACCATATAGAATGACTCTTTAAAAACTTAGACAAACTTAAAAATGTAAGTAAAAGAAGGCTTAGAAAATGGCTTTAAGCTTTATAAAGAAATAAGTGTTTGGCAAGCTTAAGACTCCTTAGAACACTAAGAAGCTCTGAGAAAACCTAAGCTACCCTTGCCGGACACTACCTTTAATATTAGTTTTAATTCCAATAATTATCGCACTTTTCTGTTTCTCTTTTTCAAGCGTTTTGGGTTCTTCTCTGTTTGGGATTGGGACTAAGTAGCTGAGACGTTAGACACTCTGTTCAAATATTGTACTTCAGGTTTAATCAATATAATGTGCCCAAGGGCGTTTCACCAAAAAAAAAAAAAAAAAAAAAAAATTTGCTTTCTGAGCCATGGCTGCATGTAATTGCTTCCTGATACAAGGACCTGGGTAATCAAAATATTTCAAAAATTAAAAAATACATTTTGCTTTTGTTTTGAAGTGGTTATAGTGATGGAACCGCTCAAATCATCAAGAAGAAACCCCTTGTTCATAAAGAAAGGAGAATTTGACTCGCTCGTGGCAAACAATTGCTTTTGTTTTTAATTAACACATGCACATCATAGCAAAAAAGCTCGTAGCTCGTGGATCGATCGTGATTCGCATTTGACTCACTCACTAATAACTCGTTCGTTAGTAAACTGAGTTGTTAATGAGTTAAACTCATCACTAGCTCGATTTAAAATTAACAAATTTGAGCTGGAGCCTAACAAGCAAGTCACGAGCTGATTCAACATGCTCATTGTCAAAACAAGTAAGTCACGAGCCACTTTTTAAACTTGAATCTGAATATTGATTCACTTATAAGTTATAACTCGGTCGTTGCTAAAACGTGTGACGGGTCAAAATAGGTTCAAACTAAAATAAAAAAAAGATACGCACGCAGGAAAACGGCTCGTTGTCCGAAACGGGCACAAAAAATCTAAAAAGTGTGGAGCAGATATGTAGAACTAAAAGTGCGTTTAAATACCAGAACAAGACAACTGACACGTAGGCCACGTTGAAAATGTCATTTATAATTTTGTAATGAATATTATAAGCCGAAGGGTTTATACAAAATTAACACGAGTAAAATTGGTTTTCAAACCCAAATTAAACGTGTAACCGCGTAAACACTTATATATATATATATATATATTTTGTCAAATTGCTCCGATATGTATTATGTATGTCCATCATTGCGTGTATGTAATTATTCGTTTTGATGATTTTTGACAAGAAATGAGGTCTGAATTACATGCTGTAAGTATAATGAATAAAATTTTATTTGTATCGATGTATTATTACAACTACAGATGTTATTAGAAAAAAAAAAAACTTTAATCAACCGGTAAAACGGTTACTTTTATATTTGAAAGTTTCTAACTACCCATTAACAGCCAACAATTAATCTATAGAAATTCACCACACACGTGGCAAAAGGACAAGCTCGCCGAGTGCTCAAAGCCTCAAAACACAAAAACACAAAAACACAAAAACACAAAAATAATTGACCGTTGACGTGACCCACCAGAAAAAAAATAAATGAATAAATAAAGAAGCAAAATCTAGCTAAAATCCCTCAATTCTAGAGTTATGCGTTCATATATCCTTGCAAGCCACAACCTTTATATATGAAATATTGTAAGAAAAAAATAAAGGACCCATAGAGATTTTTCATTGCTAAAAGCTTTATTATTTATTATCATTTAATATTGTTTTATAGAATTTAACTTCGGATATGATGCGCGCAAAAGCGTATGCATAAAGTTTCAATACAATAAGATGTACCTTTTAAACCTTTAACACACGTTTGAGTTAAATTGTAAGTGCACAATTCTATCAAAGTAGTATTTTAGGTATCGATCCACAGGGAGTACGATAAAAACTTAGTTCAAACTTTAGTAATAAATTTCAGAAAATAAAATAAAGTAAAGTGCAATAAAAGTAAATTGGGGGGTTTGTTCTAACAATTCCTAAGGTTGGGTTCAATACCCAAAAGAAAGGAGTTTGAAACAATAATTGTAAATAAAAGTAAAAGAAGGGAATTGGTTTGCTTTCAAGATTTAGAGATCTAGGGGTCTTTGGTCTACAATTCCTTGCTAACTCTATTAATTCAGTATTTGTTTGAATTCATGTATGATTTGACGAGGTTTCTAATCTAATATGTTAGTAAGGGTTACTTTCGTAAATTAATAACATGCCTAGGTAACTCGAACTTCTCAATGAAATCCCCCACCCTAGCTACCTAGACCTATAAGCTCTTGTTAGTCTCTCCTCTCGTCAAATATTGGTACTTCGCAATTAAGTCCATCATACCAATACCCGATTCGAATTGAGATGTCCTAATTAGGGTTTGGCTTCTCGATTAGGTTCCTCACCAAGTTCCTAACCTTAATTTCTATAGTTCCGGCTTAGATTAAATTGGTTACAATCTTAACCTAAACCTAAGGTATTTACATTCATAATTTGGTACTATCCTATTGATTACATTCAATTTTGGTTCTTTCGAATCCAAAACGGGATACTACAATTCAAGTACTAATTATGTAATTAACACAAATAATTAAATCACAAAAATTAATATCAAATCTCATAAAACAATCATAATAAAAACAAATAACCGAATAAAATAGAATTAAACAAGTTCATGCATTGGCCTAAACCCCTAGAGAGAGATCTACTCCCTCATGGAGAGATCCATTACAAAAATTGGCAAAAGTAAGAAGAAATGTAATAAAGAAATGATTACACCTTTTATTTGATCAAAACCCTCAATCTTGCCGACTTCTTGCTCAGAAAATCCTTCTTCTCCTTGCTTGAAAGCTTTCCTTACTTCAGAATTTATCGCTAAGTATTGTGTGGAGAGAGAGAATGAAAGAATGAGCAGGGAAGAGATGATGGATGGGATGAGATGAGATCCCCTCTTTTATAGCCAAGGATCATGTCCAATTAAGAGCCTAGGAAGTGGAGTTAGTGGGTGTTATATTTGGATTGTTTTTCAGGATTGTCTTGTCTACATGTAGCTGTCAAAACGCGTCCATGATGCACCAAAAATAGAAAAACTGTCAAAAACGTGCAATTTTGGCTTTCTGCGGGTAGGTTGATTCGCACTGAGAAAAATTTTAGTTTTTAGTTTCTCATGTTGTAGATCTTCTCTCTAGCTTTCCAAAAAGTGGTCGCAATCCTAAATCGGAGTTACGAGTCAAAAGTTATGACCGTTTTAAGTTCAGACTCTATTTTTGGCTGACTGCGAGTTTAGTGCGTCCAACTGACTCCAAATTTCATTTTTTTAGTTTCTCATGTTGTATATTTTCTCGCTAGATTTCCAAGAAGTGGTCATAAGCCTTAATCGGAGTTACGAGTCAAAAGTTATGACCGTTTTAAATTCAGACTCTATTTTTGGCTCACTGCTACAGTGTGTCCGCACTGCAATCCGCATTCCTACAGTACCATTCGCGCTGGGATCCGCACTGCGGATGCATCGAGATCCGCACTAGGCTCGGACTTTTCCTGTGCGACCAGAGTGCGGCTGCATCGAGATCCGTGCATCCGCACAGATTTTGATGTATAGCTTATTATACCTTTTTAAAATTGGTGCGCGTCCAGAAATCCATCTAAGTACTTATTTTGGCCATATTCCAAACCGTGTGTTCGCAGTAGGCATTTTTCTTCGGTTTTTCTTTATTTTTCTTCATTTCCTGTAAGTTAAAATCAAGTAAACGCAGTAACTTGATCCTAGGTGTAATCTATTTATTTTATATTCAAAATATAAGATATTTGGTGTTATTTCGTGATAAAAATCAGATCGAATATATATATAATTTAGGCCTATCAGGATATTAAAGGTCGTAATAAATCTGAATTTCAGCACTATAATTTAAAGTTTGTAGTTTTGCTTTTGTATTAATTAAGATTTCGTTTCATTTTTTTTTCTTCTTTCTTTAGTATAGTTAGTAGTTAGTACCCATTCATCATAGGGAGATGATATTTAATTATACTGTTTATTATTAGCTGATATTAATTTATCATTCTTTTAACACTGTGATAAAGCATACTTATTTTATAATGACAGTCCCAATAGATATAAAACAAAAAATGAGGAATGGTAATCTGTTAACGAATATCAAGCTTTTATAAATTGCATTTTAGACTGTTTAAATGGGTTTCAGACACTCTGATAGTAAGATTATATATAAAAAAAAAAATTAACAGAATTTTGACAAATTACATGGATTTCATGCCGCAGAGCAGCTAAATTCCATTTTATTTTAAATCAACAATATGACATATATTTATCTGAAAAGTTAATTTGATATATATTTTCTTTAAGCCTCCGTATGAGTTCGGACTAGGAGTGGTATCGAGCTGAGTCTAGCTTATATTCAGCTTGTTATAGCTACCGAACGAGCTGGGTGAGTTGAGATTAAAATTCCAAGTTAAAATCTTAGCTCATAATCATCACGAGCTAGTTCAGAGTTGGACTGAGTCGGCTTGTTAGCTCACTGAACTTTATTGAGCCATTATCATATAATGGCATTAAAAAATTTGTTAATAAAACCCATAAAATAAAGTATAGTTTGTATTAGATGTTCATTTCCATAGCTTGAGCATTACCCTTAATTCAAGTGTAACTAAGTAAATCAATTACTATAAATTGAGTTCAAAACTAAATTTATACGTACAAAAATATCAAATTCTCAAATTCGTACAAACATAGTTCACAAAACAAATTCATACCTGGACCGAGCTAGCTAGACTCAGCCCAAATTTATTTATTCTGAACCGAACTAGTCGCGAGCTAACTTGTTAACAACTCAGTCTCCTAACGATGAGTTAATGAGCAAGTCAGATGCAAGCTATGATCTTGCCACTCCTAGTTCGGACGGACCAAAATTAGCAAGTCATATATTAACATAGACAAACATGCTTAAACTTCTGTGAATCTACCCCATGTTTGGTTGTGGCCTAAAGCAAATGAGACCTAAATTAGTTATTCCAGCTTAAGCCGGTCTAAATTATTCATGTTTGATTGAGGCCTAAAGTTAAATCATAACTTAAACTATTCCTTGTTTGGTTAGAGTTGGTGGAGAACTAAAGTTTTAAAAGTCCAAATTAGTTAATTATTTATAATAAGATACTAACTATATAATATTAATATATTAATAATAACTGTAATATATTATATATTATTATAAAATTTATTTAATATATAAATAATATAAAATATTAATTATTAATAAAAAAATACTAATTATATAATCTTATTAAAATAATTATCTAATATATTAACAATATAAAATATTAATTATATAATTATATATTAATAATAATAATTAATAATAAGATCCTAATTATATAATATTAATATATTAATAAAAACTATAATATATTACAATATTATTTTAATAATGATTTACTGTATTAACAATATTAATTATTAATTATATAATATTAATATATTATAATATTATTATAATAATTATTTAATATATTAACAATGTAGGATATTAATTATACAATTATATATTAATAATAAGATACTAATTATATAATATTAATATATTAATAATAACTATAAAATATTATTATATTATTATAATAATTATTTAATATATTAACAATATAACATATTATTTATATAGTTATATATCATTAATAAGATGCTAATTACACAATATTAATATATTAATAATAACTATAATATATTACAATATATTACAATATTTATTTAATATATTAACAATATAACATAATAATTATATAATTATTTATTAATAATAATTATTAATAAAAAGATATTAATTATATAATATTATTATAATAATAATTTAATATATTAACAATACGAGATATTAATTGTATAATTATATACTAATAATAATTAATAATAATAATATACTAAATATATACAAATAAAATATTATTATAATCATTCAAGTTAGGGCAAGAGGTGGAATAAAAATTAAACCGTTATATGAGGTGGTTTAATTTAGGCCGGCCTAAAGATTGGCTTATGTCATCTTAGTCCGGCTCAATTAAGGCACGTTTAGTGAAATAACGAGGTCTAAACTCTTTATTCCACCCTTTAGGCCACAACCAAACATGGTGCTAATGATTATTCTAGTGTTGGTTTTTTTGTATTTGGAAAAAAAAAAACGTTGTCGACACGACTATTTCTCAAAGTTTTTAAAATATATTGAATTGGCATGAGATGAGATATTGATGAATTCAAACTTGTGGTACTTTATGAATGTTCTTCTTAGTGTATAATCAAGCAATCAATAAATGCTGGAAAATAAAATGTACTTAAATAATTGCAGGTCTCCGTCAATTTCTTTAAGTTTCATAATTTCAACACCAGGCACTGTAACAATGAAAATGTCCAACAAGATGACTTTTGCTTTTTGAATTTTAAATTTGGAAATTTTAATTTGTTTAACGTTGTATTACATAAATTTAAAATTTTATTTCAAAGATTTAGATTTTGAAATTAATCAATTATGGAGTTATAGTTCATCGATCTAGCTCGTTCGTAACAAATTAAAATGGAGTAAACCAATATGCACTTTAGTATTTAAGTTTCATAGTTTTTCTTTCCTAAAGAAAAAAAAAGTTTGGGTTATTGGGATAAAGATATTAACGTAGTGCATTAGTTATGTATTTTTTTTTTTTTTTATTGTTGATGCATTGTATGTAGGGGTGAAAACGGAGCGGATACGGAGCGGATAATGCTGATATCATATCCGCATCCGTCGGATAATGAGCGGATACGGATACGGATACGGATAGTAAACGGATATCAAAATTCAAAATCAAATCCGCTTTAAACGGATACGGATACGGAACGGATAGTCTACGGATACGGATTCGAATACGGATGTAAAACGAATAATGGTCGGATAATTAAGATATATGAACTTCTAAGATACAAATATTAATTAAAATATTAAATATAAATATTAATGAACTTATAAGAGATGGGAAATAATCTATTCATATAATATATATATATATATATATATCAAATAAGTGTATGGTAACAAAAGATGTTGTGGTGTAGTGGTTTGAAGCTTAGTCTAAAGGCATTGAGATGGGAGGACATGGGTTCAAATCCCACCTATAGCAAATATTTATTCCTCTTTTATATGGGTCCAGCCAAATTATCCGAATCCGGATAATCCGGATATTCGCTCCGTTTAGGACTCCGTATCCGAATCCGTATCCGTATCCGGATCTTTTATGGATTTCCGAAAATTATCCGAATCCGTATCCAGGAATTATCCGAATCCGGATTATCCAGATTCGGATAATTCCCGGATACGGAGCGGATATCCGCCGGATAATCCGGCTCCGTTTTCACCCCTAATTGTATGATGTTAAAACAACTTTATTAATATATTTATACGTACCGGTCTTTGACAGTAATATTAAACAATTGAAGACCTTAATGACTGTGTTAATTTAAGAATTGACTCCTTATATTTATGTTATTTTTGTTGTTATTACTTATTATTTGTTAATTATTAAGTACGAAAATCTACGTGTAAAACTTGATAAAATGAATCTCAATATATAAAAATGTGCGTATAAAGATTTCACATCCGTCTTATCCAGTTCAGTCTTTAAAATTTAAATCATTAAATGATGATGCGTCATTGATGGAGTTAAACATTTTCTAGAAAATATAATAATAATAATAATAATAATAATAATAATAATAATAATAATAATAATAATAATAATAATAATAATATATTATAAACAAACGAGAATGATTTTTGGAAGTTTCCAAATATTCCATCTTTTAATTTACATTCAGAAACTTCTTTTATCTCAAAAATCTAATTAGAAAAACGAAAACGACAGTAAATTTAAAAAAAAAAAAAAACAATAGAAAACGGAGAGCATTTCCGCGTACTTTTAAACAGTGCAAAGAAAACAAAAAAAATAACGTTTGGATAAGAACGAACCTCTCGTTGAAACACGTGCCACGCAAGCATTAGATCAACTTTTCGCGTTTTCCTAACAGTTTTCATCATATCTCCAATTATATTAAACTGGACATTTCCTGTCCTCAGAAAAGCCACTAACGTAACACGTTTTTTAAGTATCAATGGACAGTTCCATTACTGTAACGGAGATAAAATACGGTAAAGTGTCCCCTTGCTCTCCTATAAATATTCATCCCTGGAGAAATCTGAGCTATATTCAATTTGTCTCCAAGAAACAAAAAATTTGAAAGGCAAGCTAAGAAAAATCGGATACCTTTTGTTATAAATAAGAAGTAATTTTGGTTGGGAAGAAGGAAGAAAAATGGCGACTTATTCAACAATGGCAAGGTGTGGCTTGAGATCACCGGCGATCGGCGGTAGAAAAGGAGTGAGGTGCTCTGCCACCTTAGCCACAGCGAGAGATAATTACTACAACTACAAGACACTGAGTCTGAGACCTGGCGCAACTGAGAAGGAGGTCAAGAAAGCATTCCGCAAGCTCGCATTAAAGGTTTGTTTCTCCCCCTTTTGCTTTTGGACTAGTTCTCTTTTAGGATTGTCTGAATTGGTAAATGAGGGGCTTAATTCGCATTGGCTTTTATATAAATTTGATTGATCTAACAATTTTCCCTTTTTGTATTGACAGTATCATCCAGACGTATGTAAAGGAAAACAGTGCACACTTCAGTTCCAGGGAATAAATCAAGCATATCAGGTAATAATATACATACATACATATATATATATAGATTAATGTTGGTGCCTTTTCAATTCCTTATCACAGCATAGAACGAAAAACTATAACTGATATTTGATCGTATGAAATTGCAGATGATATTAGATGAATTGAGGAGACCAGTGCAGCAAAAGGAGGAAGAAGTATATGATACATACTCTGACAACTCGTCAGACGAGTGGATGGGTTGCGAAGCTGCCTTTGTTTTTTCTGGCAGGCCCGAATCCATTTACTTCTAGTAGAACATAATTGAAGGTGGTGTAAAAAGGAGAAACACACAAAAGCATTACTCTCAGTTTTATTATGAAGAGCTTCTTCTTCGTATTTCTTGAAGATGAATTAAAATTTGTACATACATACCATTTGCTTTTTAATTTACTTGAAACCGGAAGTTATTTGTGTACATAAACCAATAATTTACTTGAAACCGGAAGTTATTTGTGTACATAAACCAAAGAAATAAAAACTGGGTAATTTGCCCAACAATTGCTTTGTTCAACAACTTCCCCTTTGATTGCTGTCTTTGTAAATGCTGCCATGGTTGGCACTAGAATTTAAAGAGACCAATGGACTGGTTGATTTTAGGGAACTTTGGTACCATCTCGTACCAGTGGCAATGGCTGTGGTTTGCTAATTTCGGCTCTGTTTAAATTTTTGTACGGATTGAATGATATTCGAAGGCTAGAAAGCGTGAAAGAAAGCAATGCTATGCGAGCTATGTACAATACAGAGAACACTGGACAAATTGCCACAGAAAAATTGTTATATACATTTCCATATCCCTGGGAAATCATTTGTTTGTTGGTTAGTTGATGAATCGCTTTCTCATCTCTTAGAGGAAAACAATATTAATTTTGTGGTCCAGGGTCATAGGCGTTGATTTGCAGGTGAATTGTAGAAAGCGCATTGTTTGACTCAACCAAATCAATTAGACCAGAAAAATTTGGCTAAAAACGAATTTGTAATGATATGAAAATGGTAGCAACTAGTCTTTCTTTTTAAGAATAATGAATTAATATTGTTAGTTAAAAAGAAAGAATGAGTAGATGCTGCTATTGACTATTGACTATTGGACACGCAGTTTCTGGATCAATAACTTAATTTTATAACCCAATTGTCAAATTACTGGTTTTTGAAGTGTGATCCTTTAACAGATCAACACTATTCAGAAAATGGAATTTTTAATCTGTGCATAGGCTTCATGTAGAAATATATTTATTAGGGAGAAAGTGGTTATTGAAGAGGAGTTGAATCCCACTTTTACGTGGGGCCGGCCAATAAGAATATGAGATAGAGATTTGAGAAAAGAGAATATATAGTAGATTGATGCTGATAACTTTGGAATCATTTGTTGAACTCTCTCTCTCTAGTCCCTATTACATTAAAGCCACCTAGAAGAGAAAATGAGATCCCATCGTATATATGGTGACTGGTGAGTAAAGTTTCAATAGGAATGGAATATTCCTTTGGAAAATGAAAAAAGTGAAATTATGTTAGATAGGTATCTGGGAATTTATTTGGATTGGCTTTTTATTTACTTGAAACCGAATAATACACTCTCTTTCGATACGACCATACCTTTTGAAGCCTAAATGATTCTCAAAATGATTCAGCAACAGCAACAGCAACAGCAGCAGGGTTAATATATATATATATGATCACTAATTGGGCCAGGCCAGGCAAACATGATTGTCAATTCTCTAGTGGCCCAACAGGCTAACAGGCAAAGAGGCCCATGGACTCTGAACAGAAAGCCTAAATAAACTCTTCTCATTATAACTATATATATTTCTCAGTTGTTCGAAACATAATTCTCATTATCAAAACGAACGAACCTATTTCATATGTGAATTATGGTTTCATGGAGCTTCCATCAAACTGTCTGTGCAGTGCAGGTATATAATTTATTTTCTTATTCTGGCTTTGTTTCAAGTTTCCAGAACAGAATGCCAACCATTCCCATCTCAAAAGAGCCTTAATTAATTATGCTTTCAAATTAAGCTCAAAGGTTTAAAAAGTCTACGTACATACGTTGTAAACCAATATAAAAGCGAGCAATGGATGCATGCCTGAATTGCTTCTCAATTCCAAGACCTTGATAAACAAAATATTTCAAAGGAAATATTTTTGCTTCCATTTGTAAGAACCTCTCAAAACATGAAGAAGAAAAGTCAGGTTTATCAAAAGAAAGATGATAAAATTAAAAGAGGAAAAATAGAATCTGGGGAAGCAGTACCACTCACTGATGTAATGTGGCTGTCTCAAATATTTTTTGCTTTAATTACTAGGCGACAAGATCAAATTTTATTTGTGGGCTTCAAATTTTTTACCGTTGAAACTTTTACTAAAAAAAATTGTTACCATTATTGGGCAACTCAATTGGAAGGAACAGATTCACAATAAGTTGAATCACTAGTGGAGAACTTGGAATTAGTATCAGTTGTTTATGGGTATTAGTGTCGGACTTAAGGCGACACTAATGGAGCTGATACTAATACTTTGTAATTAGCCGACACTAAAAGTAAGGCATTAGTGTCGGCTCTTTATTAAATAGCCGACACTAATACTTATTAGTGGCGCATTTTTATTAAATAACCGACACTAATACTCATTAGTGGCGCATTTTTATTAAATAACCGACACTAATACTTATTAGTGGCGCATTTTTATTAAATAGCCGACACTAATACTCATTAGTGGCGCATTTTTATTAAATAACCGACACTAATACTCATTAGTGGTGCATGATATTAATTAGCCGACACTAATACTCATTAGTGGTGCATGATATTAATTAGCCGACACTAATAAGTATTAGTGTCGGATATTTAATAAAGAGCCTACACTAATACTTATTAGTGTCGCATTTTTAATAAATAGCCGACACTAGATATATATATATATATATTTTTAAATAAATTTTAATATTTGGTCAGCTATCATATATTTTTGCTGGCCTATATATAAAACAAGTACTTTGAAATAAAGATATCAAATAACACATCCTAATTTACACATCTAAGTATCAGGTAATTTACACATCAAAAGTATCTCATTATTATTCAACATTCACAAGAACAGATCCAAAGAATTAAGCAAATACTAACCCAAGAATAGATTGATCTTTGCACAAAACCCCAACCCAGTATCAAGCTCCCTCACCTCTAATCACTAATGAACTTTATCAACATATCATATAAAAGCAAAAGTCAATAATCCAACGACAGTGCTCTCTCACCTTCTGAACAAGACACAAACACACCTGGGCTCTATCATGAATCTACAATTCATGACAAAATTAATTATAAAACTTCATAGTTCATACCTTACTTGAAGAAATAAATTCTAAATTTGAATGAAAATGTCAACCTTAGAACTAAACTAACCCATTTTTTTTCTCAGCCAACATGAGAAGATTAACATTATATTTCCACATACCTTTGTATTTTGCATTGTTCACATCACCATACTCCTTAATTGGTGCATCCTAAATAAACCAAATAAGAAGACCTTTTCAACAATGTTATCATAACTATTAATATCATAAAACATTTGGAATAAAATAATTGCAACCAAGACATTTGAAACTAGATTCAATATTTATAAGGTACTTTGAAACTAGAACCTCGAAATTAGCTATGCTTAAGATACTTTGAAACTCCGGATAAATACTCACATAATCATAAGATGTAAGGTCAGGCTTGTAAGCAGATTCGTCATTTGAATCAATATTTTCTCCACTTAAAAATCCGAAATTTGTGCCACCATGGGCCATCTGTCAGTATATTCAACAATATATAAAAGTCAGAATTGATACTTTAAACAAAATGCACACAACTAAAAAAAATATATGCACCTAATGTGACTTTAGTTTACCCGACTAGCACCAGCGTGAGCACAGAAATGATTGCAGCTTTGTATGTGTCAGTTCTGATACGATCCTGCAAAGCACAAATCTATTTAGTTCAAAAACAATAATTTGTAGTAATTATGTACTCAGATTTACTTACCAGTATCTCACTGATTTATCTTATAGGCTTTTCTTTGCACATTATACCTAGTATAGTTCCATACCAGTTGGGTACAGTTGACCTCATGGCTTTCTCCCCTCAAATTTATTTGTGTTTCTCGGACTTGTGCTGATTGAGGCTACATGGAGGCCACAACTGTCTCTGGTGCCTAACTTGGCAAACCACAACAAGAGAAGCTGAAAACAACAATAGGGGCAAAATTAGGCTCATAAATGATAAATATACTAAGCAAGGTACCTGAGCCCCCTTTCTCCTGAGGGCGCCACACCAGCCTTCCAGCCTTGCACCTAGGCTGAGCACACCTTGTCAGCCCCGCCTCTCTTACCTAGCCCCACACGTCCGCATCTCGCTTCACCTGACCACACCGGGGAACGCTGCACCTGGCCAGCGACCACATGAGCCGCCTCTTGACTCGCACGAGGGATAGAGAGAAATAGAGAGTGAAATGGAGGGAGAGAGACACCGATAAGGGGGAAGACGGAGCCTAGAGCGAAGTAGATCTTGGCAGTGGTAGCGGAGTGGAGAGAGAGAGAGAACGAAGAGACGGAGAGATAGAGAGAGCGAGAGAATCGCGTTTTGAAAAAACCCTAGATTGCACGTGCGAGAGAGAGAAGTAGTGGGATTGAAAATGAAAATGGTGCGCGGGGTTATGGGTGAAAATTTTCAGCTTAGTGTCGGCTGTTTTAAACAGCCGACACTAATTGTTAATTATACTGTCAGTTGTTTATAAACAGCCGACACTAATAGTATTAGTGTCGGCTTTTTGTTATCAACCGATACTAAAGTATTAGTGTCGGTTTTTTAAGGCGACACTAATTGTATGTTCTCCACTAGTGAATATTAATGTTTTTAAATTTTACCACTTTTACGAATAGCTTCAACAGGTCATTAAAATAAGAAAACAATATTACGTATATATTTACATAGTTTAGACACGATTTAAATTAGGGCTACAAACAAATCGAACTGAATCGAACTTACCTCAGTTTGAGTTTGAGTTTGAATAAGATTAGAACCGAATTGGTTTGATTTGTTTCAGAACGAACTACAAATTTTATGAATCGAAGTCAATCAAATTATGAGCTACAATTTTTTTTGACAGTCCTAGTTATACTAGTAGTTTATGCATTAGTTTTCTTAGCGTGGAACAAAATTCATACAATTCCCTTTTACCTTTCAAGAATTTACATTGATGAATTATGGGTCAGCTCAAGATTCTCTTACTTTTTACGTTGATGGATTGATTAAAATCACAGCATGGATCTAGTCAAATGAAACTTATTTCATTGTTAATTTGTTACGCTGCTGGAACATTTTTTTATTATAAGTTACCATTATATTAATAATTTTGAGCTCTAATATAAGCTCGGTTCCTATACTATTAAAGATTAATGGTTGAATCCATTAGTTGTATTATTTGATATTCCAATCTAAACAATTTGCGAATCAATTTCAAACAAATTATATCTAATTTGAGTTTGATTTGAATAAGATTCAAACCGAATTGGTTTGATTTGTTTCAGAATGAACTGATTTCGAATCAAATTAATTATATGCACTTTATTTGGATCAAACTCAAATCGAATCACGAACAACGAAATTTTTGTGCAGTCCTAGTTTAAATAGTCAATGATACGACCTATGTAAATATAGATAATATAATTTTACTTTTTCTAATTTTTAAATTTTTTTTTTCAATAATTGCGATTCTCGTGTAAAATGGTCATAAATATATCATCATTATTATTATTTTTGAATTAGTAGGTGAAATATCCTTCCTATTATGAAATGATAAGAGGGATGATATATAATAGTTCCCCAACTTCAACTCTCCATGCAGCCATATCCTCCAAATTTTAATTACTAGAGACTCAATCTATAATTAAGTTCCATCAACAATTTTGTAGATGCATTTGACAACATCAACAATATTATAAAAATTAAAGTTGTTTCTTTCACCAATATAAAAACTTGAGTTTTGTTAGTATTAAAATTTTAATAGTTAGATATTAATAATTAATTTGTTTGATAGGTATTAGGACTTCTCTGGATCGGAGGAAAGATGCATGTAATTAAGATTTCTAAAATCTGTTATGTATAGTAGCTAGATATATAAACTTGTAATATTTTTGCTTTCCAGCTATTTGACTAAATGCGTGCAGTATAAAGTGATTTGAATTCAGGTTCATTAAGACTTTAATTGTTTCGTATTATGAATTCTGGAAAAGGTTCCTGTTTGTTCATCAAATTTATTAATTAATTTGTGCTTAATTAATTTCTATTTCATTTTAGTGTCCTCTTGTGCTTATTTGTTCATCAAATTCATCAAATTTGAGATCGACTTATTTGTGCTTAATTTCTCTATGATTTAAGTGCTTAATTTATAAATTAAGTTATGCTCAAGATTCAAGAACATGCATGCATGGATTGTAGTCCGAGTCCCTGTCAAATTTGTGGGATTTGATACGGAAATTGAGGCTAGCTAGGAGAGTAGGAGACTATTCATCTCTCTTAGTTGGACATAAATCTGCTGTTATTTTTATTCCGACCGTTCAAAGTTTTTCATACACGAATCTCAAGAAAAAGTTATTCGTGTCCGAATCTCAACAAAGTTCAACGGCTGGAATCAGAATGATAGGGTCCTGTTATCCCTTTTGAATAACAGCTGATATTTAAATGGTAGTGTGTACTGTATAGAGGGGCTTTAGCTTGTTTTAGCAACTTCCCTTTTTACGTAGAAGTTGGTTTGTCACTTTCTTGACAAGTCATCAAATGATATTTAAATGATACATTTAGTGTAAATTATAATATCTTTATTTTTTATTGTTTAACTACTTGCGTTGCGTATAGAAATGTCAGATATTATTTAATGTTAATAGTTAATACATCCATCGCCAATGTAACAGAGCTCAGATTTTTGTGCAACTGGTGTTGATTAAGATGATTTCTTTTGTAAAATTTGATTGATTAATATTATTAAGTTCAAACTTTATTTCTTAAGGATTTCTATAAAAATTAAGTGGAGTCGATCTGTCTTTCAAAATTTCAACAATTGTTTATGTTAATTAAGAGGATTTTTATTAATTTGTCTAAATAAAAATGAAATTATACAATTTTTAAGGATTAATTGTATAAAAATTTAGGTTCTTCGCCATTGGATCACTAGAAAATATATGTAGATTACAATAATAAGCGTTCGAGTGAAAATATAACAAATAATCGGACCTTCAATCGATCTAATTTATGACGACCACCGACATTACAGTACAGGGCTCATCTCCAGCCCAAGCCGGACTGGAATGCACGGAGCTCTTTAATATTCGTGCGGATTTAAATCGGACGGTTTAGATCTCAATTCAAAATTTCAGATAAACTCAGGATACAAATTCCTGCGGACGCTTTGCACAAATGTTGATTTCTTCAGGGGCATAAGAAAAAAAAAATTGTCTTAATTTTCTCTCCTACTCCCTCGGTCGTCGCTGCTCTGCTCCATTATCAGATCTCTCTCTTGCTCTTGCACATCCCGGCCCTCAAACCTAGGTTTCCTTCTATGGGGATCTCTCGATCTCTGCGATCTTTCTCATGGATCGCCACTGTTCTCGTGCTTCTCTCGATCATGGCACCTCCGGCGAGTTGCTTCTACTTACCTGGAGTTGCTCCCGCTGATTTCCAAAAGGTATTATGTAATTTATACTTCTCGGTCTCTTTATATGCATGTTACCAATTCTATCCTCTTTTGATCGGAGAACCAGCTACGCTAGCTGACGTATAAAGAGGGAGTCACTTAGACGGGCTTTTCTAACCTTGATTTGTAAAATGCGATTTTTTCATTAGATTTAGGCTTATTATGATTTGTTGACAAACAAACTGATAAGCTCTTAGCAAAGCTTTTGCACGGATTAAGATTGAAATAATAGTCTACAAGCATTGACTTTTAACTAATAGGACTTCACTTTTGAATTGTGATTGAGTAAACTGCTTAACACAAGGTGTCTGATGAGTTTCAAAACTCATGACTTCTCATCTGCACTATTTATTTATCAATTAGTGTTAGAGATCAGCTTCTATTTTAAAACATTCAAGATAATTTGCTCCTGCTTCTATGAATGGTGCCCTAGCTTAAGTGAACACTTTCCCTAGCTTGTGAGTTCATTGGTACACTTCCTAATGCTGATTATCATGAATTGTATATTTCTAGGTTAATAAATTCAACAGTGCATCTTCCAAAGTATGATTCTCAGAACTATAAGTTCTTAATTTTGTTCGCATTCAATTAAAGTTATTATTGATGGTTATGAAATGTATGTCCTCAATGGTAAGTAATACACATGTCTTATACCCGTCTATTTGTATTTTGCTTTTGTTTTTATAGAGAGATGCACTGTCAGTGAAGGCGAACAAACTAACATCGATAAAGACACAGCTACCTTACTCATACTATTCTCTGCCATATTGCAAACCCAATAAAATAGTCGATAGTGCTGAAAACCTTGGTGAGGTGCTTCGTGGGGACCGCATTGAGAACTCTCCTTATGGGGTTGGTATCATTTTACAGAATTTATTTCTGCAAACTTTTGCTATGATACTGATGAACCATGGAATTATCGTTATGATGAGTATGACATTTTAGTAATGACAAAGATACAAGACTAAATCTGAGGGGTTCATTGACTGTAAATTTGCTTTTTATTATTATTTCTTGGAGGATAAGGCTTGAATTCTTCTGACCATTTCTTTATGGTTTCCAAATGTTGATAGATTATCTTCAACGAATAAACTAGTTCTCATGAAAGCCTTCTTTCTATTAATTTTGGTAACAGTTCCAAATGAGGGAGGCTCAGATGTGTCAGATTGTTTGCAAGATCACTATTAATGAGAAGGAAGCCAAAGAACTCAAGGAGAAGATAGAAGATGAGTATCGAGTCAACATGTAAGTCTGAAGGTCTTAATTTTGTTTAGTTGCTATAGTATTTTGCACCTAATAAAAATTATTGTTTAGAAGTCCTTGGATTTTGGGGAGGAGGATCTTTACTCGTTTTTTTTTTCCAAACAATCATTTTCTGTCAAGGTTTTTATTTTGAACATTAAAAACTGCATGAAGGCATAGAATGTCAACATAAACGGCATGATACAAGTATGAATTTTTCATTTTGACCAATTGCTTATTTGATTTTCATTTGATGTGGTTTTGGTTTTTTTAATTGAACCATCGGAGAAGGAAATAAAAAGAAAAAATATCTATATGGTTTGTGCCTGACAGGTACAGGTCATGTACAGTCCAATACAACCTCGCAGCGGCTTTTTGCTGACATCTTAATTTGATATCCTTAATACTTTCTGAACTTATAAAAAATTACAGGATACTTGACAATCTTCCTCTAGTGGTACCACTCAAGAGACCAGATCAGGAGGGTGTTATTTATCAGCATGGATTTCATGTTGGTGTCAAAGGCCAATATGCTGGTGTAAGCTTTATCTCTCGATTTTTCTTGTCTCTAACTATTTGAATTTGATGTGCATACAATAGTGTTAATTGATGAATTATTTGGTTTCAATACATTCTGATTTGAAACTTTGAATGAATATTTATTTATTTTACTTTTCTGAAATAATAATTTACATACGGTGCACATCTTACATAGTTTAACTGATAATTTTAGTGACTGGATGGATTTACTTTGAAATTTTGAACAAACAAAACACAAATTCTCTCTTTAGTTGTAATCCGGGGTCTATTGCTGATTGAAAATAACATGAGGGTACCAGGTTTCTTCATCTGTAGTGTTAAGCAATACTACATAGTAATATTTGCCCTTTCATGAATTACCATGCAAGGATGAGCTAATCTTGGGCAGAATAAATGCAGAACAAAGAAGAGAAGTACTTCATCAACAATCACTTGTCATTTGTTGTTAAGTTCCACAAAGATCTAGAGACTGACCTTGCTAGGATTGTTGGCTTCGAGGTGAAACCCTTCAGGTTGGTCCCTCTCTCTCTCATATGTTTTTTCAAAGAATAGTTTAAGATATGTCCTTACAAATTATTTAGATAGCATACCTATGTAGGACGAGTAACTCTGTACTTCTGTAGTTTATTCAAATAGCACTGAAAACAAGAATCTTTCGCCCTGCATTTTTAATGCCATTTTCACGAGGAAGGAGGATAGTGTATGTACCATTTGATTGAGAATGGGGATTGGACGAGGACAATTTATGCACCGTTTGATGTACAATTTACACACCATGGAATTGAGGTGTACAAGGCTATTCTCATGTTTTCTTGAGCTGATTCCCTATTGATTTTCTTTAAAATTTTCTGTTTCTCATGGGGCAGAGGGATTGGCATATTGATACTTTTATCTTTCTTGTATAAATTTTGTTTGAGTTAAACGTGCTTATTGTGCTTCATTCTTAGTTTCAAAATTCTTGACATAAAGCGAGAATTTTCTTTTGTGGATAACAGTATGAAACATGAGTTTGAAGGAGAGTGGAATGAGAACAAGACACGCTTGACCACATGTGATCCCCATTCAAAGCGTCTTGTCACAAACTCTGACACTCCTCAGGAGGTTGAGGCCAACAAGGACATTATCTTCACCTTTGATGTTGATTTTGAGGTATGCTTATATATTAAACCATCATGTGGTAACAATTACTCGAGCTAGCTCACTTAGGTATTGTGTATTAGCTGGTTAATATATGAAATGAGGTTTTAAATGGAATTGGTTAATATACCACTTTGGAGTGAGTTTGCACGAGTAAACCTCAACTAAGCAGGTGTATTAAATATTATACCATGCAACAAAATGAGTCCGGCTAGTATGACATCGGTGTCATATGACACTAACTTCAAAATTGATTGAATAGACTTCAAACGGCTAATCCAAACCATTCAAACCAATGTACTTTATGAGTGGTGCGTTTACATGCAACTTTTTTTTTTTTTGTTATATATTTTTGAGTTTTTTTAGTATCAAATCAAGTGGCAAAAATGTTGAAAAATGAATGTATTAAATTAACTTAAAAACTCACCCATTTAGTATAACATCAATGTCATTTCAACCTAAATAAATTTGAAAAATTATAATTTTTACATGTAAACGCACAACTAATGAAGTAGATCGATTTGAACGGTTTGGATTCACCGTTTAAAGTCGATTCGATATATTTTAGAGTTGGTGTTATATAGGCTGAAATGACACTGATGTTATACTGGCCAGACTCCAACAAAATATGTGCATCAAAGAACGGTATTAAGTTCTGTTGTCCAACCCAACCACGTGTCTAACTGAAATCTCTACTGTTTTGCATAAATCTGTGTCAAATCAGATGAATCTAAACTGACAATAATTGTTACTTGCTTTTTCAGGAGAGCGACATAAAGTGGGCCTCTCGCTGGGACACCTATCTCCTAATGACAGATGACCAGATCCATTGGTTCTCTATCGTGAACTCCCTCATGATTGTACTTTTCCTCTCTGGCATGGTAGCCATGATCATGCTTCGAACCCTCTACCGTGATATCTCCAAGTACAACCAACTGGAGACCCAAGAAGAGGCCCAGGAGGAGACTGGCTGGAAACTTGTCCATGGCGACGTCTTTCGCCCACCTATGTATTCTGATCTGCTGTGCGTCTATGTGGGATCCGGCGTCCAGTTATTCTGTATGGTGCTCGTCACCATGATCTTTGCTCTCTTGGGTTTCCTCTCTCCTTCCAACAGGGGTGGTCTCATGACCGCAATGGTGCTCCTCTGGGTTTTTATGGGGTTATTTGCTGGGTATGCCTCTTCTAGGTTGTACAAGATGTTCAAGGGAACTGAGTGGAAGAATGTGACCTTGAAGACCGCGGTTATGTTCCCCGGGGTCATTTCGGGAATTTTCTTTGTGCTGAATGCACTAATTTGGGGTGAGAAGTCATCTGGTGCTGTGCCATTCACGACCATGTTTGCCTTGGTGCTCCTCTGGTTTGGCATCTCGGTGCCACTTGTTTTTGCTGGTAGTTATATTGGGTTCAAGAAGCCTGCTATGGAGGATCCAGTGAAAACCAACAAGATCCCAAGGCAGATACCTGAACAAGCATGGTACATGAACCCAGTATTCTCGATTCTGATCGGTGGTATTTTACCGTTTGGTGCTGTTTTTATTGAGTTGTTCTTCATTCTCACCTCAATCTGGCTCCACCAGTTCTACTACATCTTTGGTTTCCTATTCCTGGTTTTTGTTATTCTGATAATTACATGTGCCGAGATTACTGTTGTGCTATGCTACTTCCAGCTGTGTAGTGAGGATTATCTGTGGTGGTGGCGCTCATACCTGACTGCCGGGTCGTCTGCTCTCTACCTGTTTCTCTATGCGACATTCTATTTCTTCACGAAATTGGAGATAACAAAGTTGGTGTCAGGAATTTTGTATTTTGGGTACATGCTTATTGCCTCTTATGCCTTTTTTGTTCTCACTGGTACCATTGGGTTTTTCGCATGTTTCTGGTTCACACGGCTGATCTACTCTTCTGTCAAGATTGATTAAGGTTGGATGGAGTACTTCTTTAACTATTTTGAATATGTTCTTAAGTTTTGTAGAATGTTGGCTTTATTATTTTATTTCCAATTGTGTTAGAGGGAAATGATATGTTATGGTACCTTCTCTATAGTTTAAATTGTTTGTAGCAGTTGTTCCTTTTGTTAGATTTTGTGACTTAAAAGAAGGGGATTCTTAAATTGTGTGTTCCGGGTGCCTGGGATATAGGTCTTTGTTTAGTTTCGCCCCGAGGCTATTGGAAAATGTGTTTTGTATACTGTTCAACATCATCATTCAATCTAGTTTTGAATATTATTTGCAACTGGTCAAGGGACTAAGATTTAGCAAAGTTAGATCAATGAAGCTCAAATTTCATGCTTACAAAAAACAGATTCGTAGATTGGTAGTTGCCTTTTTCCTTTATTTTAAGGTTTTTTGTTTAAAACTCGGAAGGAGCATGTGGGGATTGGTGAAGTATTCCGTGCTTAATTTTCTGTTTGTTTATTTTATTCCCTTCACGATTCATAATTGCAAGATCTCTTTGAATGAGATGAGATTTAACAAGTACTTTGTGTACCACGATACTATGGAGATCTTCCTTGTGACTTAAAATGAAGAGAAACTTGAGAACAACAGAGAGGATTGGATAATTCCACTGGTATAAGTTTATTTTATGAGGATAGTTGTAAAGCATTAATACATGAAATTTTTTAAAGTTTCATGGTCAAAGTTATAAATTTAAATTTATGAGGAGCTAAAAGCATTTAGAAAAGTTTCTCATGTAGTGAATTAATAATAGTACATGGTATGAAAACACAACATAGCTGGTATAAGCAATAACTTGGGAATTGTAAATAGTCCACGTGTCAAGCATTTTCATCCAATATATTCGATTGAATTTTACCCAATTTTTGGGTTAATTTTCTGTATATCCTTCAAAACTTGTTCAGTTTTCTATTTATCTTTTTACTCTTTGTTATGTCTGGTATATCCTTCAACTCTAATTTTCTTTTTTTATTCAACCATAGATTTAATTATTCATAATTAAATATTATCGAATTGATTTGTTTCCAATAATGCCCTTCCCTTTTCCATCATCCTCTTCATCTTCAAATTAAGACCATCTAAACATCGATATCTCCTGGTGGGGCGTTCGTCTAAACATCTGACTGAAGGAACTATCCAAGAGAGATGCAGCGTGGACCCCACCAGTCAGTGCTGACTGGGCATTGAAATGGCAGCACGTGATTCATTAGAGAGATCCAACCACAACCAATCAAATTAGGATTTATTTTATGTATTAACATTGCCTATAAAAGGCAGAGGATTGTAATCGGTCAGACCATGCTATTGAATAAGAAATTGTGTGTTTCCACCTCTCAAATTGGCTCTCTCGCCATTGTTACCAGTTGTCAGTTTTTTCATTAAATTGACTCAAATTGTGAGTTTTCGATTGAATGCAAGCTGTTTATCAAAGTCAAATTGTGATTTTTTTTTTTTTTTTTTGAAAATTTGGTAGTGACTACCAAAGATATATTAATAAATTTGATTACAACCACATGTCCTAACTCATTGATAAGTTTTTATTACATCACTCCGAACCTGTTTTGATCTAGTCCCAGATTCCCAACAGGTCTTGAACCAATCTGTTTCCCTTTTTTGCAAAACCTCAGCCACAGTCGCGCATCCTCTTCTGCCCTATTTGCCACAATTCGAGATGGTAATTTCGTGCCTCGGAAAATCACTTCATTGCGCTGCCTCCAAATGGACCAAAGAACAGCCATGAAGAGTACAACCCAGACCCGCTTTGGATACCCTTGATTGTTGCAGTAATGAAACTTTGATGCCTCCCAAGTGTCCTGTACTGACCCCCTGCTTTGCAACTAATTTCCCACACGTGCCCAGACCTCTCTAGCATTGTTACATTCGAAGAAAAGGTGATTCGATGTTTCTTAAGTACCCATATCACACATAACACAATGCTCATCACAACTTATGTTTATAATTTTCAACCTTTCACGTGTTAAAATTCTATCTTCTAATAGCAGTGCCACAAATATGCTGACTTTCGAAGGTACAGCTGCTGCCCAAACTTCTTTGAATCCCCACCGAGTCTTTCCTGCCGAAATCAACAGCTTGTACACTAAGCCGGCTGTGTATTGGCCACTTGTAGTCCATCGCCATACCAATTCATCTTCATGGTCATATAGTATTGGTACGGTACCAGAATAGAAAGAAGTAAAATCAGTCTCCTTTGTTAGCGTCTCATGGAGAGTGATGTGCAGCCGTGTAGGTCTTGGTAATCCATCTTTCATTCTTCTGATCGGAAATTCTCCCCAAATATTGTACCAGTATGATATTTTTTGGCCATTTCCTATGACCCATTTAGTGGACCATTGAAACAGTGAGTGTAATTTAATTAACTGGTTCCAAAAAAATGATCCTTCCACTAGCCATATTTTAGGGAATTGCTGAGTTGGTTTGTTTTTTCTTAGCAATTGTACTATCGAGTACCACAACCCTTTTTCAAAATTCGTTACTTTCCACCACCACCTAAGAAGAAGTGATTTATTCCTGTGTTCTAGATTAGCTATGCCCAAACCACCATAGCATTTCGGCAAGCACACCACCTCCCAGCTGATCCATGGTAAGCCCCTGTTTTTTGTTTGCGACTTTCCCCAAAGGAAATTCCTGCATAGCGCCTCTATTCTTCTCACAACCCACTTCGATAGCTCAAAACAGGTCATTGTGTATATAGGAACACTACACAGAACCGAATTTATCAGTTGAACTCGACCCCCCTTTGATAAAAATTTTCCGGTCCAACCCTCTATTCGTGATTCAATCTTTTCTAGTAGAGGTATAAAATCTTGCTTGCACGGTTTTCTGATTGTGAGAGGCATTCCTAAGTAGGAAATAGGCAATTGAGTTTGGGTACATCTCATTACTGTTGCTACCATCAAAGTTTCTGATTGATCAAGGTTTATTGGATAGAAAGAACTCTTGTCAAAATTAATCTGCAATCCCGAGACTTTAGAGAAAAGGCGCAGAACTAATTTAAGAGTTATCATGGTAGGCAAATCAGCATGTGCAATGACAGCAGTATCATCGGCATACTGAAATGTAAGTATTGAGCTTTCTAATTTAGAAGAGATGGGCATTTCTAGAGTGCCATTAACACGGTTAATCATCCGTTGGAGAACATCCACTGCTATTAGAAATAACATGGGTGATAGAGGGTCACCTTAGCGCAAACCCCGCTTATGCGGGAAATATTTAGATTCTTCACCATTTATGACAACTCTAGACATAGAGGTTTGAAGCAACATTGTTATCCACCTTATCCATTTTGATGGAAACCCTCTGGAATGCATCACCCGCATTATAAATTCCCAATTAATAGAATCAAACGCCTTCGCAAAATCTATCTTGAAGAAAACAACCACTTGACTAGATTGAGCTACATGGTGCAAGATCTCTCTAACCACCAAAATTTTTTCAGAAATTTGGCTACCTTTTATAAAAGCCGATTGGTTGACAGATATGAGTTGAGATAGGAAAACTGAGAGTCTTGTAGCAAGTAATTTTGAGATGATTTTTGGGATTAAGCTAATAATACTTATCGGCCTAAAGTCTTTGGGTTCATTAGCATCTTGTTTTTTGGGAATCATCACAATATTGGCTGTATTTAAGGGGGTGAGATCTATATCTTCACTATATAAATCATGTACCAAGTCAATATTTTCATGCTTAATTTCAGTCCAGTAGGTCTTTGCAAATTCGCTAGGAAGGCCATCTGGGCCCGATGCCTGATTATTGGCTAGATGGAAGACAGTGCTTTCAATCTCATGCTCAGTAAATGGATCTACTAAGGATTGTAGGTTTGGGTCATTCCCATATAAAACAGTAGCATCAAAAACATCAACTTGAGTTTGCGTACCTAGAATTGACTTCATATGGTTGAGAAACAGAGTTCGGATTTGGGCTGGATCCACAATTTGTTGACCATCCACAACCAAGGCATGAACTGTGTTGATTCTGTGCCTTGCTGATGCATAGTTGTGGAAGAATTTTGTATTGTTGTCACCTTCAGAAAGCCATCGACATCTAGATCGCTGCTGCCACCGAGTTTCAATAATTGATGCAAGAGCATAGGCCTTCTCACGCCATATCTTTCTCAATACAAATTGCGGCTGAGATAAAGGTTGAGACTCCTCCAATTGATCCATTGTCAAAATGTTTTCTTTGTACTGTATGAGCTCCTTGTCAAGCTGCGAATGAGATTGCAGATGCCGAATGCGCAATTGCTGGTGCATAAGAGCTATTCTTTGACTTATCACGTGTGTATTCGGCCTTGCTTGATCATTAAGCTGCCACATCCTTTTAACAACCTCTTTGACCTGTGGATAAGCAAGCCAAAATTTTTCAAATTTGTATTGATTTCGGCTTGTCTGGAGTTGCTTACATGTGAGGAGTAATGGTGCATGGTCAGAAACGATAACTTCTAAGGCAGAGAGAGAAATAGGTGGGAAGCTATCTGACCACTCCTGTGTTAAAAAAGCTCGATCCAGTTTCGACATTGTTGGTGCTGGTCTCTTGTTACTCCAAGTGAATTTCCTATTTTTGATAGGCACATCAATTAATTGGAGCTCGCCTATGAGATCATTGAATTCACTCATCAATCTGAACCCCCTCATATCGCCTGTGCGATCCACTAACCACCAAACAAGATTAAAATCACCAATAATAATCCAAGGTTTAGAAATATTATTAGCCAATCTTCTGGTTTCTCGTATGAATTCTAGTTTCCCCTCATCACAGCTCGGCCCGTATACATTTGTGATCACAAACTCTTTC
This sequence comes from Carex pumila, assembly GCA_033356055.1. Taxonomy (NCBI): domain Eukaryota; kingdom Viridiplantae; phylum Streptophyta; class Magnoliopsida; order Poales; family Cyperaceae; genus Carex; species Carex pumila. The sequence goes on along the minus strand of JARJHM010000131.1, from coordinate 164,449 downwards.
CCTGAACTAGCTTGGAGTAACAACACAGAGATCAAGTGAGGTGTTGACCAGGAAGATAGTAAACAGTAACTTTTTTCCATGCAATAATACAACCTCCTGCTGAACCTATCGCGTCAATGAATGCACATTGTTTTTCAAAAAACGACGGTAGCATTGTTGAGATATAAGCAAACCCCAAACAACTTAGTTTCGTTTCTTGCAAACAAACAATATCACAACGAGAAGATCTTATGACATTCCTTATCACCAAACACTTCTCCAAACTTTCCAAACCTCGACAGTTCCATGATAGCACTTTTATTTTTTTGAAAGACATTAAAAACGTATTACACAAAATCAGCACAGAAACCATTCAGTTCTGTCACTGCAACTCCTCATCAGAGCCATCGTCATCTTCAGACAGGGGATCAAAAATAGAAGTGCTATCTTCTAGTACAAAATTAGGGTCATGATCACTTAGCACATGTGTTCTCTCTTCATTATCTTCTTTAAGGGCAGAAGTAACTTGATCAATTTGAAAACCAATAGCCTTTGCAATTTTGGAGCAGTGTTGGAACTCCACTTGAATTTCGACCAGACCCTCATCATTTGTAATAGTTGCTTTGGGCTTTGCAAAACCTGCCTTACCTCCTTTTGACCGGGCTTGTTCTCTCATCTTCCTTTTCATTTTCGTGGATTCTAACAACAGCCTTTTCTTTTCTTGTCTAGTCAGCTCAACCAAAGGTTTTAGCCCATGGGCTTCTTTTTCCTGTCACATGGCGCCAGCTAGTTGTGTAATAGGTAGGTAGCTGTCATCCTGCTGACCCATTATTGCCTTGTTTTTATTTATGTGCAGGATCCGTGGCTGATTGAAGGAAGCTTCCTTAATCAGGTTATTATTTCCTTTTGGGGAAACAACACTAATAGGGACCGATTGCACTTGGATGTCAATCCCTTGAGAATCTTGCACTTTTGATATTTGTTGTTGCCTCTTCTCTGCTACATCTTGTGGTGTCAGTATATCCTCTCTTACAATCTGACTCGCTACAGCATTACCCTCCACATCAATGAAAGGAATTAATAATATCCCCTCCGTACCTGCGCCCAATATTGGAGGCAAATCCACCTCACAGTTTGCACCCTGATTTTCTGCGTTGGATAAATCATGATTGATTTCTTCAGTCGGATTTTCTGTGGTAATCCCCTTCTGTAGTTCTCCTCTTGGATCTTCTGTGACTATATTCTGTAATAGTTGTGCATCCTGGGTATTCCCTAGCCCCTCCTCCATTGATCGAGCTCCACGGAGCACTGCCTGAACCCCTGTCGGTAGTGACTGAAAATCAATGCCTTGACATAATTCCTCCAGCACCTTCCTCGAGCCAATGAAGTGATCATCTATACTACCCGAGGTGGTTTTATCGGATGAAGTAGATGAGTTGGATAAGTTTGGGCATGCCATTGGGGGAAGGAATTTCTCTTTTGGCTGAGGGAGTTCAGATGGCTTGTAGACTTCACCTTCTATGCATGCCTTTGGTATTACATTGACTAGTTTTTCAAGTCCACCAATTCTATATGCAATTTGATGTGGTATTAACGAGAGACTGGAAGTGGCCACAAATACTGTCCAACATGCAATATCTCCTTCCATGATCTGATTCACCGTGTCCAGATACGTACCAATGGCGCTCATAGCTCTAATTATATTTTGCTCTCTGTATAAATCAAGAGGAATGTCTACAAGATCCAACATCACCTTGTATCGTGGTACCACGACCTTTGCATTTTCTAGGGGACACCATAAACTGAAGGAGAAGCCTTCATCCCATACCCTTGATGGAATGCTTTTAATGAACCTTGTTGGGTCAATCCATATGGGAAGCAAGATGACATATCGAGATCTGGTCATTATACCGACAGAGATGTCAGATGCCTTGACCAATCCTGATGAGGCTGCATACTGACCCACTTGATCAAGAGTAAGGTCAACCTCCAAAGATGGATTGTACATGATAACAGCATTGTCGAGCTTCCCCATTTCTTCATAATAATGTTCATCCCTTTCAATGAAACAAACTATCTTCTGAGGCCGATCATCTGGCAAGTCTATCGGATAGAGATTGCCTTGAAACAATTCCTCAAAATGAGGTTCATTCCATTTGTCTATTGTCTTTGTCGGTGTATCAACATTGGTTTGGGTTTGATCCCCAATCCTACAAAAGCGGCCAATGAGGCCTTGACCCCAGCATCTACCACATCTTTTAGGGTTTTGGCACCGAGAAGCACTATGTCCCATTCGGCAACATTGGAAACACCGACCCTTCCATTCAACGTAACAGGAGGATGGGAACTGCAGTTGTGATGCACAGCGAGGAGAAACATAGTAGTCGCCATTTGCACTCCGGGGTGGCTTGCTGTTGGTAGTCGGTTGGTTGTTAGGTTTAGGTTGTGGGTGGGGATAGGTGGGGGCTGTATGTACCATGTCGGCGTAGGAAGGTTGGGTGGAGTAGGGTTTAAAGGTGGTTGGGTGAGTGGTTGTACGGGTGTTGATGGTCTTTGAGGGCTTGGTCTTCCGTCGGGTTACTAGCTGCCATGGTTCCTCCATCCAACTCTCTGGACTCCGTGATCTGATCTGAAAAATTTACTGTGTAATTGTTGTTTACTTTTTTTTTCTAACATTTATTTAACTTAATTCATTGCAGAAGCTAATTGGGTCAAAAATCATCGTCAAATTGTGAGTTGAAACGTTGATTATTCATCCTTGATTAAAATCATTAATCTAAATATTGAACTGTTTGTTTTATTTATTGGTGATATTTCCGAGCTACATTCTACTAATATTGAAATGCTAAAAAAATAACAGTTTGTCAATCACAGAAAAACCAAATTCAATATCAAGCAAATAATATGATAAATAGAAAAAATAAATAATAAATAATGATTTTCATGCTTTCATTTATACATGTCACCTTAATCGCATCTAATAGCAGGTACAAAATATCTTGCATAGACCATTTATGAAAAAATGGACAAATCAAATTGAAATGGTTTTATTCGTTTTCTATAGAGTAATATATATACATGAAGTCCTCTGACTTTTTTTTTAAGGTCAGAGCCCATGAACCCCTGACAATTTTCATTTAACAAGAAAAAATATTTCCAGCATATTATTTAGAATTACATGTGCCAGCAAGTGCAGAAACGTGTATTAGTTCCTAATTCACTAATCTAATTGCTCTGGTGAATCTCTCACTCCATTTCTATCATCTCTTGCGGTCTTCCCATTGTGAATTCCCATGTATTTACACATAACACATTGTTTATAATTATGGAAGAGAGGAATTTGAACAAAATATAATACACTAATGAATCAGAACATCCATCCTGGTATATTATTCAATTTTATAAAACAAGGGTAAAATTGCTCATTCAGAACTTACAACAGTTTGGGGGTAAATCAACGGGAATAGAGAATAGAGAAATACAACTTTATTCAATTTAGTTATTGACTAAATCAACGGGAATGGATTGATATAGGACTGGTATAGTGTAATAAAAAAAGGAGGCCGCTGGAGAGCAATAGAAGGGTCTCGCGATAGAAAGGATAATGGCAGAAGCGTAGCACAATAGAGCCAGAACAAAAAGATTACGTCATAGCAGAAAGATTAAAAAAATGACGCTATGTTCATATAACGTGTCATAAATTAATAACACCATAGCTTTTATGGTCCAAAAATACTATAATATCCCTATAGCGTGCAACTTCTACACGCATTATTTACTAATATCCCTACCTAATTAGTTAGTTAAAATCACATGGATAAACTAAAGGTATATAAATAGATGTTGTGCATATACATGATAAAGTATAAATATATGCACCATTAATGACATCATATATAATTTTAGAGCATTTTGCTAATTACAAATTAATAATACTTTCTAATTAAATAATTTGTGGTTAGGAATGGAATTCTGCATGTGGGATTATTGTATGCATGCGGTTGAATTTGAACAAAGAAAAATATACGACGTAAGCAGTTCAGTATATGATTCGCGACAACAAGAGTAATGGAATAATGCGAGGATTAGATCCAGATAGATATATTTCAGAAGAGAGAAATTGCAGAGAGTTGTTGAGGAGGTGGTAAAGATCACTAAGCAAGAGGATCGCTACTTGAGTTCTTTTTAGAGATCAAACTGGGAGAGAGAAACAATAAGAGCATTAATTGAGTCTAGGATCTTTAAGTATTGAAGAAAGGAATAGTATAATTATTCTAAAAGAAAATATCAATAATTGTAAGTACAAATTACACTATAAGATTTAAAAATATATAATCTATAACATAAGTACTATTTAAATAATTGAGTAAAATAAAAATAAACTGACCCTTAATTAGTGAATTGCTCAATATTGATATATTAGTAAAGTTTCTTAAATGTTTTTTTCATAGCCTGTTTAGGCTGAGTGAATAAATATTTCAAGATTTACACTAATCAATTTGGTAAAACATATTATATCTATTTCTTATTAGTTTATATATTTATTGGTTTTCTCCAATTACTCATTGCAAAATTTAGGAGTAACTAAAATTATAAATAGTATATATATGTACTAACATATTTTATCATATATTTTAAATAAAATTAATAAGACCCCTTTCATAGTAAATTTGTACTCTTTTGTAATATATAACAAGTTAAGAGTCAACATCAATTATATATTAAAATAGTTAAATAAGAGTTCGGCAATATTTACATGAAAACACAACATTTGAGTGTAAATACATGCAAAACTCCTTTTTTTTCTATCTGAGGCAGAGGCAAAAACTCAAGTTGTACCCATTGTACAATAATCTAGTTTTTTTTTAGAAAAAATAAAATTCAAGTATATAATACTTTTATAAAAATATAAAGATCAATTTATAATGTATATAACATTTTATCATAAAATATATAACAAAATCATATAATAATTATCAGCTTTTAAAAAAATTATGGGACTAATTGATTTTCATTTGCTAATTCATATCTCTCCGCCTCTGCTTCCCGCCCGCTCCTTCATGTCTCTTTTATGACACATGCACTTCTCTTAGTTCTCTAGATATTAATTTTGATATGCAATATAACTAGATATTAATTTTGATATGCACATATATTGGATCGTGTCTCTTTTATGACACATGCAAAACTTCATTAGATATTAATCTTGATAGGCACATGATATGTTGGGTCATGCATGTCATAAACGAAATTAAAGTATATGCATGCTTTAATTAGACAATAAAGAAGTAAAAAAACAAAATAGTTTTTCATTATAATAAAGATTTTGAAAATGATGATTAATTAATTATAGTATATAGAACATCACTTTATTTACTTGAATTTTAAAATATTCATCCCTTAATAGTATAGATATAAAAAACGGACTTCTACTCTTCCCATGCGATTTGTAAGACGTAGTTAGAAATTAGAAATAGATGGGCCAAAAATTAAAAGATATATAACATTTTCTTATTTTTAATTCACTATTCCATGTGCTTATCGAAAAGGCAGCACACATATAAATAGAAGCAACGTTCTGCATTTTTGTTATCAAACAGCTTGTGATTCCTTAATTTTAACACATTAATTGTTGATGTTTGTAATTAATATAATAATGACAGCTTTCAGTTTCTACAGTCTTAAACGTGCCTTTACAAGGATACATGTAATATATGGAAATGAACAAAATATATCACAGATTGAAATCCTTAATTAGTATCTGCTTAGTTAACTAACAGAGAACCCTCTCTAGTAAGAGAAAAAAAGAAAAGAAAATCATAGTGCTCAGCGGACAGATATATATCTAACATAACATGCTATATATCTTGTACGATGTTCAATTTATAAAGAAATAAAGACACACATGTAATGATGTAAAATACCAGTTGGGACAGAAGCGTCACAGAAACAAGCTAGAGCAGCAACATACAACCGACTAAACTTTAATTGTGACACGAAAAGACTCGAACAAAAGCATACAATATAAAATTGAAAAACTAATTATATATTACAACAAAAGAAAAAGATACCATCAGACGATTAAAGACCTAAACAAAGTGATTTTGGTTTCATGCAGCGCACAAATTAACTATAGAATCTGTATACAGATATATATAGCTGCATGAAGCAATTAAACACTGCTCTGTTAAAATCTTTACCCATATGCATATGCATATGCATATGCATGAGACCCTTTACAAGAAAGATCACTTGGTTCCAACATTTCTATCTCTATCTGCCATTGGATTTGTTCCCGCTTCGATCATGTTCACGCTTCGAGGGCCTCGATTTGTCATAGAACATAAAATATCCTATTGTTCCGGCAACAACTACACCTGCTACAGCCCAGGTGGTTGGGCTGTACCGTCGAAACATGCCGCAACCTCTGCTGTACAAACCACAGCCACCAGGTGGGACCCTCTTTGCAGGATCGTCCGCCACTGCTCTCATGTATTGTCTCCACATCTTGCTATCTTCTCAAGGTTTCTAATTAAAAACGGTTTACAAATTAGACTCATCGTCTTTATTTATTTATAAAATTTGGAGTCAATAGGCGGTGCTGGCATCGGAGCGGGGACACGTGGACGGCTCAGGGCTTTGTTGGTGCGTGACACGTAGCTATTTACTGGATGAGATAGACACTTTAATTTCAATGGATGTACATTACACTTTTTTTTTTTTTTTTCTTATTAGTTTTTGTTTGGGCATAAATTTACGATCAGGCTGGATTTGAATTGGGCCGAGAAACGTGGTTATGTTATGTGAATAATATTTCTCATGTGTAGCTCAACTAAAAATAAAGAAATGACGGATCAGAGAATGCATCGTCGATACGTCGTGGTTAAAAGCTAAAACCCAGGTATCAGATACAGTAAGTCTTTATCCTCCGAAGGAACAAAATATTTGAGTTTAGATTACGTCTGTCTTATTATAATGCAATAAAGAAATGATTAGAAAAATTAAAGCCCTATTAGTTTTCTGTTCAACCCCGTAAAGCAAACATCGTATCGATGTCTCCAAAGGGATCAGCACACTGCACTTAAAACAATTAATGCTGATGTTTTGTGTTCGCTACATAAAGAAAATAATATATTTTAAAACATCCTAAAAAGAACCCATGTGCGAAAAACATCCTGAAACTGTTCTATCCAAACCCAGATTCTTTTGGCCAACCTGCAAGTGACAAACAAATGATTTACATTCTCTTCAAATGAATAAAAATGACATTGTGTAGAGCCAATCCAACCTTTTTTTTTTTAATGCTTTTTGGCAAGGATTTTTTTTGTTAGCTACCAATCACATAAATGCTCCAATTTTGAGGAAAATTGGTAATTTCTATCATATTTTGTGCTGTTTTTGAACTCCGATGCAGCATAAAAGAGCATATAAAGATTTAACCGTACAAGCATTAGAAGGGTCTCATCTCCAAGAGATTTTATCGTATGTATGAGTAAATGCTTTGCTACTAATTAAATGTAAAATTTATATCTATTCTATCGTTAGCATTGCTGTTAGAGATCTACGAAATTGCAATATATTCCATATTCATTTAACATGGAGACCAATTAACTTGACCTCCCAAACTACATTTTCCGCATCAATACTTAAAGCTGACATCACTTATTGAATGGCAGATGTTTTTGCTTGTGTATGCAAACAATGTATATTCGCTCGACGGCTGTACCACATGCAGACAACTGTTAGCTCTAGAGGAAACCTTTTCTTGAACCAAAACATGTCAAAATTTTCTGGTACTAATCCAAACCAATGGGTTATATATTGTCCCGGATCGGTTTTAAAAGATACATCTGATCTGACAGTGTTGTTCTTATATCATAGATCTTTATGAGCACTTTTAATACAGGTAAACTGATTGACAGCGCAATATGAAACAAACCAATGGGATGCAAAAATATACTCCCAGTTTAAAACAAACCATCCTCCCTAATCTCAAGTATTTCCATTAACCACAACAGTCAACTCTCAAATTTTTAAATTTTACTATTTGCTATCCCAAAATTACAATTCCGTTGAAACTTTCTTTAAAACAAACCAATGACAAGCATACAATAAATGCAATGCACGGTAATAACAGTTTACTCTTTTCTTTTCTTTGTTTTTCTTTTTGATTGTATACAATGTATGTTACAAGATTATACAAGTATAAAATTACAACAACTAGCACTTAATGCTTGATACTTTAATAAAACCATGAAGATAGATATTTAAAGGGGTTTTAGTCTTCCAGTTCCCCTTTCACATTACCCAAAATTACAGGGTGTAATTTAAACTTGCCTTGAATATAAAAATAATAATAAATATTTACAATTGACATGCCCCAGCCCACCTAATAGAATAACAAAATAACATAGCTATGAGTGTTCACATGATTTTATTCCAAGCTTGCAAATTGGTCCCTGAGCTATCACATAAATTAAATAGGTCTCAGAAATTTCCATTTCCCTGCATTCTGTCCCTCCATCAGGAACTAAATTTCTCTGCCTTAATACCCCCCACCACCACACACACACAAGAATAATAATATTTCAGGGACCAATTTGGTACAAACAAAATTTAGCAACCAATTTGCATTTGGTGAAACTTGAAGGACCATACCAAAAGGCACCATGATTTTGTTCAATTCTAAAGAGGCATGAGTCGCCGACACTTCAAAAACCAAAGGAAAAAACAAAAAATAGAAAAGCCACCCAATCCAGAGATACTTAGTACCCATTGAAAGGCACCTGTTTGTTGGAAGAAAGGAATTTCAAAATTCATTCCGAATATCCCTGCAATAACCCCAAAAATCGCAACCACAAATGTAGCAGTTGTGAGCAGCAGCTCGAATTGTATAAGCTGATTCCTTACATTGTCCTAAATCAGAACAAAAAAAAAAAGACAAATAACCAACAGAACTGTATGTTATTGATGTTTCTTCCCACAAATGCCATTAAGCAGCAACTAGGCCCACTTAGCCTTGATTTTAGGTTCACTATTTGCAACCTTGCTGCCTTTCAAACCAGATATTACCTCAACTAAATAAGAAAGTTTTAAGTTCTTTTTTCATGTTAACTTTTAGAAAATTGAGAACTAATTCAGGAATAGATGCTATATCCTGGTAATCTTTAGAGAAGTAACAGTCAGGTCAAGTATTGACATTTAGTGTCTGATATTGTACTGGTACAAAACAGCACTAATCCTTAATATAAGTTAATAAATTGATATTTTTTTACTACAGTAGGTGAGATATTTACCAGCTGAATATTAATGAAGTCCTCTGTGTCATCAATATATTCTTTAAGCTGAAAATCATAAAATTAAACATGTCACCTTCAATAATCAAAATAGATTAAGAGAAGTACGGAAATAAATAATGAAGCAAATCAAATTGCCACATAGATTTGTTTATATGAATATCAATATGCAGATAAAAATATTTGTTGTTTGAAATCAAATCCACAAATTGCTCAAAAGGAAAAAATCAGTAAAACGTAATGTATACTCCTAATAGTAATCTTAATATCATGGGCATCATTGCAAAAGTAAGCTATGTATTATGGACAAGAATTTTAAGTCAAACACAAACTACTTCACCTTACATGAAGTAGGGATGAAAAAAAATGGTATTTTGGGTGGTTTTTGTAAAATATGAGATACTGTGCTTGATACTTTCCATTTGTTGAACAAGGTTGTCTAATAAGCAAAGGAGAGAAAAAAAGAAAGAAAAGGTGAACAAAATATAAAAACCACATTACCGAAGTAAGCTTGTTGAGAGAGCTATCTATCATCACAAAATATGCCTCAAGCATCATCTCCAACTCCTGAATATGCTCAATTGCATTCTCTGAACTCCTTACACTACTATCCTGCCTACTTCTAGCTATACTCAGTGTTTTTTCCAACCTGTGGGAGTCAGGTGGAGATGAAGCAGGGGATACTGGTGCGGAGACCGATATCCCAGTTCCAAGTGCTGAAGAATTAAACGCTAAAGCTGGATGGTCACCTATGAAAGACATCTCCAACATGTGTTGCCTTTTCTCCGTCAGGTACATCTCAGCCATATCTCCGTCATCATCCATTAAATGCTCTATTTCCTCTCTAACCTGTTATTATTTATAACAAAGTAAACGATTATTGAGTCAGGGACCCAAATTTGGGACCTGGTACAGGTTTTTTTTCCTCTTTTGAAGAGAACTCTTCAAGTCCATCCCTAAACTTCAGGCTTTGCTAGAATTAATTCCCAAAATTATAGACTATACAGTTCGCGATGAGATATTTCTGTAAAAATTCTCAATGTGTGATCTCTCTTAAGACCAGGTCTTTAATATCGTGGGATCACACATGATGTGACAAATAAGTAACATTAGTAATCATATATAGAGGACAATGAGAATAAGCTAGTAACTAAAAATCTTTACAGCAAAATTCTTAAATATTAAACTAAAAAGTTCTATCACATTCGAATCAAGAAATCAACCAATATGTGTTTATTTGTTTTATAAAATACTTAATTTCCTTCTTCTTCTTTTGTTGATATTCATCTCTACGAATTATTCTTTCCTATAATGGGTTGTAATTAAAGCATAACAGTCAAGTTAATTATCACATGATCTGTTTTAAGTGAAAAGTCTGTGCATAAACTGTAATTTCTCATTATACGCACTCAATCATTTTAGTAACTTTTGTGTGCAGTAAGGACAATCTGTTTATTTAGTTATGAGAAACTCAGCTGTTTTGAACCCTTTACTTATTATGAAATTTTGCAATGAAAAGTGGGATAAGAATTAGAATTCTGATCCCTCATTCAAATTATTTATTTCTTTTGCATTTCATATTTTTAATGAACCACATTGGTCAATAGCAACATTTGTTCAGGAATTCATCTAAACAAAAAAAGGCTTATTGCCTAATTTGGAACATTTGTTTCAGGAATTGCATTTTACCTTATTTTTGTCCTTTCACATGACCCTTTTGTTTCGAATCTACAATTTATAGAGACCAGACTGGATTAAGACTTAAAAATCAACTATGGACAATAATAGAATATGTCACAGCAATACCAGATCTCTCATTTAAATTATTTATTATCTATTCATTTCACATTTTTAATGAACCAAATTGATAAATAGCAACATTTGTTCCGGAATTGATCTAAATAAAAATAGACGCTAATCACCTAATTTGGAGTATTGGACCATGCCTGAGTATTTGGGACTAAATGAGCAATTGCGTTTTACCTTTATTTTTGTCATTTCAAGAGACACTTGTTTGAATCTACAATTTATAGAGACCAGACTGGAGTAAGGCTTAACTAAAACTATGTCCAAGAAAAAATATGTCACAGCAATACAATTATTGGACATTTCGAGGAACAGTATAAACCATAAGAAACTTTCAGCGTCAACCAAGAAGTTGCAATTGCATCTAGTGCAACTTATCAGATATCTTCAGGTACTTAATACCAAATAGGTTTATGCTAGTGGCTGAAATCTCAAATATTATCCCAGTTTTAATGTATGCACACATTTATGTATATCAGAAAAGGGAAAAACGGCGAGATTTTAAAATTACCTTTTGAACCCTTCGAGTCAATGCAACAAGACGGCTTTTTAATCGCCTAACTCGTTCCAAATTTAAGGTACTTATTTTGGATGTCAGTTCATCTAGCAATGGATATGCTTCGATTTCTAGTTCAGCAGACTATTCCAAATACAAACACAAAAAAAAATTATAATTAGTACCTAGAATAGCAATATTGCAAGGCAATGTGTAACTTGAACCAATACAAAGATATGATTTAACAATTTTAGCCATAGTTGAATTATCTCCAACCTATATCATGCAAACACCAAAAGCTATCCAAATTAAACCAACAAAAGGGGTGTGTGTGTGTGAGAGAGAGAGAAGCTTAGACAAAATCAAATCAGTACCCCACTACAATAGCTCCTGTCAGATCCTACAAATACATCCCCAGGTGTTTTCTAAGTCATGGTGATACCAATACTAGTACAAAACATAAAAATGATTCACAGTTATAGATAAATGCAGATGTTGTGCTTAGATAAAGTTTTGGGCAGTGGATGTGTTCTATTCCACATAGAAATTCTAAATTCAGTGAAAACAATATAATAAAGTGAGAGAAATATACCATCTAGTTACTTACAGCTATTTCTTACCGGTTATTGCAATATAATATGGTCAACTTCAGATATACCTTTATAATATGACATCCACCAATAATTCCAATATTAAAATAAGGAAGAAAAGGAACTTATGTGGAATAAATTAAAAATCATTAAAAATCAAAGAGGGATGGAGCATAACATGAGAAGCAGCTTGTCGTTGACTAACTATAAAGGGAAAACAAACTCAAACTTCAATGGAAAATTGGTACTATTAATGTAACCAATAATTAATTGAAAGGTTCAATAAAGTGTGAGATTGCGTATGAAGATGAATGAATTCTATAATAAATGGAAAGCACAGATTTAACAAAATGTCTGATGGCTTTTGGAAAAGCTCAATGGTCAAAACCTTATTGACAGAGACATAGTTAACAGGAAAGGACAATATTATCAATCTAAAATCAATTCTCACGCCGTATATAATTATTTCATGAACTACTACAAAATCTTAGTTTTTGCAGGCTTCTGTATTAATTTCCCCTTTCTTAAGTTCACAAACTATAATATGACCATATCTGTTGAATAAGCAAAACCTAAGCTGTACTACGATAATGAAGGCATGAATCCCTCTCTTATTAAAAGTAATTTGGTCAACTGTAGATGATAGTCTTAAATTTATTGGCCATGCTAATTTCTTAATCAAGTCAAAATAATTTTATTTTCATTACCATTCTCGTCAAGTCATGTACGTCTATGGTACCAGTATGAAACTGACAACCAGACTGGCCTTAGTTGCGTGGTAAACAAACCTCAATTTCAACTGGTTTAGGTTCTTCATTACTTTTATTTCCTTATTTTTTTTTTTTTTTTAGAAAATTGGTAGTGGCTGTTTCCTTATTTATTAACCAAGTGCTGAACCCTCAAAATACACCTAGTGTTCCAAAAGGCCAGATTATTTGAACTGTCATACCTGAGAATCAAGGAAAGAACAAGCAACCTCAAGAGCAAGCTCCAGTGCTCTAAACTCAAATGGCAACCGGTCAGTAGCCTCACCTGTGGCCTCGGCCTCAGCTGCAGCTGACATCCTCCTCTGCAATTCAACAGTGTATTGCAAAACACAAGAATCCAGAGAATTCAATAAGAGCAACTCATCCGCTGTGATAATACACCTAATCTGCTCGAGATTGACTACTATGGCTTTCTCACGGCCGAGGATAGTAGACGGGTAGACAAAGAGAGGATCAAGGAGGCGCAGATCTCTGGCAGGGAGGTCACATCGACGCATGATAGATATTTTGTCCGCCTCGATGATGGAGGAGGCACCTGTAACAGCGTCGATGCGGATCCAGGAGCGGGGACCGGTGGTCGATCGCTTTTTGTGCGTTGAGGGGCTGAAGGAGAAGCCGGGGCGGCGGGGACCAAAGGCGGAGGAGGAAGAGGGGCGAGGGAGTGACGGGGAGGAAGCGGAGGTGGAGATATGTGTAGGCGACTTGGGATTTATGCGGCGGAGGAGGGGCTCGGCCGCCATGGCCGGAGATGGTGGAGATAAGGCGGGTATGATATGATAGTAGTGTTGTCGGAAGGTATGGGAAGTTAGTAGTGGAGGGAGAGCGGAGATGGTTGCGAGAAGTGGGGGGGGAATGGAAAATAATTAGTTATTTATATGTCTGATCAGGCGGAGAATAATGATTTACTGCTGATCAGACTTCACGAGAAGAAACTGAACTATTCCATCCTTTATTCCTTTTCCCTTGCGGGAAGGAATTTCATATAAATAAAATATATATATAACAAATTATTAGTGGATGGCTTCGTCTTCCTTGTATTTTTTTTTTTCCACTTTTTCTTGATGGTGTCAGTAAGTTTCGGCTCCTAACCAATTGCAAGGACGCCTTAACAACTCCTAGCGAGGTCTGGACCGTCTGATACAGTTTGAGCGTTTACAGCAATTCCGATATCCACAGATGCGTGATTCACTTTTTTTTTTTTTTTTTTTGAGGAATCGCATGAAAAATGATGGCCGAACTGCCGAAGCCGATATTTTACGGATTTTAAAAAATTAATTCACCATCAAAACTGATTGACTACGACGCTAGATTTCATTCGGTGTTATATATATATATATATATATATATATATATTTTTCATTTGTGATTTACAATGATTTAAATAGCGCTTATCGCGTTATAGCGGCCGGGTTAAAAAAATTACGCTATACCCAAATAGCGGCGCTATTTGGACATAGCGCCATAGTTTTTATGGGAGAAAAACCCTATAGCGCGCTATTTAGAACACTGATCATTTATATAAATTTCTAAGATTTTTCTTTTTAAAACTGATCAATTATTTTGCACTATAACTGTACATTACAACATGAGGAGGATTCAAATATCTTCATTTTTTTTGTATCTCCATCATACCTTTATTTTTAAGAATGTTAACAAATCAAAATTTAAATTATAAATGTTAAAATAGAATCGTTAGATGTGATCTATGTTATTTTCTCTTTGTGTATAAAAAAATCATATTTTAATTTTATTTTGATTATCATCAAGAGCTTGTAAAAAATATATTTTTTTGAATAATTTATAGATGTTGATTTTTCAACTTATTGCACATAAAAATATAATTGAAAAGTGGTAATTTTTTATGAACATATAGAGAAAATAACATAGATCACATGCGACGGTTTTATTTTGACATTTATGATTTAAATTTTGATTTATTAGAGTTTTTAAAAATTAAGACATGATGGAGACACAAAAAATGAAAACATTTAATTGAACCGTCATCTTAAAACATAATGTAAAGGACAGCTATATTATTTTTTAAAGATTTTGGTCTCTTTAACTGGACAATATATTTAAAAGTTTCAAATTTTATAAATATCTGGAATCAACGATTTTCTATATAAGAAAATGCAAGAGAATTTGGAGCTGATGGCAGTATTTTTATTTTTATTTTTTTAAAAAAAAGAGAGATTGTGATAGTAATATGAAACGACTAGACTGATAAGCAATTAAGTAGCCACCAACAAATTTGGTATTTCAGGTAGCCATCGACAAGTATGATAATTATGGCAGAGATCGATGAGAGATGATTGATGTTTCTGATAGCCATCAAACAAAAACTCAGATTTTCTAATAACCATAAAAGATCTTTACGTTGACTTAAAAAGGCTACATGATACTTGATAGTAGCAGATGGAACCTAACAATTATCCAATACATTTTTTTTTTTTTTCATTTCGCTCCTTACAATTAAATACCCAAATAAATAGTGTGGATTTCAGTTGACAACAAAATAGAAGTGTATCATTTAAAAAAAAAAAAAAATTTTTAAAAAGTGTCAATAGTTCGGATCAACAATTTTTTATTTTTTTATTAAATGGGTCGGGTTCAATCCGACCCGACAAGGATCGAGAATGCTTTCATCAGTATACTAATACTGTGCGGACGAATCACAGGTCAATCAAACCCTACCCATTAAAGTTTAAAGATATGTTAAATATAGTAAGTACTATTATTAAAACATAAAAATGAATTGATCTAACGAGTATAAACTTTTTGGATTTGTTACCTGGCCTCTAAATTTTATAATTCAAATTAAGATACTGTTGGTAAAATCCTACTGTTTGTTCAATGATTGAGAAGGGGTCTTGCTAATGTTTTCTGAAAAAGTATTCTTGCTATCCTTTTTATCTTCCATGAAATCCACACCAATATTAATTAATTCCCATAACTGACCATTGTACATCTGCCCATATCATGGGCTAATTAAATGCCATTAATTATTACCCACAAATATATAATAGTATCTGACCGTGGTCCGTGGAGGCTTTAAAGTGGAATCCGCATACTGTTTAATTGATCGGCACATATTTATATTGTAAAAAGTTGTACACTTGAGATGCAGTATATTTAATAACTGACTGTATTTTCTCAAATATTTGACAAACTCTTAACATAAAAATGAAATCCTTGACTAATATTCACATGTGCTGATGTGCATCGACATATTGTTTATATGTTATACAAGGACTATATATGCACATCGCGTTTCAAAACATTGGTAATGTCATAATGCATTATCAATAAGCTCTACTGTTTGCTAGAAAAGACAGAAAAAAAAAAAGTCAAATACAAGAAATAAGGCAAAAAATTAGATACTAAATCTTCCAAGTCCCTTACAAAATTTACCAAACAGCACATGCAATAAGTAAAAATTAACATGAAAGCAGAAGTGTTTTTAGCAAGTTTTACTGCATATACTTTGCATTCGCCGACTCCCTTTCGATCAGAACAGAAAATAAAGCTGCAATCTTTAACGAACGATTGGCATACCTGAAAGTGGGCACAAATCAATCCATTTCTACATTATTATTTTTTTTTTGAGGAAAATTTCCACATTAATTTATTAGTCACACTCTTGTTGTATCAGAAACATGAGATTGGCTTCCGAAAAGAAAAAAAAAAAAAAAAAACACAAGTCAACAACCCAACAAAATCAGATTAAAAGGTAACCTTAGGTCCCACCCAGGCCAGGCGGCATTCCTAAGCTCTTTGCAAGATCACCCATTCTCTCTTTCATTGTCTACAATAAAATTAAGAATATGTTAGGAAATACAGGTAAAAGTGCAAAATTTTCTTCCATGTTTTTTCTTTTTTAATTGTGTCTGTTTTCAGACCTGGACACTCCTCTGATGCGCATCCTTGTATGCTTCTGTGACCAGTAAAGAGAGTTTCTGTGCAAAGAGAATATATTGCAATTAAAGTTTCAAAAATCTTCTCCTAGATTTAAACAAGAGTACTTCAATAGGAATACTTCTACCAAGCCTAAAAAATATGCTGGCTCTGAATATTTAAAGCAATTGATGAAAACTAAAAACGTTAAAATAAGCCAAAAGTTTATGCAGTGGGATTGCTTGACCATTACTCGTAAAAACACTCTTGAAAATCGTCAAAAAATAAAATAAAATTTCAAATCCAATATTATAGGCACAATTTATATGGTACACATATCATCATTGAGAAATGACGAGACTTGGTGCATGTTTCAAATCCGAAATTCTTTTTCAACTTCAAAAATCTAAAATTAACAGTCCTTGATGCATTATTGCAGATAATACTCAAATTGCATGAAATATTGTTGGGATGCTATGTCCAACAATACACCTCTAAATTTATTTTTAAATTTTTTGAACTTATTCAAATCGATTTGAAAAATATTGTCGAGATTACCAGATAAATTATTGTGAGTGATCCTTCTCCAAGTTTATAACCAAAGAAATCACCCAATGACAAAGTAAATAAATTCTATCCTTTATTAGCAAACTTAGGAAAAAAAAATTTATAAATGAACGGAAAGTTTGAAATTACATAGTTCAATTTTAAAAACAAATTTGTCAAATAACAGCACCCTCCATGTCAGTTCCTCACAGAAAAAAATGTTATTTTGCTTAATTTTTTTGTCTATGCTAACTTTAATTTTTCTTCTTCTTTTTGGGGCTTAACAGACCTAGTCCGAACCATAACATCAATATTCAGGATTACAAAGTGTGCATTAAATTTTTCATTTCTGTTTCTTTTTCCTTTTATCTGAGACAATATTTCTAATTTCAACAGGCAGATTAAACCAAACTCAACTTTCAAGTTCCCATTCTTTGCCCAACCCAACTAAGTCAAAAACCTTAATAAGTCGGTCAAAAAAACATTTCAGGGTTCAGAAGGCCATCTTTTAAGCAGTGTCATTTTTGCTAAAATGAAAGATACGATTTCTGACACTCTAGTACAGGACTCTTAAAACAAAGGATATAATTTTCAACAGTTCCCCAAATTACGCTTACCTCAGAGCCCAATTCCATGGCAGAATTTGTGATTTCAATCCTTATTGGTTGTTGGTTTCCAGAAAGAGTTACCTGCATTTAAAGAGATCATAAAGAAGAAAAAAAAAGATATCATGCTGCTACTGGTAAAATCATAACAGTATCAGGAACCTTCTAGGACCTGTGTGGTCAGAACTAAATGTTAAAGGCTCAAACTAAGCCCAATGTTAAGAAACCAAAACTAGTAAATGCTCATATAAAGCCCAAATTAGTACCCAATTGGTATTATCCTGTACTGGTCAGCATGAACTGGTAACACATAGTTCAGAATTCTCATGACATACCTTAATAAGCTCACCTTCACAATACCCATCAATCTCAGTTCTGTCAGAAGGAAGAAAAAACATTTTTCTTAATAGTTCCATCTGAAATAACTATAATAAAAAATAATTTAGGATCTTAGAGTGGTACATATACATACGCAGCAAGATCCTTTTGCACCTTAACCGCCTCTACTTGTACCACCATTTGTGCTTTCTTCACTGTTTCGTACAAATTTTGCATGTTGCCAAAAACCCCTGCCTAAGTAATGATGTTAAGTTTTGTATCAAACATGAAATTTAGCTTCATAATAAACTTACTACCAACAGAAAAATAAATCATTATAAGATGTATAAATAATGAGTTCAACAACTTCCCAGATATAACCAGCAGGTACCAGTATATACCTTCTTTTCAGGTGCATCAGCATTTTCTTCATTTTTGTCCTTATTTCCTCCAAATAAAGCACAAATACGTAATGATATCCTCTTATTTGTCCCTCTGACACTAACAAATGGAAAATGGGATGGTCCTTCAATCTTTCGTGTATTGCCTGACAATATTTAATGGTGCATCGATACAAGTCAGAAGGTAAATCCTGATTGATGGTTTAATAAAAAAACAAAAGTGTTTAACCGGATAACATGAAAAATCCTGGGTTATGCTATTTTGAATTATTTTGGAACAAAGATCCTATTTAAACCTTTCTCTGTACAGCAGGCCCAACAAAAAATGGTGATTGATCTTGCCTCTCTATTGAGAGATGAAAGTTTAAGGACATCCAAAAAGGAAGTGATCGTGGAAGTTAACGAAGCAAACAAATGTGAAGCATCGCAATTTTGCCATGATTGGGTGGAGGGAATAAGCGGATCGGTATAGCTATCCTATCCTATCCTATCCTATCCTAAAACCCTAGAATGATGGTGAGGAAGAGGAAGAGGAAGAGGAAGAGGAAGGGGCACTAACCGAACGAAGAGGAGGAAAAGGCGGAGGCTTTGAAGCAATTTGTAGAAGTGAGAATATTTGACATAGGAGCTGTTAGTGCACTGGGCGACGCCATTGGCGAGTAGCGAGAATGCTCAGCACTTGTTTTCGTAGTCCCTTCCCTTCCCTTGATACGAATTCTTTCGACTCCGGGGCGGGGATAGATAGATATTGGGAGGTTTTACAAGATAGCCCTTAAAAAGTTCCAATATTAAAAGCACCTCGACTCCCAAGCTTACAGACTTGACACAGAGTAGTACTCGTAGGGATGGCATGGCAGTTTAGGCTCGTTCATGACCATTTATTTTAAACTGCCTAAAGCTAGCTCTACCTGTTCGGTCCGACAAGGTAACAAGTTAGGTTAGATTACATTCTCACTTGATCCGACACAGTAAAAATTATTATACATCTGTAGCACTAAAGTTATTTACTTTTCCGGCACTTAATCCGCTTAAGTACAATTCATTAAATCTTTTTTTAGTCAAATTTTAATGTTAGAGGAACTAAAAATCCACGCTTTGTCAAAGCTTGAGGTATATATGTTAAAGCATTATAAATAGGATGTGTATCAAATTCCATACAATTTTACAAGAATATTTCATACAATTTAACTTACAAACCAATTTGAAATGTTATTTGAATTTTATATTTCATCTTGAAATCTTCACATCTCTACGTTGAGCAAATATAACATTTAAGTTATTTGTTCAATGATAAAACCCACATCAAATTTCATCGTTTTATATATTTGATATTCAATTATGCGTAAAGTGCATATCAAGTTTGAAGTTTTGGATATTAAAAATATAAATTAAATTGTAAAATTATTAATTTAATTTAATGGATCACATCACAAATAGTAAGACATGTTGAAAATAGTATGGATAATATTTGATCGGTATTCGAAAAATTAGATATGGATATCTAATATCTAAATATCCGTGTTGATATGAATACTAATATGGTTTTACATTTCAATTATCCGTATATTTTAATATATATTATGAAGAAAAATATATTATTCTCCATTATAATTAAATAAATATATGAGGAGGGTTCAAATGCCTTAATTTTTTGTGCCGCCATCATGTCTCCATTTTTTAAGACGTTAATAACTCAAAATTTAAATAATAAATGTCAAAATAAAACCGTTAGATGTGATCTATGTTATTTTCTCTATGTGCTTGTAAAAAATTATCGCATTTCGGTTTTGTTTATATATAAATCAATAAGTTGAAAAATGAACGTCTATAAATTATCCACATTAGTGCGTTTTTACAAGCTCTTGATGACAACTAAAACAAAGTTGAAATGTCATAAATTTTTACACGCTTAGATAAAATAACATAGATCACATCTAACGGTTTTATTTTGACTTTTATTATTTAAATTTTGAATTATTAAAGTTTTAAAAATGAAGGCATGGTGGAAGCACAAAAAAATGGAGGCATTTGAACCCTCCTCCTTTAATATTATTTTAATGAATATCCAATTCAATTTGTATTCGTATTTGTATCCGACTGATATCTAGTCTGTATCCATATCCAAAAAATTAAAAAAATATATATAAATATATTCTTTACCATTATTTGTTCCGTATCCACTTCATTTTTACCTCTATATTTGACACTATGAACGAGTGTCAAATAATTCAATCAAACAACTGAAAATTATGACATTTCAGTCAGTACACTACCAAGTCCAATGTGTGGATTGCAACATTACTTGATCATTTGCATTATTAGTGATTGTCAGGGGCTGAGTCAAATTACACAATAGGAGTTGATCATATAAAAATTTTCTATAGAGAATGGGGATCAATTTTACAATAGCAAGACATTTCACTCTAAATTATATAGAAAATTATAAATCTTAATACAAAATTTTTAAAATAAAATGGAGGTCAGTTGACCCCCATTAGATTCACTTGGTTCCGCTTCAATAGTGTAATATATTTTTAAAATCAGTAGTGTAATGTTAATTGTATGAACATTGTGTCTTAATCTAAACAAGTGGATAGACCGGTAGATCACTACTTAAAAAAATTCTAAAAAAATGTATTTGAGCAAATTAACGAAATAAGGCTTGCTAGTTTCTCCCACTCCCAGTTCTGGTTATTCATTTGTTACAAATTCAAATCCTGCACGAACAATGAAGAAATTGCAAGGGAAAAAAAAAGGTAGAAGTGGTTATGACTGCTCAAATGTTCGGTTTGGTTAGAACTGAATTAAATTAGTTATATTAAAAAAATTATTCGGCTTTTACAATTATAATCCAACCAACTGAATTAAACTTGTCAATCCAATCAAACCAACAAATAATATCTAACTAAATTTTGGTTTCTTTGGTTGAATTGAAATAATATATACTAAATTTTAAAATATCAAAATTAAATATATACGCAAATACTTTGAATAATCATAGAAATAAATATCAATCAAATCAAAATTAGAGAGATTAAACATAATCAAATACAAAAAATTTAAGTAAATATTAAGTAAATTTCGATTTGTGATTGAACCGTAATAATATAAATTAAACCGAGCCACATACATAAAAAAAATTAAAACAAAAATTCAACGGAACGGAATACGAAATATTTAATTTTAAATTTGTTCATTCAGTTGAAATCAATTATCAAATAAATCGGATCCAATAAACACCTTTAACATCTTGTTTGGATGAAAAGTAGAGGAAGGAAGGGAATGGAAAGAAAATAATTTTTTTTGTCAAATTGCGTTTGATTGATAAAATTATATAAAATGTGAAAGGTACAAGAGTTGGAGGTTTAATCTTGTATTATTATAATGAATAGAATCAGTTTTCCTTTTAATTTGGAGTGTACCGAATGGAAAATAAAAAGATCTTGATAACAATCCCTGCACTTTATCCCCGTAAAAAACCCCGTAGAAACTTTCAAAACAATCATGGGGGGACCGCTCAATCTTTAATACTCCGCATAAACTATTAGTGTTTAACTTGAAACATCAAAGTATTTATGTTGAATTTGTAAAGTATTAATCCTTCTGCAACGGTCTCTATTTATGAAATAATAAATCAATCAATTAGTTATTCCCACACAATTTTTTTTTTGAATCATCCCCACACAACTGGGGACTATTAATTAAACAATTCCCTCATAAATACTTGTCAGTTATCCTCACACAAATTTTTTTTTTTTATTGTCCCCGCATAACTGAGGACCATTAAACAAACAATCCCCTCACCCAATGATGAATACTTCTTAGATATAATGATAAATAATATGTTACATGAATAAATACTTCTCAGACATAATTGCAACTTTCAGTAAAACATCAATGATAAATACTTCTCAGACATAATGATAAATAATTTATGTTGCATGGGTAAATACTTTATGTTACATGGATAAATGCTTTTCAGATATAATTGCAACTTTCAGTAAAACATTTGAGACTTAAATAGATTAGATTAATATTTTATATTACATGGATAAATATTTGATAATACAAAAATAAATACTTTGTTCTTGAACTTGTCAATAAATAATGTTTATAAATCAATGTATCATTATGCCAGTGACAATGATAAATACTTCTCAGGTATAATGATAAATACTTGTTAGAAACAATAATAAATACTTTTTTGAACTTTGTTCTTGGATTTGTCAATAAGTAATGTTTTATCAAATAAATGTATCATTATGTCAGAAACAATGATAAATATTTTTTTAAACTTGTCAATAAGTAACGTTTAATCAAATTAAAGTATTACCATGTCAGAGACAATAATAAATACTTCTCATACACTGTGATAAATACTTGTCAGAAACAATGATAAATACTTTGTGGAACATCAATAAACAGATAAACATTTATTAATGGGGATTGCTCTTAGAGGAAAATATAATTAATGTGAAAATTGTTATTAAAAGACAACATAATTAATGCAGTGATAGTTATTAAATGATAATATAATTTAATGCGAGGATAAATGAAAATTATTAGTGGAATAAATGGGGGATAAATGACAGTTAAGGAAGTTAATATTGAGAGAGAGAGAGAGAGTGCAGGGATAAATGGGGGGACAAGGGTGAGGGTATTTCTATAATTATTCAAAATAAAATTTGTTGCATATAGTTTTATAAAAAATAATACAAATGTCCAACTCTATATCTCACATATATAATTTTCATACAAGTTTTTTGTCACAATCCTACAACAGTCACCGAATTTTCCATTAATCTTCTAAACTTTAATCAATCAAACAAAAAATAAAATGGAAAGAAAAATTAAATTTATTTTCTCTCATTAATAATTAAAATACAAAAAAATTATATATATTAATCTTTCTTTATGTTATATTTCATTCTTTTTTATTCTTCACCTCTTCTTTCTTCCTCTGCTCTCCATCCAATCAAAGTGTAAAGTGTTACACAGTGCCACAATACGGTAAACTTTCTTTTGAGTTGATACTTATCTGAAAAGAAAAGAGTACTATCGTATCGTAGTCAACCTTTCCTTCTTCGATCTCTCCAATCATCAAGGGTATAATTTTTTTTTTATTTGCAGCTCTTCCGTCGAGAAAGATTCGGAAGTCTGAGTAGAATCAAAAGTTCACATTTCTATGCTCCGCTTCTAGTGTGAGAAAAATGGCACGACGGAACCGACTCCGTTATAAAACGGTACAGTACGTATTATTATTTTTGTGTTATGATTATTCTTTAATATTTTAGTTACGATATTGTACGCGAAAGATCTGATTACAGTACGACACATAATCACACGAATCATGTGTAATTAGAACCGTTAAGTCTTAATTAATGATGAATCTTGAAGAAACTAATTTAAATTATGAAAAAATAGTTTAACGTGAGAAATATGACTAGTTACATTGGACATGACACATGAATAATCACGGCGTGATTAGCGTGCCATGACTATCTCTCCTTGATATTTTGATCACGGCACGAGATCAAAATCACAGCATATTAGTTACGACACGGCTCTCTATCCGCTTCCCAACAACTGCACTTGATTGTTCTCTAAAAAAAATATAATCGATAATCCCTATGTTAAAACCCCCAAAAACAGGAAAATCCTTTGTGATATCTCACCTTGTGTTGGCACTTGGCATTAAACAAAGAGAAAACGGCATGGTATCAAGGGAGTTCGGCCCAGAAATATAGAAGCAGAATATTCTGTAGCACATTCTTTATTGGTAAAAAAATTGTTAATGCCTATTGCCTAGTAATGGATATCTCTTGGTCAAAAATCAATTACAAAAATTATAACCATTTCAGAAATTCAAAAACAACTCACAAGTTGTACTTGAATAGTTATAATAATACCATCTGCCTTTCCATACCAAATTACCAATATACCGTAATTCATTATCATCAACCGTACCTTGGCGACAACTGAAGACCAAATTCAGTTTATCAAACACAACAATATCTCATATCCAGTAATTCGTAATGACTGGAGTACTGGACTGGTCTTAGATAAAATTTCTCTGAGAGTTGAGACTTGAGAGAGAAAAAAAATAATCCTTGTTTAGACCACACCATCTGTGATCTGTCGGCATTTAGCAAAACAAGTAAAATAACCTCGTTTGACATATCGACTGTCCAATCAAAACCAACGCTCCAGATCAAACCAACTGGATATCCCTTCAATCTAATAAAATAATAATAATACTTGATGAATGATGGTTGATGGAGCTCAGATTCAGAAATCAGAATGTGAATGGAAAGTATATACGGCGCTAACTATATATATGAAAAATAACTACTTCTAGGCATGGCTCTCTTGTATTCTTCTTCTTCTTCTTCTTCTTCGTTCTTCTTTCTTCTAGTAGCTCTTTGTTCATGGCATCTACCTTTCGCTTTTGCCCAGTCCAATTGCAAGGCATGGCTCGTTCAGTCTATACCTACGGATATGCCAGACCTTCACCTTGTTCCTGGTGTACTCTCAACAGGTATTTACTATTTACCTCCACATGTGTGTGTGTGTGTGTGTGTTACACTTACACCATTACAAAACTGGAAATTAGCTATATTAATTGTTGTAGGTGAAGAGTTGAATAGATGATAGTTGATGTTATCCCTGCAAGGATCGTCTCCTTTATTAGTGCCTGATAAGTGTTTGAAGAATTGCACGGGAAAATAGCAATAGCCATAGACAACCTTGTCACCGTAATTTAAGTATTTAACCTATTTTGGGTTATTATGCACACAATTTTAATTAACATTTTCTGTTTATACTTTCCTTTTCTATTCAACTTTTAGCTGATGTACTTCAATGGCTAGCTGGGAATGCAACAAAGAGCTTGGATCTAACGGTACAGTATTGGGAGCTCTTGGCTGAGCCAAATAATTCCAAATCAGGTGATTATGGCTACTCTGACGCTGACATGAAGAAATTTGGGGCTGATTCCGGGCGCCAAGTGTACCAATCGTTGGTTAAGGCAGCTGACCGAAATGTGGGCATTAGGTATGTAATCAGCTAATTGTGGTTTCGTACTGATTGGTGCCAGTACCAGTAAGGTCGGCATTAGATAGTGTACCAATTTAGTGGTTGACTTTGGTTTGACGACCCGGCTGTCATTTCTTTGCTCATTTTCTGTCAAGTGTGATTTGACTCTAAATTTAAACTAATTATGTGGACTGAGGCTCTATTCTGTCACTTAATCAAGCAATTAGAATTCTTAGGGCATTCTAACCTTTTTACATGATCAAGGTGTATGTAATCAGGGCTAATTCATGTCCATTAAACTGTCTTAATTCCTCTAGCAGGTGAAAACTCATACAACTTAAAATTGGTTTTTCGAAAAAGAGTTTTGGATTAATATAATTGCATGATTATTCAAGAAAATATTGCCTTTTAATTTATGTGAAGTTTTCAATATTACAAATACAAAATAAATTCTTGTAGAATGTTAAAGTGAATATCTATTGGATAACCATTTTTAGTAAAAAAGTATTATTTTTCAAATAAAAAAAAAAGACATTCTAAAAAGCATATGGAGTACAAGAGTGGATAAAGGACAATTTTCCTATTTTAAATTTTCTAAAATGTTTTGTTTTATAGGATAATCCAACACTCAGGACTTTACCCTGATTTTGTCGAAGAGGCATCAGACCTGGCTGCAGGCCGCCCCAATGTGAAAAACATCACCTTGTTACTTAGCAACTGGTGGGGCACAGGTATTGTGCATTGCAAAGTTTGGATTTCTGACAACAAGGATATTTATATCGGCTCTGCTAATAATGACTGGAAGTCTCTCACCCAGGTACAGTATTTTACAGGTGCCAGTAATAAAATCTTGCTTCCTTGAAGGATATCAAAGCCAACTGTTACAATAATTGAAATATATTATCCTCAAGTGTGTTTAAAAGATGTGGGGGTTTATAAATCACTTTAGATATTCTGTGCTTAATTTAAAAAATCAAACAATAGCATCTAGCATACTGTACTGGTTAGGTTTGCTGAAGTTACTTCTTGTGTATCAGCCTAAGTGGAGTATGTGACAATGCAGGTTTCATTTCATAAGTAGGTAAAGATACCTTACCATCTGCATTGTAGAACCATACTGCTCAGGTCTGGTAATAAGGCCTCAATTTGGTCAAATTTTGATCTTGTTAAACAACTGATGGATACTTGTCGCAGAAGCAGTTTCATATAGTTTATTTATCTGCTTATTTGCTTTTCTATTTTAGGTGAAAGAGCTGGGGATATATCTCGTTGGTTGTTCCGAGATAGCTCAATCTTTGAGGGATTATTTTGACAATTTATTTACACTTTCGACCCTTAATTCCATGGATTATACCAGAACCATTTTTGACAGCCAGTGGCAGGCTTCTAGAAAGGTCCCTTGCTGGTCTAACTTCATCCCAAAAGAGGAACAATGCAGGTACTTGGTCATTTTAGCACTAATATAATATTTAGAAGTTCCATACATGGCTCAAGTAGTCTATATGCAGGTGAAATATAGGTAGCACTTTGTGTTGTAAAAATACTGTTCCACAATTGCCAAAGGATCATTGTGCCACCAGGTTATTAGACCTACCTAAATACCATACCAGTGAGGTTCTATTGATTACTGCATTTGACCTTGCTGGTAAGGTGTCTAGTGATGGACCTGAAACCTAACTGATCTGTGACTAACGTGATGATCTAAATCTGAAACCCTAACTCAACATGACCTTTCCAATCAGAATGACACAGGATCACAAATTGACCAGAACAAAAAAAAAAACTAGCTAGCTGGTAGCAAAATGTTCATTTGATTATAATGCATGATAAAAATCATGTGCTTAACCCCTGTGTAATTGAACCTGACATATAGAGGATGTCTTTTCAAAGTCATCAAGCATCCCACGTGTAATTTAACAACATGAGGTATATTGTTTTGTTATCCCAAAATTACCCTTCTTTAGAATGCCCCACCCCTCCAAAAGAACCTAACCGGGCAGCAATATCTGATCCAAATGACCTGAACCCTAACCTGAAGCAATTTGATTAACCCAAACTGACTGACCCTTTTGCCACCAAAATAAATTTACCAGAACAGGTTCAAAAGTGCAGTCTCAAATAATAGAATGAAATCAGACCTGATATGGAGTAACTCCAGTTAAATTTTAAAATATTAACTTTTTGGTGTTGGACATGTTAAAACAGATCACCTCTTCCTCCGGCAAGGGATGTACCACATGTTAATGGTTACCCAATAATAGACGATCCTGCTACCTTTAACGTATCCATTGAGACCCCTGGAGTGGGTGCTTCTACTGCTTCAAGTGACTTGAGCTACCTTTCTTTTGCACCACCTGAGGTGAAGTACATACTGATAGTCATCAAATGTTTTGATTTTTAGATTATTATCTCCAGTAATGGATCTTGTACAGTTAACAATATCATACTTATGATTATGGTGTTGAATAATTAGTTTATGTTTTGTGTAGCTCTTATTTGGCAAATTCCAATCTGATGAACAAGGATGGATCAAAACGATTAAATCAGTTAAGGTTGGTGGAACTGTGCGTCTTAGTACAATGGATTGGCTTGGCCAGTCCCAATTCGCCAATCCAATGATATTTTGGGATTCTCTAGCTGCTGCTATTTCAGAGGTATATCTGCTAAAAGCCGAAAACTAAAACCTTGTATGCACTTGATTCACTGCAATTACAATCTACTTAACTTTTCTACTCTTAGCATGTAAATAAAATTCCATGGCAACAAAGTTTGAATTTTATTACTTTACCAGGTTGTATTTGCTAAAAATGCTACGGTGCACCTTTTGACTGCAAACTGGACCCACTCACCAGACAGTACTGACAAGTACCTGAAGAACCTTCTCTATACAAATGTCCTCTGTTCCTCCTCAAAATACAACCACTGTGGGGGTAAAATCGAAATTCGCTACTATTTCATCCCGGGCTATGACAAGACAGGCCCTGCTATTATTAATGGTTCAGCAACAGGCAATCTTTATCCAGGCTATACCCGGGTCAACCACGGAAAGTATGCTGTAAGTGACGTGCGGGCCCACATTGGTACCAGTAATTTGATCTGGGACTATTTTTACTCAACAGCTGGGGTCAGTTTTGGTACATACAAACCCTCTATTGTGACGCAAGTGCAGCAAGTATTTGATGCAGATTGGAATTCACCTTATACACAATCTGTTCAACCATTAAGTGCTCAATCATGAGAGGGGAAGTACAAAAGTGCTTATTTGTTTATTTTATTTTTCTTGTTTGGGCATGATGAAAAATTTGCTCCGTTGTCTCAGCTGTTTGATCCAAAGAGGGGTTTGTTTTTTCAAGAAAAGAAGGAATGGAGTGCTTAGGAAATACTGTTATTTGGTTATATTGCTGCATTGGTGCTCGTGTGCTGCACTGATTATGCAAACTCATGAATTTTGGAAGTTGAAATTACATGAGAAAGAAGAAAAAGAGTATGACTTCCAATTTCAAATCCTTTTCACATGCCACAATAAAAGTATATATATAGTGCACCCACCACTTCTATTAGACTTAACATTAGTGCTAACAGAACTCTATATTGTATTTACAGAAGTGCTTTGGAAAGGGATATGTTATTGCTTTAATTTCTGAAGATAATTACCAATGAAAATTATCTTTTTTATCATAAGTATTACTTATTTGAGTTTGGCATTTGCTAAAGACTACCGGATCGTTTTCAATATACACAAACGAAGTGACCTGGAAAATTGCAGGATGAATCATGCAGCGCTATAACAAAACAGACTTGGCTTCATGCAGCGCACGGACTATAGAATCAAAACAGCACTATATACGATTAGTACACTGCATGAAGCCAAAACTGCTCTGTTAAAATTTCACCTGAAAACGTTGTACTCTCTCCTTCATTTTTTAGTAGGATAAATGGTGCCAAATTGACATATTGTCTCTTTCACTGGATCACTAATGGAAGTAGAGGTCCAGTGACAAGTGCATTCTTAAAAAAAGAAAAATATTCAGGACCAAGAAAGATCCTAGCCAACAACCAAAAAGACCAAAAAGAACCCTGCTTTTTTGTTTCATTTATTCATACGGCAACTCTAAAACTAAACTTAGAAGATTGCGAAAGGGAAATGCAACCGCTTTGATCAATTTCAATAAAGAACATAACAAGTAACAATTCAAAAAAATTAGCTTTTACTCATCAATATGGAAGGAACCGTGTTTTCTTTTCAGACCTAAAGTTGAAATTAAAGTACATCATGATTCATGAGCATATATAAAAAATTAAAAACTATATAACTCGATCGTAACGGACTTGCCACAACACAACAGATACCGACACCATCAACTAACTCTATTACAAGATTTTTAATCAACGGTTAATTCCATTCCACTTTAGCAAAATCTATTAGCCACGCTTATAGAATAAAAAAAATATATATATCATATACGATTTTATCTTAATTGGTTATCATAAGATATGAAAGATGTTTACTTTAGCAATTATTCCTCAATAAATTGAAACCACCTTCATCTCTAGAATTCATTATAATTTTAATTTGTGAGTGAGTTGAACATTTTAATCTTTTTTTTCTAATATTTTTAAAATTGTATTTGCAAAATAATTGTATGTGCTAAAGACAAATTAAACGCAATAATTTTTATTTTATTGGAATAATTATTTATAGTTACAATTGTAACGTCAGCATCGCTTTACTTACTCTGACACGCGCGCGCACAGACGCACTGGCCACAACACGGAAACATCAAACACCCCCAAGGGCCAAGAGTGCGTATCCTCTGAGATATCTCAACTTTTGCGTGACCGACGTGTCCGGTGCCTATTGGGGGGTGATGTAGGGGTCAGTATTATGTATGCTTTGAGAGTCGTGCAATACGTACTTAAAATCACGCAAAGTTTGAGATATCTCAGAGGTTAGCAATTCCAAGGGGAAGGCCCCAACCAACTCCTAATCTTACTAACCTTCTCTCTTTGGCTCTTTCTTGAAGAAGACTCAAAACTAGCGTCTGTAACTAGTGTACTATAACACTATCCAATTCCAATCCACCTCTCCTCTCCTCTCCTCTCCTCTCCTCTCCGTGCTGACTTTATTTCCTTTTCTCCCAACTACTAAAAGATTCCCATTTTCTCCCTCTTTCCCTGCTTCAAATCAGCTCAATTTCCAATGTGGAGACAAAAGTGAGCTAGCATGTCGTACAGTCTACTTCAGTAGCCGATTTATGAGGTTTCTAGCGTTTATTCTCAGCAAATTTGGGTTTGGAGGTTTCGAATTATCTCAAGTTTGTATGAGTTAGCTTTAATTTGGCCTTAGATGAATGAGATCTGTCCCTCTAAAGTGATTTTATTTAAGAATTGTTTGCTTCTGATGTTTGATGTTTGTTGTTGAGAAGACCAATGATTTGGTCTCACTTCAGTTGGGCTATAATTTGGATCTTAAACTCTTAATTGATTGATTGGCGTAAATAGTGTTCAACTGAGAATTAGGAGTAAGGTTTCAACTAATTACAATGTCTGGTGCACCGAGAGTACGTTCTCTGAACATAACTGAACCAAATTTAGAGGATGAAGCGAGACCAGTTTTGGTACCGGGTGGCAACAAGAAACCCCCATCCCGCAAACCAATTGTGAAACCTACTACACCAAAATCAGCTCCAATTCAACCCAATAACACATTGCTCAATGGGGCAAAGAAAGAACGAAAGAGTTGTATACCTCCCTCTAAAGAGTTTTCAAAAAAGGTGCTTTTGAAAGGACACGAATTGCTTCTCCACCCCAATTTGTCCCTTAACGCATCTTGTTCATCTGAGGTGTCAACAGAGTCGTTTACTAGCCGGGCCTCGACGGGTCGGATTGGAAGACAGGTTGGACCCACGACCCGGCTGAAGGTTGGTTTGGTTAAGAGAGAGAAGAGTGTCCCGAAGGTAGACAATGGTGTTGGCTGTGAAATTGGTGAACTCAGTGTTCCTCAGGAAAAGAGGAGATGTACATGGATTACTGCTAATAGTGGTTTGTCTCTCTCTCTCTCCATCTCCCTCTTTTGTGCATGTGCACGTGCACGCACACACGTCTGTCTGTCTCTTGTTTCTCTCTCTTATACACTAAATCACACATTCTATACTCCAGAAGAATCTTCTCACTAAGTTTAGCTGGAAATTAAGAGAAATTGCTAGTTTTGAGCACAATTGTTGAGACTTACTGTTAGGCAGCATGAACCTTACTGATTATTAAAGATGAGTTTCCATTGTTTATTCATTTTTATAATTTTAAGTATCCGCGTAAGGTGCCTTGATAGTTTACCTTCAATATTCTGAAGCAAAAATTAGCAGTATTGAATTATGGTGTTACAATTATCATTATCAATTTCCCTTAACTGGCAGATTTTATCCACTATTGTTGGTAATTTGCTGTAACATCCTATATTTGTAATATTTACAACTTAATATACCTATATATTATGATTTTTTAATATACTTATACACTGATTTTTTAATGCACCATGAGGGGTATTCTTATTATTTTCTAATTTTGGTCTACTACACAATTTTTTCCCTTTTTCTGGTTGTAAACCACCACTATGAATTCCTAGTGCAAACTAATGATACGAGAGTTGTGAGTCATGTGCTGATTATAATACATTCAGCATAATTTGCAAATAATTTTTCTTTAGTTTACCAAGAAAAGAAAAGAAAACACTTGCATGAGGGGCAAAAACATAACAGATTAACTTCGTTTGGATCTTTGTGCTAATTTGTAAATTTTATTGAAAGCAGGTGCTATGTGCAAATTGATGAGCTTTTACTTTTCTTTGATACTGTTTTTCTTAATCCTAAAAGGCAAATAAGGAGCTCAAGAAGTTTATGCAAGTAGACATAACAAAAATTCGAAGTAGTCCAAAAAGACCTTTTTCCTATCCATTGTTGATCTTCCATGTAAAATGGCACATTTTAAGTAATTGGAGCTCATGATTAAAGGGGTTTAAGGGCCTAATATGTACTTGTATCAGAACTGAAAGATGGCAAACATTAACCATGACCTTTTTCACCTAACTTCACAAATTTGCCCTCACAACTTATCATGTGTAGACAAAAAAAGAGAGGAACTGGGGTACTTTGGGAATCTTTTGAACAGAAATGTCGGCCGTAGTGGCACGTGTTTGATTTTAAATTTTATAGGGTATGTGTGAACTTCCTGTTAATACATGAATTTCAATTGATAAACAAATGTTAGATTCAAAGGCCAACGTTGTTTTAACATTTCATCAATGGTTGGGGTCATTGATTAAAGGTACTTATTCTAAAGCATTGAACTATTCTTGATTCAATTTAGTGGAGAATAGTTGTATAGATACTCTTCTTTGGGCCATGCTGATATCTCCAAAATCTTTCTGATAATGCCTTGTTTGGTGTTTCCTTTTCCTTTTTCCTTTTTCCCTTTTCTTTTCTTCACTCTCATACACACACTCAATATATTTTGTGGGAAGTAATTTTTCTAGAGCCCACTCAATATCCCCCCCTTCTTACACTGATTTTGGGTGCCACAAATTGTCACAACTTCTCTATAGCATTAATATCTAAAGATCCAAATCTCTTTTTTTTTTTTTTGACACTGTTGGTAGAAGCTACCAAACCAAAAAATGGAAAAAAATAATGAAAATTACATCCATTGCCTCTCCTTGCAACCTCTCACTTCTATCTCAATTTGCCCTTGCAAAATTTCATCCACAACATTCCCTCTTCATGAATTTGATTAACTAAATTCATTGAAGGCAACACCTTATCTCTAAAAACCTTCTCATTCCTTTGCTTCCATACAAACCACATGGTTATGCTAAACCATACAATCCAGCCTCTTTCATTTTGAATTCCAGCTGCCATAGCTGAGCGCTTAGACCTGAACCAAGTCTGCTCAATAGGATCTCCTAACACCATTAGTCTATATCCCAAGCGATTAGACAATCGGTTCTAAACAGACCGTGCATAAGCACACTCAAAAAGTAAGTGGTTAGCTGTTTCACAAGCACATGCAGTGCAGAGAACACACGGCAACTCACAATGAAATCCCCTTTTAGCCATTTGATCATGCGTGAGAATTTTTTGTTTCAATGCCAAGTAAACAAATATCCGCACCTTCAGCGGGATCCTACATGTCCAAACCTTTGTGTAACTCCACCCTATCTTACCGCCAGCCATCAAGGCTTGATAGGCCGAGGCAGCAGTGTAGGATCCATGAGAAGTCCACCTCCAAAAAAGTTCATCTTCAGTCCCTATGAGCTGCACTCTGGTGTGTATGGTAAGTAGTGGTGCAATGTGCGGCAGTAAAGGTAATGCATCTCTGAGGGAAGAGAACTGATGTATAGGTCTAGGTTGGCCATCTCTTAGAGTTCTCAAAGGAATGCCTTGCCAGTTATCATACCAAAAAGAGATTGCTGCACCATCACCGATCTGCCATCTTGTGCACCAGTCAAACATTTTTTTCAATTTAATCAAATCCTTCCAGAAGAAAGAACCACTTGTTAACCAAAATGATGGGCCATTCGACTGCCGTAAATTGCCTCTAATGAGTTTAACAGTCAAAGACCATAGAGTACTCTGATCATTGTATGGCTTCCACCACCACCGCAATAGGAGGAACTGATTTCGGATTTGCAAGTCAGCCACTCCCATGCCTCCCCATCTTCGTGGCAAACACACTGTAGCCCAATTAATGAGAGATACACCCCTCCCGTTATCTGATTTGCCCCATAAAAACTTTCTTCTTATTCGATCCATTCTGTTGATTACCTAGCTCGGCAAGGCAAAACAAGTCATGAAATAAATTGGAATGGAATTCAAGACGGCATTTAGAAAAAAAAAAAAAAAAATCCAAATCTCAAAATAAGAAATCTGAACCAGTGATCACCAGAGTCCAGAGATGCCTGTGCATTCAGATCTGGAATATTTTAACACATCATCAAGAGGTCAATAAATGAATGCATTAAAATTTATCCATTGTATCATGTTGGTGATTTTTTTTTTTTTGGCCTCTTGACCTTCTACAAAGATTCTGTGAAAATCTACTAATCATGGACTAATCCAATTTTTTTCTTTTTCTTTTTGATTATACTGAAAACCTCTGCAGTTTACCTTCTTAATCATAAAATATTGAAATTAAGAGACCTAACAGCTGCTGGACTTCTCTATATCTGCTTGTTGAAATTTCAGCCTTTCAATTTAGTCCCTAAAACTTTGGAAATATCCATAAATAATAATGGTACTCGGTGCAGAAAGGGGGCATTTTAATGTGAAATTTGGGACTCGATTCAAGTTTAGTGAAGTCCTGACTGCTCTTTTGTTATCCTCTGTTTTACTTTCCCCATTTTATTTTATGTAGTAACTTTAATTGTCTGTGCAATGTTAAATTTTCTGTAACACAGAGTTTTTCCCATGTGATTTTGAATAAATGAAACTATGGCATGAAGGACATTGTTGAAATAATGTTTATTTTTATTACCAAATTAATAACTAAAATATTGTGTTGCTGTCCCACTTTGACTTGTTGACTTAAACTACTGGATATTAACTATTT
The DNA here is from genome assembly GCA_033356055.1 of Carex pumila. Lineage (NCBI taxonomy): Eukaryota > Viridiplantae > Streptophyta > Magnoliopsida > Poales > Cyperaceae > Carex > Carex pumila. The sequence continues at coordinate 129,116 of JARJHM010000131.1, read as the reverse complement.
TAATCTTTTTCACATCCCTTTTTAGTGGTTATAACTAATTATTCCTCTTGTCTTTTATCTGATCCTTATCTCAGCTTGCTTACTATTTTTAATCTTTTGTTTTTGGTTCATTAAATGTGCCTTCATAGGAGGGAGGGGTAGGTGCTAATTAAACAGCCATATAGCTTTTTAGGTTATGTTATATCACTAGTACCAGTCTGTACAAACTAGTATATACCTGACTGGTATGGTGCCATGAACATAAACTGAAGCCCTAGCTTTACATAGACCGAGATGGACCAGCAGAACCACAACTTTTTCTTGTATGAAATGTTAAAAATTTATTAAGAAGTACAAAGCAATGAAATAGTTTCTTTCAAATATTATGAAATCATAAATATTTTAATTTTTATATTTATTTTAATCTGATATTTTTCTTCTATTTATTAGAATCTTCTTACGCTGCTTTTCATGATGAAGAGTGGGGAGTTCCTGTCCATGATGACAAGTATGTATATCTGACCTTCTATCAGTTCGGATTTTTTTTGTTTGTACATGTAAAACCAAGTGATGCCAAATCATCTGAACAATTTTAAAATATCTCATGTGTCTGAAAATAACCAAATGCCAATCAATCTAGGATCCAGTCTTGTCAGCTGGATTGCTGCAACAAGGCCATTTTGTTCCTGCAAGCCTCAGTTGTGCAAATAAGATGAACTCAACAAAAGTCATAAATTTAATATATTTTTCGAAGAAGTAAGCATAATATTTGGTTCTAATTTTGTATCATCAGGAGGCTTTTTGAACTATTAGTTCTATGTGGTGCATTGGCTGAACTCACTTGGCCTGAGATTCTCAGTAAAAGGCAAAATTTTAGGTAATTATTTTTCTTGAATATTATTTTGAGTAATTTTAAAACACACCCAACAACAACAACAACAACAACCACCTTTAGTTCCAAACAAGTTGGGGTAGGCTAGAAATGGAACCCAACTGGAGGTGAGGGTTTCATTTCCATACAGAGGCAATATTTTTTGTTGGCTCGCCACACATATCACAATCCCCTCTTTTTTCCTGGCTTGGGGCAGGCTAGGCTGTGTAGTTTACAGGCTAGGCTGTGTAGTTTGTAGAAACTACACAGGCGGAGTTAAATTTTAAAACAAACACACAAAAGGAAAAAATGAACAACTTAAATGGTAGATACACTTTAACACTTATCACTAAGTAGGTATATGCTTGCCATTTCTGATGTTTATTGTGCCTGGACTTGTTGGTTAAGACTAAATTAAAACCTCAGTTTAGGCAACTGAAACAGGAAATTCCAAGAAATAACCAAAGAAACAAAAAAGAAAAAACAAAGCAGATTCAACTGAGACCTATCTAGGTTATTGGTGTCAATAACATACCATTACCTGACTTGACCAAGAAATTTTTGTTGTTCTTCAGGCAAGCATTCATGGGATTTGATCCACTTGCTGTATCAAATTTAAATGAGAAAATGTTACTGATGCCAGGGAATACTGCCACCTCTCTTCTTTCAGTGCCTAAGATTCGTGCAATTATTGACAATTCTCGGCAAATACTCAAGGTTTTTCCTTTTTCTTTACTTGTTTATCATAATAGGGATGTGCATTGAGTTGGCTTGTTTTATTTAACCAATTTGGAATTGACTTTGCCTACTAAAAATGGGTATCACCTGGTTGCATCTAGTATACCTTCCTGGGGTATAGGACCCCCTTTTTGATAATCAATCTTTTCAGAATCAAAAGGTGTACTATGTTTGATCAAGGGTGCCATATTTTTTATTTTAGAGTTTGAACTCCTTTAGTTGGTTTTGTTTTTCTCTTTTTTTTCATAGTTCTCCTTCTGCTTTCTTTGGTCCAACAATTAGGTACAGTTGTGACAAATTGACTTGTCTCAAGGGTGCAAATTGACTATCCACTTTTTAAAATTTTGTAGTAAATATTAGAAAGAAGCTAAATTTTATTGGTCAGGTTCAGTAATAGTTTTACTGAATTTCCTTAAAAATAGCTATTTTGCATAACAATTAGCATTTATGTCCCAAGTGGGCTGAGTCTTTATGTTAAATCATGTCAGATATCATCTTCACATATGCAACACATCAGCTAACAAAATTATATCCTAACCCTCTGATGCAGATAATAGAAGAGTTTGGATCCTTTGATCGATACTGTTGGAATTTTGTAAATCAAAAACCAGTTGTAAACAAAATCAAATACCCTCGTCAAGTACCGGTTAAAAGTCCAAAAGCTGATCTCATGAGCAAAGACTTAATCAAAAGAGGCTTTAGGAGTGTGGGGCCCACAGTCGTGTATTCCTTCATGCAGGTTGCGGGTTTAACAAACGATCATCTCATGAGTTGTTTCCGTTTTGAGGAGTGTATAGCCGTCGGCATGGCACCTAGTACACATCTGAAGGGGGAAATCAAAACCAATGATGAAATGCCACTTACAAATTTGATAACCATATCATAGCATATCACCTCTTTAGCCTGATAACCAGTAGATATAATCTGTATTTTTATTCACGAGTTCACGTCAGTTTGTTTTGTGTGATTTTATTGATTTATTTCTTAGTTATTTATTAACCCCTAGGGATGTACATAAAAGTTTCTTGAGTGATTTATATATGTATTTTAAGTATGTGGATGAGTGTATGATAAACCAACTGATCGTGACAAATACGTTTTGAGAATTGTGGAATGTTCAAGCCTTTTTTGGAGTTTCTTAAAGAAAGTTATGGGAAGCTCTCTCTCGAGTCTAAATTCAAAACAGTTATTGTTCTCTATTTAGAATTCTACTTTTCTTTTTTCAGTTTCTATGTATGAACTTGTATAGTTTTACCTAATGTTTAAGGTTATAAATGAAGTTGCTATCAGATGTTATATAAAAGGATATAAAGAGATAAAAGGTTGGTTCTTAATTATCCTCCTCTTCTCTCTCTTTCATGTATGTTGAAATCACCATAGCTTCCAACAAATTAGTATATTGCTAAAGCCAATTATCACCAAAACTGCAATCTCTTTTCAATATTTTGTTCTAGCCAAAACCAATTATCATCAAATGTCAGTTGCGAATGAAAACTGTTTTTGGTGCTCATGAATTATGTAGCATGATGAAAAAAAGAGAGAGGTAACTGCCTATCTACTAGATACACCCCTGCCTGGCTTCCTTTTGGTAGCCTGGTAGGTATTGATAAGGTAAAAAAAAAGGTACGACTTCAAACTCGCATGAACCGAGTTTGAGTCAATTTTGATGAAGGAAAGTGAGTCCATATCAGACTACTTTACTCGCATATTGGCAGTTGTGAATAAAATAAAGCAGTCAGTTTGATACAAGGTGCAAGATTTGAGGTCATAGGAAATATTTGGTGCTCCTTTAATGTTGAATTAATTCAATCATGTGATGAAAGCAATTGATACCTCTACCAGAGTTTCAAAAAAAAAAAATAAAAAAATAATGAAAGGAATTGATAAGTGTTAAGGACATTGACACCGTGACTGTTGACGAATTGAATATGAGTTATTGTTAGCCCATGAAGAGAGACCCAAAAAGAAGTCAATAAGATCATATAATTCGCCACAATGCTTATTACATATTCAAAAAAAAAAAAAAAAAAAAAAAAAAAAAAAAAAAAAAAAACTTCTGAGATTAGAATGGCAGACGTGTAGCAGAAGTTGCTATGACAGAAAATAATAATAATAATAATAATAAAACTATAGAGACAGTTCCTAAATTAATCACCCGTATTAATCGTGCCAGGTGTGTCATACTCGAGAAACACACAAGAAAAAGCTTTTCATAGATGTCACTTTTGCAAGTAACCGAGCTCCTATAGATATCAATTAAAATTGATAAATATTCTTAAAATATTATTTTCATATGCATGTGTGTGAATTTATTTTGTTCTTAATCACGAGATGCATCAATTATTACGCACAAATTAAATTTCATTTACAACACGTAGTATGCGTCTCTCATGATTTTTATCAATTAAGCATATTTTTGGTGCCCAATAATCCCCAAAGCTGATAAAAAATCTTCTAAATATTATCAGGTGCATGATCATTAATTTTTCTGTCCTAAATCAAAACGATATATCAATTATACATTATGCACCAAATATGCCTACATGAACACATTTGCAGCACATTTCACATGTTTACATATATTTTAATTAATGGGTTCCACATTACAAATCATATCATCATCAAAATTAACAAATTAATATTCTCCGAATAGTAGTTTTAGTGTACCTAACTGAAAACATATTAATATGTAAAGGTGGTTGAGTCTTTAATGTTGCACAGAACAGTGCCGAGGTACGAATGTTGAAAGTTAGGGGATGTTGTAGCCTTGTGGGTATAGTCAAGCAAGCCTGTTGTGGAGTTTGCAACCCAAAATGAAGACCTGTCAATTAGGGAATATTAATTTGGTGAAGTGTATTGTGTATATATATATATATTAGTAGTACACTAGTACTAGTTCCATAGCATGATTTGATGCTTCGAGGGTGAACGTGGTCTTCAAGGTATTTAGTAATCTCGACGGTAAATTGTATATTGCCTGTGAGCTGTAAGAAATTGTTTGGATGGAGAGCCGAGGAAGGGAGGGAATCGAAAGAAAAGAAAAATTCTCATTGAATTGTGTTTGGTTAACAAAATAAAGTTAGAAGTGAAGAGTAAAAAAGATGAATGGTTTAACATTGCATTATTATTATCAATAGAATTGATTTTTCTTTTAAATTGGAATGTAACATGTTTGGTTGACAAAATTATCTCGGAAGTGAAGGGTAAAAAAGATGAATGATTTAACCTTGTATTATTATAATCAATATAATTGATTTTTCTCTCAAATTGGAGTGTAACGCATGAAAATAAGTTTTGTTGCAAATATTTAAAAAAAAAATAACACAAATGTTCAACTATATATCTTACATATGTAATTCTCATACAAATTTTTTATCACAATTTTATAACAGTTACCGATTTTTTTTAATCTTCTAAATTTTAATCAACCAAACAAAAAAAATAAGAGAAAAGAAAAGATAAATTTATTCTCCCTCATTAATCATTCAAACACAAAAATATTAAATGCTCATTAATCATCCAAACACAAAAATATTAAATGTGTTAATCTTTCTTTCTATTCCATTTCATTCCCTTCTATTCTTCACCTCCCCTTCCTTCCTCTACTCTCCATCCAAACATGGTGTTATGCTAGTTATTTTCTTGTTGCTTGTTTATTTCATTTATGTTTTGTTAAAGCTAATTCAAAATGTCATGAACAAGCTACCACGTATGTATGATCAATGAAATTCGCGTGGGTTCTAAGTCTCTTATAAAAACTAAACAAAAATGAAAACGAAAAACAAGCAAAGAAAATATTGAAAAAAATTTGACAGTTCCAGTCTGTAAAACTCTAGGGTATGAATCGGTGAATCGAAAAATAAAAGTTTATAAAGTAAACAAGGCTGACTAGAATTTCAATATTTACACAATGCTTGTGGATGTGTTATATTTAACACAGAAATTTTCAATCTTTCTTTTCCTGGCAAAAAAATCTATCCATTGAATATATATCGACCCGAATGGGCCACTTATGGAACCAAAAATTGTACAGATATACAATCAATGAACCTCAAGAATACACCATATAAACGTAACCAAAAAAAATAAATTAAAAACCTACTGTGCAAACAAAAAAGTCTATATCATCTGGTTAGAGGTTCAAGTTGTACTTCCATTACAACAGAAGAAGAATTCAACTCTGATTTACTATGTGTTCCCCGATTTGTCCGCAAGAGGTCTGACGAATCATCCTCTTCTTCACTACTATTACCCAAAACCCAATGCCCCGATGAAGAACTCCTATTAACTCTCCTCTGTTTGTGTTCATTGTACTCCAAGTATACAACCAAACCAACACCACCCAAGATCCAACAAACCAAGGCCCAAGTCAAACCTTTCACATTGTCATCCCCATACCTGTGCCCTAGATGCTTCATACCAGTAAAGAGTGCCACTGTACCAGCGACAATTGCACTCCTGCCTACGTAAATATGCAAATATTCCCAAATGACACGTTTGCTTGATGGCAACTCTCCTGTCTCAGGCTTCTTGGGCCGCATGTATGCATTCAATGGTTGCACAGATGCCAACACAAGAGCCACCACACCAAACTTCACATGCACCGAACTGAGGAAAAACCCTCTCAATTCAGCAGCTGCAAAAAGAAGACCTAACAGCATAATAGCTATACCAGAATATTGTAAATAAACATGTGTCTGGAACCAGCCGTTCCCTTTCAAGTGTTTTAAGTACCGTGCAGCTAGTATGCCACTTGGCAATAGGAACCCCCATGCAACAAACATCATAAACCCGTGAACTGCCAATACGGGTCGCAAATCCTGTTCGGCCTCAGCTGACCCGCGGAGCAACAAAACCCTGACAGGTCGGCTACTTGTCACTGAGTGCATGTTTCTTTCAGTCAAACCCTCACTCGACCACTGGGCGCCCATGGCCCACACGACCTTTAAAGGGGTAGTAGGGTCAATCTTATTTTTACACTCTACCCTTCCTTTGCACATAGGATTTAACAGCCTTGTAAATTCAAATGTAATTATTCCACTTTCAGAGCTACACCGTACATATGTCAAATTTTCAGCCGTCGGATGAACACTCATTGAATCCTTACCGTCAATCCAGTAAGTGTTGACTCGACCTGTACCATTTTTATCAACCCAGCCCACATAAGCATAGCTGTTGATCATACCAGATCCAAATCCAATTGCTATGTACCCACTTTTCTTCTCCCCTCTAGCTGCAATAGAAATTGAGTCTTCTGATAGGGTCCAAAAAAGGGTTACCTGTTGGTCATCTAACAAAACACTATTATTGTACATGTCACTTAAGCCACCATCCACAACTTTCATTCTCCACCCCATTTTTTGTTCATACAGAGAGTGATAGTACACCTGGTCAGGGGTGTTCCTGTCAGGGAGCCAAGTTAATTCATATGGGTTTGCAACCACACCATGGGCATCAGGCCCGCCAGCATATATGACCTCAGACTTGTTACGCAATGTGGCATTACCACCTATTGGATCAGACGTGACATAAAGTGACAGACCATGACCTGCTTCAATAGAGAATATTACTGGCACTCCTCTTTCAACTTGTACAAGAGGGGCTTCCTTTTTGTTTATGTAGAGTACCTTTGATGGGTTTGGCGGATTTGGGTAATGGATAGTGGGTCCTGATGTAACGACCAATGGTGTGTTTCTTTCAGCTGTAACTCTATCTTGGTCCTCTTTATCATCAGCATCTAATGGACCTGGGCACAAATCGACCTGCTCCGAGACATTTAGAGTTAAAAACCCATAAGTGGTCTGTTTTGGTCCGCCATGATTTTGTGGAAGATAATATGGGCGTAACGTGTCAGGTGGTCTCATTAAGCCCAGGGCCCATATCACAGTCATGTTTTTATTCACATTTACCTCCACATCATACTTTTTGTCAACTGAAACCAAGGGTTTTTGATACCGAATAAAAGAGACTCCATCCCTTCTATGGCCATATATCAATTTGGAATTATTCACAAACCCTATCGGGTCTGATCCTTCATAAATTGTATCTGGGCACACACCTGCAACTGTACCATCCTTGTTCAAAAGGCATTCACTGTATTTGGTTATGAAGTAGTCTTCAGAAAATGGCATGCCTTCTTCAGTGAAGCCAGTCACCGCCACGTCAGCATGGAGCATGGAGGGTTCTGACATGGTGGGGTCTGCCCAGCCAAATGCCATGTAGTATTCTGATCCGATTGCTGCTTCTAGACCTATGTCTATTGAATTGGAATTTGTGTTTAAAGTCCAACGAAGTCGATACCTGAAATAAAATATGTTTTTTTGTTCTATTTGATTAAATGCATGTTACTACTGATTGGTATTAGATAATCAATATCAATATGTGGTTACAGAAATTAACTTTATGGTTCCTTTTTTACCTAATTGCATTCAACAATTATCTAAGGACTTCAGTACTGAATACTATATAGTAATTCATCTCTGTACCATACTGCTGGAGATGGTAGCAGGTACTTCTTCTTCAAAGCCTTTATTCCCAAAGAAGTTGGGGTAAGCTAGAAATGAAACCCAACCGGAATCAGCAACACAAGGATTCCCAGGAGGTCACCCATCCTAGTACTACTCCTGCTCAATTCGTGAGGTTTTCATTTCCATAAAGAGGATGTTTTTTGACTACTGGCTTGCCAAGCCTATCACGAACAGTCCTCCTTTTTCCTGGTTTGGGACAGGCGCAGGCGGAGTTTAGTAGCAGGTACTAAACTGGTAAATTGTGTTCATTTTCTGCACCCTAAGTTTACTAAACTTTTATTCAGTTACTGCAACGGCACCTACAGGTGAACTAGCAGCTAGTAATGGTACATTCATACCAGTACCGCTTCATATGTTAAAAGAATAAGTACCTCTCTGATAGTGGAAGGCAGTTTGTAAACATGGTCGGCTGAACCTCAACTGTTAGATTGGCATTAGAAAGGTCTGCATTTGAATCTGGATCCGATTGGTTGATTGGTTGGGAGAGAACAACATGCCCAAAATCCGATGCTGTTACCGGGTCCCACACTGCTAGGATTCCAATTTGGTCCCAGGTTGCATTGGGAAGAAGGTTAGCTGTCAGAGTAGAGTTAGAGAAAGTCTTGTTGAGAGGAAACGAGGAGACTGCACGGCCAAGTGTGGTCATGTTGTCTAGGTCCGGAGCAGGTGCGCCATAGAAGGACACGAATTCGGATCCAGAGAGCATGTCGAATCGAGAAATGGAGAAGGAGCATCCATCAATGATCTTGAAAGTTCCCCTGAGTTGATGCTGGATCATGGAGAAATGAGCGACGAAACCAGAAAGAGAAGTGTTTTTACTGCAAGTGGAGGTGGAGATGGTAAAAGGGAGGAGAGAAAGGAAGAAGAGAAGAGAGAAAACGGGGTTCGCCATTAGAGGCGAAAGTTGGAGAGCTTGGAGATCTGGATCTGGCAATTAGGGTTAAAATCTGGTTTCCCTTCTCTGTTTTACTTTGCATGCATTAGATTTAGTTGGAGAGCTTGCGTTGTTTTTTGATTTAATTCGTCGGAATCGTAGAAGAAGCTTCTGTTTAATTATTCCCTCCGTCTTTTTTCTTCTTTTTTCTTCCTCTTCTAGTTCTAGTTAGTGACGGAACCGCATTCTAACCAAATTACTGGTTCGTGTCTGTCTGGCCCAGAGGGGTAAATATTAACGGACATTTTTTGCCTTCATGCAGCGCATGGACTATAGAATAAAAAAACACGCTTCATACGGTTTATGCGCTGCATGACGCTAAAAGTGCTCTGTTAAATTATTTACCCGTCTTACAAAGTGAGGTCCAACAGACCAACACAACGCGCTTGGAAAATAAGTCCACGTGGACATATTTGCAAGTCTGTCTAGGTCAGAATTCAAAGCAAAAACATTTGAATGGAAAGGAAAAACAATAATTAGTCCTAACTATAAATAAATAAATTACTTTTTCATTTGTACTATTTTAATCCTTAAATTTTCAAAATCAATAAATAAAATTAGTCTGTTTACAAAAAGGATATGTTAATTAGTCTTATTATATATATATATATATATTAGTCTCTTTACGTGGGAAACAATTAATATTCAATCTTTTCTATATTATATTTATATACTCATCAATATTTTATTTATTTCATAATAAAGTTTGATAACAATTATATTTACAGCTCAAAAAAAAAAAATATTATGTTACATATCGATCGAGTTTATTTGAATCGAGCTGGAGCGATAAGCCAATGAGAATGATTTTGTGTTAAGCATATATATATATATATACCCCACACATTGATAAATATTTTTATTTTATTATTGAAACTTAAATAATTTTCAGGCATGTGATTAAATGAGAATCGTAAGAAAGAGTCGTTAGAATGTAATTATTTTTTGTAGCTTGGCCGTAACATGTAACCTAACATTTTATTAGGTCCACTAAGTAGGGTCCCCACTAATTGTCAGAAACTAATCCTCCTTTTATTTATAGATCAAGGAACATGGAAATAAAAAAAATAATAATAATAAAAACGCTAGAATTATTCTTAGCTATATATTAAGCAGATTTGAGAATTTGGTACAGTAGAAAGTTATCTTTCTAGTTCTAGGAAAAAGCTAAACACTTTTATGTTGGAAATTCTACACGAGAGGTACTTGATTTATTTATAATAATCAAAAGCGAACTAAATACACTAATTCGAAGAACAAATATTTGTCTCGTATATTATATGTGTTAACAGCGATTGGATTAGACTAAATTTTGTTTAACAAAAGTGGTTACTAAATTATTAGGCCTGAAGCTGTTGTATATTTTTTTCTTGGCACAATTTTTAATTCGCACGAACAAAAAGAAGAAGAATAAAATAAATATTACCAAGGGAGAGAAAGGAAAATGAAGGGAGGTTAATTACCATTTTTATTTATTTTGTCTTGCATTGTACTCTAATTTGGAGAATAACAAAATATAAAATTTAAGAGATTAATTAAAATATCTAAAAGAATATTTTAATAAAATAATATAATTTTCCATCAAACATCGCATAAACGAGAATCAAACTTTTACTAAAGAAAAAAGAGGAATTAATTCACGAAAGCACCTAGCACCTAGGATGAAAAAGAACTTATTAAAAAGGAAAAATTAATAAAAAGGTATATATGTTTACTATAAATGGGGCCCACGAATTAGAGGTAAGGATAGTTGTCTAATGACGTGGCCCATGAAGAGAGAAAAAAAAAGAAAAAAAAGAAAAAAAAAAAAGAAAAGTGATTCTAGAACAAAAAGTAAGTGGGCTCAAATTCAACCATTTCCTCAAGTGTTAGTCACTAATGCGCACTAGATTAAAAAGAAGAAGCAAAAACTTAGTTTTACTCTGGGCATATATTATATTGTTTAAAAATGGTGATACATGCATTTAATTTAAGTAATTTAAGCAATCATAATTAAAATAGATAATTGGAGTTCATGTAAAAATAATATTTGATCAAAGTTGAACAGAGACCAAAATAGTTTGTTCTCGATCAGAGAACATTTAATCTTAACTTTCTCTGTTTTTTACATCGTAACTCCCGATTTTTTTATTTTTATCCAAAAATTAAATTGATTTTCAAAAATTAACCGAACCGGATGTGAATTTTTAAAACTACCCAATCCGGTTAACCGTTAACCGGACCAAATTTCCGGTTAACGGTTAACCGGACCCTAGGTTCGGTTAACGGTTTAGCGGACCGATGGGTTTGCTAAACGGTTAACCGAACCCTTGGTCCGCTAAACCGTTAACCGAACCAAGGGTATGGGTTCGGTTAACAGTTTAGCGGACCAAGGGTTCGGTTAACCGTTAACCGAACCCGATTTTTTTTTTTTTTTAACTTTTTTTTAAAACAGAAAATTAAATTTTTTTTTTCTATTGAAAATATACATGAAAATTTGTATTTAGATTTATCAAATTTACACCAAAAAAATTTGTAAATCAAATATGAAATTTAAAATTATAGAAAAATACACATACACATACACATATACATATACATATACATAAATAATATATGGTTACCAATTTTTTTACTTTTTTTTACTTTTTTTCAAAACAAAAAATTTTAAATTTTTTATTTTTCTATTGAAAATATACATGAAAATTCGTATTTAGATTTATCAAATTTACACCAAAAAAATTTGTAAATCAAATATGAAATTTAAAATTATAGAAAAATACACATACACATACACATATACATATACATATACATAAATAATATACGGTTACCAATTTTTTTATTTTTTTTACTTTTTTTTAAAACAAAAAATTTTAAATTTTTTTATTTTTCTATTGAAAATATAAATGAAAATTCGTATTTAGATTTATCAAATTTACACCAAAAAAATTTGTAAATCAAATATGAAATTTAAAATTATAGAAAAATACACATACACATACACATATACATATACATATACATAAATAATATACGGTTACCAATTTTTTTATTTTTTTTACTTTTTTTTAAAACAGAAAATTTTAAATTTTTTTATTTTTCTATTGAAAATATACATGAAAATTCGTATTTAGATTTATCAAATTTACACCAAAAAAATTTGTAAATCAAATATGAAATTAAAAAAAAAGTAAAAAAAATAAAAAAATTGGTAACCGTATATTATTTATGTATATGTATATGTATATGTGTATGTGTATGTGTATTTTTCTATAATTTTAAATTTCATATTTGATTTACAAATTTTTTTGGTGTAAATTTGATAAATCTAAATACGAATTTTCATGTATATTTTCAATAGAAAAATAAAAAAATTTAAAATTTTCTGTTTTAAAAAAAAGTAAAAAAAATAAAAAAATTGGTAACCGTATATTATTTATGTATATGTATATGTATATGTGTATGTGTATGTGTATTTTTCTATAATTTTAAATTTCATATTTGATTTACAAATTTTTTTGGTGTAAATTTGATAAATCTAAATACGAATTTTCATTTATATTTTCAATAGAAAAATAAAAAATAAACAATTTTCTGTTTTAAAAAAAAGTTTTTTAAAAAAAAAAAAAAAAAATCGGGTTCGGTTAACGGTTAACCGAACCCTTGGTCCGCTAAACCGTTAACCGAACCCATACCCTTGGTTCGGTTAACGGTTTAGCGGACCAAGGGTTCGGTTAACCGTTTAGCGAACCCATCGGTCCGCTAAACCGTTAACCGAACCTAGGGTCCGGTTAACCGTTAACCGGATTGGGTAGTTTTAAAAATTCACATCCGGTTCAGTTAATTTTTGAAAATCAATTTAATTTTTGGATAAAAATAAAAAAATCGGTCGTAACTCCTACAAATTCATAACAAAATGTAACCAAAATAATTAAACCCTTTTCTGGTCTTCCTTTTAGTTTCCAAAACAAAACTTGGTTATGTAAGTTTATACTGTCAAATAGATAACCATCTACTGATCTCTTGCCTGTATGCATTTTTTTTATAACACATAATATATACCATTTGAGCAAAAAACACAAATACTATTGAAAACCAGTCTTATATCTTGTGGCAGAAGTAACATGTTCAAAATCTGAATAAAAAGTCCTCAATGAACATTGACATTTGAAAGGACTTAGACTCTCATCTTTTTTTTTTTTTGTTTTTTCTTAAAAAAGAAAGAAAATATATACTAATGAGAGTGTTTTTTTAAAAACACAGCCTTTGCACAAAAGAAGCTCTCAACACAAAGAGATAAAACAGAGTAAAATAATATAAAATAAACCAGCTTTCTGCTTAGAGGAGTGGAATTAAAGAATAGGAGATATGCGTAGGCAACACTTGCGAAAATTCCTGCTGGTAACGACACAGCCATCAAAAGCTTCTTACTTGTGCCATATATTATTTTATCTTTCCGGACCAAGCCGAAAACTATCATGTTCAGTACAATAATCGCCAAAAGAGGGGCTTTCAACTTTACTGTTGCTTTTGCATCTTCATCTTCATCTTCATCTTCCTACACACACACACACACACACACAAATCCTTAATTTTCTTAGTTTCTCATGTTATTGATAAGCAGTACCACTAGAGAATAAAAAAAATAAAATACCTCCGGATCCATTCTTTTCTCAAAGTCATGGTTTTGATCTTAGTTGAAAATTTATGGAGCTAAAAGTTGTTGGCATGTAAATTGTGTGAGAGAATCACAACCGCCACAAAAAGGCATGCATGAGATATGAATGAAATCAAAGAAAAAGGAAAAAAAAAGAGAGTAAATTAAAGCATAATTTTCATTTTCGGTAAAAAGCATAGTATAATCCTTTTTTTCTGTTTCAAACAAAAAGTTACCATAAAGAAATCTAATATGACTTTCAACTTTCAAAACTTCTCCGGAGATGCACATTTGGCGTTCTTAGATAATTAAAAAAGAAAGTAAGTTAAATAGGTCTAAAATCCGTCTAGCTAGCTATAGAGAGTATGAATATCTAGTTGATATTTAAATTTGGAAGACTTAGATATCGTTTTTATCTAGTAGAAAAATCTTGAAAACTAAATATGGCATAATATAGAATGTTGAATAATAAGTTAATTAAATTCTGAACGAGTAGAAATGCACCAATCTACTATCATAGATAAATATGTACGAAGAAGCTTTTATTTATCGGGAGAGACATCAAGAAATGGGGGAATTTCATATGTACCACTTCAAATTCTATAGTTACATATTTATCATCCTAAATTATAATAACTCATATAATTGTACAATATAATTTACATATACTAAAAATTCAAATTAATTATGTTTAAATTTTAAAAACAAAAAATTAATCTGGAATTAATTAAAACTATATTCATTCTTGACATGTCCTCTGTCACCATCTCATTCAAGCTCAATTGTAGCAGCAATCTTGGCCACACCTTCTCATACCACCCTGTGTAAGCAGCCAACTGCAACTGCTAACACTTTTGCTATTAGAAGCTAGCTATAATAATGGAGTAGCGAGTCATGCAAGAGACATCGAGAGAGGTTATAAACATCATGCACTGAGCACAGGTGAGAGCTAGATAAGACAGTCCAATTCAAATGTAGAGAATGCAAATAATTAGAGAAGACAAGAGTCCAATTCCTTAATTAACTATAATTTTTAGAATTTTGAGTTTATTTGCAATATATTGGATAAATACGGGAGTTATTAGAATTTAGAATGGTAAATATGTAATTACAAAATTTAAAGTGATCAATATGTAATGTCAAAAATTTTGAGTGGAATATATGAAAGGAAGCAGCTAACAGTCCCCTGAAAATTCCCGGACTTTTTACACTAATCTTATAAACAAGTTCATTAGATCCTGTAAGTCTATAAAAACAATCCTATCAACAAGTTCAATTGATGTTCTGCAGATGAAAACGCGTGACAGCTGTTGGGGACCACCTTCTGTGAACATACACATATTATCCTGTAAACATACACATATTATTCTTTGAATATACATATTGTACTTGAAATTATGGCAGTTGAAAGCACGTTGGAACTAAGCTAAAAAGAGAAATCTTTTATATGTGGGGATTTTCAAGAGATTGTAGCCCGGGGACGTTGCCTTTTCTATATATAAAATCCCCCTTAAGAAAGAGTTTAAAATTTAAGAAATGCAAAAGAATACTCCAATAATTTGAAAATAAGAAAATGATATGTTAAAGATAAAGAAAATTTCAACTAAAGAAGACCACTTATAATAATACCTCCAAAGCATGCTCGGATTTGGACCACAATATTTTCTCCAGAAATTATCTCAAAAGAGCAATTTTTGGATCTCAACACAATTACAATTCAGGAAGCAAACAGTAACTCAGGTACTTAATCAAAGTAGGAGTTCATTACAACTTTAAAATAAAGTTATGCACACAGTCATTTGCAGCATTCTCCTCTCTCTCTCCCTCTCACACACACGAAAAAAAAAACTTGCTCACTGGGATTTGTGCGACCTACCAAAAGAGGAAACATTTGTCCCTCTCAACATCAATACAGGCCCCAACTGGGCTAAGATTGAAGTAGGGCCACATTGGGCTGAGTAGAATAAGAAACAAAACCTAGCAGCAATAAGACCAAGAGTAACTACTCCATCTAATTCTTGTGCTAAGGTTGACATATAACATAAAACAACTTATATCGTAAATATTAAAAAAAAAAAAAATTACTGCGAAATTCTCTCTCACAAGTAGTACATATTTTCATTTCAAAATAATATGTCATGAGAATTCAAAACCATTCTCATGTATATAAATACAAGATAAAGTTGTTCCCCTTGCAATTCAAATGATCAGTGCAAGCAAGTCCTTTAATTATCAGAAATCACACTCATGTCATTAAGGATAACAGAAGCTAACTAAGGCGAAGAAGGAGATACTCAACTTCTACAACTTTAGTCAGAGGCATGACCCACTTGTCATAAAGATGTGAGACGACTGAAGGATTGATCTTATACTCGGTCTTATCAGAATCATTATCATCTAAAGTCACGTTTTGAGAAAACAACCTGGCCTTTTTCTCTACTCTTTTTTTGACGGCTTCTTCAACAGCCACAAATGTCAGCAAATTCATCAATCTGTCTCGATCCTTTAAATAAAAGAAGAATTGATGCCTAGTAATAGAACTCGACAAATATATTTTTCTAATGGAACAAAATAAATCAGGCCTACCTCAGAACTTATTGCCGGGCTATAATTCTGAGGTGCATCAGTAAATTTCGCTTCTGCCACATATTTGCCGTAGTGAATTCTTCTGGATATAGCCTGCAAGAAGAAAAACGATATATTTTCTTTATCAGCAACTTGAGTTTTTGCAACTCCTACCGAAGATAAAGACCTTCCTCATTTCAGAAGGCTTAAATTTATATCATATTTTACACAGTCCATCGTTTTTAACTTAGGGACTATTCTATTTACTGGTATTCAAATTTCTTCTTTCACATTCTTGCCAATGCCGTTTAGCTAAAATTAGATCAAAATGAGGGTTAATTAGCCCTTGAACGCTCAACAAACAGCCATGTGAGAGCACAATTTCGTATTAAGGCAGCAACTCAATACTATACTGGTCAGATTAATTACTGATATTGAGTGCAAATTAGCATGGTATATTATTTCCTTTAGCATGGATATGCAAGAACTGTACCTGGCAGATCAAATACAAATATGTTCCGGTACAGGTATATAAAAAGCGTGGTAACATAGTACCCCTTTATCATGCATGTACAAGAATTTGTACCTGTCAGATGTTTACCCATATTTTCCAGTACAGGTTAATAATAAGAAGATTGATATACATACTTGGAGACACACAAAATCAGACGCGACACTTGATGCGTAATTACCATCATCACCTTTTTCAGTAAATAAAGGGAGAAACTCGGTGAAATAAAACTTCCATATGGCCTCATTCACACTGATAGATGCTGAAGCTGGATATAATAAGGACTAAAAAAAAACAAAAAACAAATTATGTCACTTAATTCAAATAAAATACCAAAAATTAGAATCCTGTAAATTAACACATGAAACCAGAAAATCCTTTGTTGACAGAAAGTAAATGGGGGATTGGCTATAATTGACCTTCGTTGCCAGAACGACTCGTTATTATTGAAATGGTTATGGCGAATCGAGGCAATCCCAGAGGGGTTATGGGTCACCACTGTTAGGAGAGTTCTGAATATATCCTCGGTAGCGGACATCCAACTGGCACCAGACACACCCTTCTTTTTCAAGGAGTTAGCTCTCTTGATTCCGTTCTTTATTGTATCCACGTACTATGAGAATGGTGTCACAGTTAGGGAATGCCGGCATTATGGAAACTGAAGGTGCCGATGAAAGTCAAGATATTCATTTGGTTAATGCTGGCAAACAGGATTTTAACATAAGAGGTTCTCATAATTCGAGGTTGCACCATTCAAGCGGGTTGCCAACTGTGCCCATCTTTAGCCGTTGAATCCAGGGACCACATCACGTGGGACTGCAACTACGCCATCAGATTTTGGCAAGGGATATGTGCGCATTACAACATCACTACTTGCGGAGGGGCACATCTCTTAAGGATTTGGTTGGAGGATAACAACCTCTAACAACACTAACAATGTTTAGAGCTGTGAACTTTGTGATAGACTTCTGTAGATTGTTGGTGGCAATCTCCGCAAGTTAGATATCTAGAGTATGGGAGTATGGGTGGCAGGGTGGGGATGGGGATGGGAAGTTTCTTATTTTATTTTATTCATGTAACTCTGTAAATTAAACTTTTTTTTTTTTTTATCAATATATTCCAAAGAGGAAGGATATGGGAATGGAAGAAGATAGAGGGAATAGGGCTATGATTTCATATTTGCAGAAATTTATAGATAAAAAGAATATGGCTGAATTTGTTTGAATCATG
Organism: Carex pumila; assembly: GCA_033356055.1. Classification (NCBI taxonomy): domain Eukaryota; kingdom Viridiplantae; phylum Streptophyta; class Magnoliopsida; order Poales; family Cyperaceae; genus Carex; species Carex pumila. The sequence goes on along the minus strand of JARJHM010000131.1, from coordinate 111,122 downwards.
TAATACAAAATAGAAAATCTGAAATTAACCTGTGACTGTGAGTCCTTGGTGGGCGGAAAAGGCAAAGGTAAATCTTTGGGGAAAAAAGGAACATCTTCAGGCTTTTGATATCTCCCGACCTGACCTTATCAAAATGCAATTAAAACTTAATTAAAAATTATACATTGCTTTAGTAAACTAAGGTGATCGAGAGGAAGTGAACCTTAGCTTGGAGGGACTCCGATTCTCTGACATAGAGCTCAGCAATGGAGAATCCATTTCCGAGGAAAGAAGAGTCGTAGGCTGGAGCGTTGTATGGGAACCTCGCTCGCTCTATTAAACTAAAGACGATGGAATCCTCTTCCCTGATTAAAGCATCTCTCACCGAATTGAGTGTGAATCTTGAACAAGAAGAAAGGCATTGTAAATATAAAGAGGAAGATAGGAGAGAAAATAGAGAGGAGGTGAGAGAAAGACCGTACTTGTTAGCCATAGTTTAGACTTTAGAGAGAGATCGGGTCAGCGTCAGGGAGAGAGGGAGGGACTATGTTTTTATTTCGTACAGAGGATTCGAAAGAAGAGGAGGAATCATATTTTTGTTCCCAACATCGCCGCAACGCAAGGAATTATTTATTTATTTATTTATTTATTATACTTTTTCCAATTTTTAAATTATATTGTTAATTTATTAATAAGTGGGCGGCTGACTTAGACTATCAACCAAGAAATGACGCGTACGGCGTATCCTCCTTCAAAGTTTGACAATTTGTCCACTCACTGTCCACTATGAACATCTCTAGTTTAGTTCTTTTTTATTATTAAAAGCTCCAATTAGAGAGGTGTAAACGGAGTGAATTCGGATTGGATAGTGGTGCTAATCCCATATTCACGTCTCAACAAGCGGACACCACTCAATGGCGGATGCACGATTTTTGTCAACGAGTAGCGGAATCAGATTCAGATATTTTATCGGATTTAAATTCATTAGTTTATCAAATCGATTTAATGCCTTAAAATCTAATTTTTTTGAAATTTACAAAAATGAGATTTGAATTCATTAAAAATAAAATCATAAGATTTAATGGCTCAAGAACGCGAAAAATCTCTAAACAGTTGATTTTATATGGATTTTATAAGATTTAATGCACATTTGGGGTGCAATTTTATTGTGTTAGATGACAATCCAACCAGTGGGACCCACTGTTATTGAGCCACCATTTAAATTAATTTGAACTCCTCATTTAATATAACCCCTTCATTTTGGGTACACCCACATCACATAGACCAAAACATTAAAAATATGAAAAGGCCATAAACTCACTATAAACCAAGTCTATCCAAAAATTAAAATACAACAAGAAACATTATATTGGGTCAATGACACACGAGACTCTTTTGTAAGATTTTTCTCACTCCCTTGTTATCTGAAAATTAGTTTAAAGAAAAGGATTTTCATAACTACAAAATTCACGAGAAAGAGTAGCTTATTCTCACTAGCAATAAAGAGAAAGAACCTAACCCGTTTTTCTCCAGAGAGGGGCAACCTAATTTTCAGGAGGGGGGGGGGGGTGCAAAACCGAAATCAACATATTTTTTCCATTACTTTCAAAAATCTAGGGAGGCAGTTGCCCTTCCTGGACTACACTGGGTCCGCCCTTGATACCACTATAAATATAAATAGTAGACGAATGTTAAAATGTAAAATCGAATCTACCTTAGATGTATATAGATATAGAATGAATAATTCATAAATACGGATCCAAATATAGACATAGAACGAATAATTATTAAATAATTGAGTTATACAAGCTTTAAATACAAATACTAATTAAATATAAAAGATAATGAATAATTTAAGTTAACTGAATATAGCAACACAAATTGTGAAATATGCACCTAAACTAAGGATTTAAAAAAAAAAATAGAATTTCTTTTAAACTTTTCAACAGAACAAGCACAGTGTTTTGGTTTTTTAGAAAAAATAGCCTCCACCGATCTTAAAAAAATCAAAACCTACACCGATCCTAGAGATCAGTGGAGCTAATTTCTTGCCCTGCCACAGCATCATGCACAGTTGACCACAGTAAATACCTCCACCAATCCAGTGGATCAGTGGAGCCTTCAAAAACTGTCTACACCAATCCCAAATTAATATATGAGAAGGGATGTTCCAAATTTTGAAAAAAATAATGAAGATATTTGTTTAGTTTGAAAATGGAGAGGAGTATTTGAGACTAGAGTACAAATATAATTGATATTTGTATTTTTTTTCTCTCTCTTAATTATGACAGTGTATAATCTAACAGTAATATAATATAGAGTATGGCTAATATAACATCAGTGTCATTTTAATTTATATAACACCAACTCCAAAACCTATCAAATCGAGTTCAAATGATGAATCCAAACCGTTCAAACCAATTTACTTTATGAGTGATGCATTTGCATGCAAATTTTTTATATTTTCGAGTTATTTTAGTATCAAATCAAGTGGCAAAAAAAAATTAAAAAATGAATGTATTAAAATTAACTTAAAAACTCAAACATTTGACCGCTTGACTTAATACCAAATAAACTCAAAAACTTATAAATTTTACATGTAAACGCACAACTAATGAAGTACATCGGTTTGAACGGTTTGGATTCATTATTTGAACTTAATTTGATAGGTTTTGGAGTTGGTGTTATATAGACTGAAATGACACTGATGTTATATTAGCCATACTCTATAATATAATAGAAAATAATTTTAATATTTACAAAATATTAATTTTTTTTGTAAAGAAATAAATTAACTAAAGAAGGATCACTTTATATATAACTCATTTAAAAAAATTGTAGATATTGAATTGAGAGAGAGAGATTGGCTAGACAATATTAAGAGAAAGATGAGAGAGAGATAATGGGAAATAAAAAATGATGACTGAGTGCAGGAAGTTTAGATCATTATTTTGCATTGAAATATGAATAGATGGGATGTATTTTTGGAAAATTTTGGGAACAAAATGGATTTACCGAACACCCAAGTGAATTTACATATGGGATTAGTCCAAATCCATCAAAATCCCACATAAAACATGACTACCGAATAGGGCCTAAAGGTTACAGTGTTATAAATTGGAGTGTCAACAGTTACAATAAAGATAGAAGGAAGTATTTTTATATTTGTACTTATTATAAATTATTCTTATTCGTATTTTATATTAGAGGAGGGTTTAAATGCCTCCATCATACCTTCATTTTAAAAAAACTTTAATAATTCAAAATTTAAAACTTAAGAGTCAAAATAAAACAATTAGATGTGATCTATATTATTTTCTCTATGTGCTCATAAAAAATTATTACATTTCAATTTTGTTTTTATGTGAATCAATAAGTTGAAAAAGCAACAGTTAGAAATTATCCACATTAGTACGCTTTTTATAAGCTCTTGATGACAACCAAAACAAAATTGAAATGCCATAATTTTTTACATGTGTGTAGATAAAATGATGTAGATCATATCTAATAGTTTTATTTTAACTTCTAAGTTTTAAATTTTGAGTTATTAAAGTTTTTTAAAAATGGAGACATGGTGGAGGCACAAAAAATGGAGGCATTTGAACCCTCCCCTTATATTTATCCATTAAAAAATATTTTATTTGTATTTATCTTTATCTGTTATAGTTGTTGGATAACGAAATTATAGTAGGTAAATAACATGTAATACTAATTAATAATATTTTATTATTTATTAAATAAAATATTAAAACTTATACATTCATTTCATACATGTATAGTATTTTATTGAAAAGGAAAAAAAAAATATGATCATGCTAAACGTAAGTAAACCAATTAAAGTACATTTTCAATGCTTATTAATATACTAGTATTGTACCCGTGCATTACAACATAAACATATTATAAAATGAAGAAGATCAAGAGTTTGATTTACAATTTGAATTCAAACTTACAAGTAAAGAGATTTGATAAAAACAAAAAGACAAATAGTTTGTAGAAATATATACATTCCATAGGTAAAAGCTAAAAGGACAAAAAAATATTTAGTAAAAGTGAATTCGTACTAATGAATTAGTTGCTCTACTTCGTGGCACTAATTATAGTTAATGTTACTAAAATTCCTCCTTAATATATTTTCTCCATGTAATTAATAACTGAAACTATGAACAAACCTGAACATACTAATAAAAAAATATTTTATCTTATCAAAATTGAACAAGCAAAATTGTAAAAAGATTTACTATAGCTTAAATTGAGTAATGTTTTAAATATGAAGATATCAGATAATTTGATAAGATATCAAATACTAATAAAATATTTTTGAAAGTGTTAGCATATGATATTCTTAAAAATTAATTGATATTTTTGAGCAACTGACATCATTACCTATTAATTATTTTCTTGAGCAATTTTTCTTTCTTCTTTTTTAGTCCAGTTCGGAACAATAACACTCTTTTAGGTGTTCAAACAACTCAAAATCGTCAACATGACTCACAAAGAAATTGTAAAGAAGAAGATGTCACTTTTCTGTCCAACAGATAACTTGCGCATTTAGTTACGAAGTGGTAGTAGTATTATTTGTTCTTCATATTTGTATGGTTGTTTGTTGTTGTTTAATCTGATGTCATTGGAACCAAGTAGTTTTTTTTTACTATATACTGTTGGGATAAAAAATTACAAAATTAATTTGAAGAATAAATAATCTAAAATAAAGTCAAATTAAAATAGTAGTATCCGGATCGTAATTAATTATTATCATGTGAGACTTGTGAAATTACCACCAAACTAATTTTATAGTCGTGTCAAGAAAACAACAACTCCAAATTATTTTGACAGTGACTCCAACATATTTTTAAACAATTAGTTACTTTTAAGAAGAGAAATCAGTTTTCATTATTTTCGAAAACAAAAGAAAATACAAATCGTCAATCACCATCGTATAGCAAAAGGGTAGGTTTTTTTGTTTTGTTTTTGAGGAAAAGCACGTAGGCGAGAAAAGGGTAGTACCGAACCCTTGCAATTATACATTTAAAGTACTATTACAATAGTGTGATTCCTTCTAATTCAATAGTTGTTTGTTGATTATCAACAAAAAAAAAAAATTAAAATACATTTGACGTATAAAAATATAAACATAAGCAAGAAGACAATTCTTTCAATGTCTGTTTGTAACTTTAATGGAACAAATAATTTGATGATTCCATATAATTAGTAGAATTGCAGGTGAAGAATATATTAGTAGAGTTGAAAAATACATTAAAGATAATTTGGTCTTTATTTTTTATTTTCATAGTAAAACATATTTTTTATTCACTCACTTACATTCTTAATTAGTTTATTATAGTTGTTGTGGAACACCAATTTTTTAATGAAAATTAAATTGTTAAGTCTCAAGGTGATGTTTAATTGTAGACTAAATAGTGAAATAAGAATTTTAAGTCTGTAACTATTTTATTAAATATAGTTTTATTAAACCGGATTAAGACGATATAGGTGATTTTTAAGCTCATCTAAAATGCAAAAAGTTAAACCTAAACGGATGCTTTTAAGTTCAGTCCAAGTTGAGAGTTGAGACCCACCGTCATCTCGTGACTCTTGTCACAGAACCCATCTTTCACATTTTCTCTTCCATTTTTTTTTTGCGGCTCCACATGATCTCTTTCTCTTCTCGCGCGTCATGCCCCCCTTCCTTTGTCTTCACCACCATTACCTCCTCTCCGCCCCCATCAAACGCTTCAATGTTGCGACAAAATCAGCCCAATTTGGGAGTGACCGTTGAGACATAGTATTCAAAAGAAGAAGATGAGTTGAAGGGCAGTGGGGTCAGCAACATTGGTCAGGCATTTATTAAAGAAACTTGCGCTGACAAAGGGGCCCAAGTTGGTAAAGGAGGAAATGGCATGAATGACGCAGCGATTGATATCTGGACCTCATTAGCTCAGAACAGGAGAGGAAATAGAGACGATAACGGAGGCAACAAATGAATGAATCGTTCACAACATAATTCAGAGATTGTTCGAGTTTGTTAGGCCAACTCAGCATTCGTGGCTGACATGGCGAAAGGGGAATAAATTTATCTTTTATGTATTAGGTTTATCTACTTTCTTTTACTAATTGCATCACTTATATAAGGCAAACTCCTTGATGGAGCTGTATCCAATTTTTGATTAATAAAACAGGTGAATTGCTTTGAGCATTCGATGCGATGGTTTCTTGTCAGAACCTTGCTTTTACCTCAAATTAGTGTGTTCTTTGTTCAAAGTTGTTTCTTTTCTATTCGATTCTAGCAATTGAGTTTGAAGCTCGTTGCAATTAGCATCAAAGCCCACGATTTCATCTGGGTTAGTATAGGCATCCTGCACCATGCCACTGAAATGGGTCACTTAGCATCCAGATGACGATGCTTTAGATCTGGCAGCTATCCACGAGAGGATAGATCAGATTCAACACGAGTCACATGTCACGTCTCAGACCAGGGATGATCATGTCATTGCGTTGGAGCATTGATTCCAAGGAGTTGAGGTGAGTATCACTGAGCTGAAGGAATCTGTCAGTGGTTATCCATGAGTTTACTCAAACAGATGTCGGCCAAACTGCTTGAGAAGTAAGTGAGCATGGCACAAGGTGATCATTCTGCACAGCGATTCACCAGAACGGGAGGTGGTGACGAATCTCGTCCTCCAGTTTATGGTCGTGACTATTATGGTATGGGCAATCACAGATCAGGTACTGAGCATCAGGACCAGAAAGTTTTTATGCCTCGAGTTGATATGCCTGTGTTTGATAGTAATTAGGCAGCTAGTTGGTTAGATCATTGTAAACTTTACTTTGAAGTAAATCAAACCCATGAGCATTACAAATCTAGACTGGCCACTTTGAGTTTTACTGGTGATGCTACTGAATGGTGGGACTGTTATCGGGTAAGACACTCGAATCCAACTTGGTCAGTTATAGTGGAGGCTGTTTAAGAAGGTCAAACAGGAGGGTAGTGTTGATGATTATGTTAGGTAATTTCAAAGAGCAAAGGCTTGGTCACTAGCTGAAACTGGAATCAAACAGGAGTATTTTTTTTTGTCTGGAGCTTTATCAATGGGTTGAAAGATGAAATTCAGAATTCTATACATTTGTTCAAATCTCAGACATTGAATGATGCTTTTAATTTACTATTAGAACTAGAAATTTACATTGGACCTGGTGATAAAAGACCTACTTTTCTCGGAACCCAGTCAAGTCAAATTGTAAAGTCTCAGCCTACTCCTTCTTTCAGGGCACCTATTTACAAACCACCTGAGCTAGGAAATAGGAAAATTGAGGAACAACCTAACAATAGCAAACCTCCCATGGCCAATAGAAACACCTCAAACTTGACCATAGATCAAAAGAGAGCAATGGGTCTTTGTTTTAGATGTAATGACAAATGGCACTTGGGGCATAAATGTCCAAAAACCTTACACACCATGGAAGCGGAAGAAGAAGTGGATTTAGAGACACAATACCAGTTGGAATTGACTGCCATGGGAGATGAGGAAGATCCAGCAGTTGAGAGGGAAGAAGAGGAGGTGATTTTGGGCACTTTGAGTGGTACTAGTAAAGCTGGCAAGAAGAGAACATTGTAGTACAGATCCAAAATTGGTGATGTTCCTATATGCTTGTTAATTGATACTGGAGCTTCTCACTCTTTATTAATCCCATTCTTGCTAAAGCCCTGAACTTACTTGCATTGCCAACAAAAACTTTAAAGGTGAGGAGTGCTGGTGGAGAGGAGTTAATTTCCAAAACAAATTACAAAAGTGTCAAATTCAGTGTGCAGGATTTTTCTTTTGAGACTGATCTATGGGTAATATAAGTTAAGGGGTATGACATCATACTGGGAATTGATTGGATTGCTAAGCAAGACAAAATTAAATTGATGTTGAAACAAGGCTTTGTGATAGTAGAGAACAAAGGGAAAAAGAAGTTAAGGGGTATGACATCATACTAGGCATTGACTGGATTTTACTTTTGAGGCTGATCTATGGGTAATAGAAGTTAAAGGGTATGACATCATACTGGGCATTGACTGGATTGCTGAGCAAGACAAAATTAAATTAATGTTGAAACAAAGCTTAGTGATAATAGAGAACAAAGGGAAAAAGGTAAAATTGGTGACTAAAGTGACATAATATGAGATTCAAGTGCTTGAAGGGGTGCTGAATGTCATGAAAGAAATAGAGGAAGGCAATCAAGTTTTTATGCACATATTACCAAAATATGAGAGGAGAAGGGAGAGACCATCACTGCGCGTCATCCAACCATCACTGCCCTACTTGACCAGTTCCTTGCTGTTTTGGTAGAACCAAATTCTCTTCCTTCCCATAGAACCATTAACCATCAAATTGTGCTGAAACCTAACTCAAAACCTATTAATCTCAAACCTTACAGGTTCTCTTACTTTCAAAAGATAAAAATAGAGAAAATCATAAAAGAACTACTGATGCAAGGGTTCATATAGCCTAGTAATAGTCCCTATTCAACTCCTGTGCTACTGGTCAAGAAAAAGGACTCAACTTAGATAATGTGTGTTGATTATAGGAAGTTGAATGAAGAGACCATAAAGAACAGGTTCCCCATATCCCTTATTGATGATTTGTTGGATGAAGTGGGTGGTGCCTATTATTTCTCTAAATTGGATCTAAGGGCAGGCTATCACCAGATCAGGATGGCTGACCAAGACACATCCAAAACTGCTTTTCAGACCCATGCAGGCCTATCTGAATTCAAGGTCATGCTGGTTGGATTAATAAATGCCCCAGTCACCTTCCAAGCACTGATGAACAGCACTTTTAAATCTTTTTTGAGAAAATTTGTTTTGATTTTTTTTTTATGATATTTTAGTGTATAGCAAGGATCTGAACTCACATCTCATCCACCTCAAAACTATTTTGCAAACATTATAGGACAGTCAATTGTTTTGTAAAAAGAGTAAATGTGAGTTTGGTTATAATAAGCTTGAGTACCTAGGTCATATTATATCTAGAGAAGGGGTAGCCACATATCCAAAGAAAATAGAAGCCATGGTGAATTGGCCTATTCTACACACAGTAAAATGGTTAAGGGGTTTTTTAGGTCTAACAGGCTACTATAGAAAGTTCATTAGAGGTTATGGTGTTATTTCAAAAGCATTGACTAACCTTTTAAAGAAGAACTCTTTCAGATGGAACGAAGCATCACAAGAGGCCTTTGAACAGTTGAAGAGAGCTATGGTGTCAGCCCCAGTCCCCAAACTCCCCGATTTCCAACAGACTTTCATAGTTGAGACTGATGCTAGTCAAACTAGAATTGGTGCTGTGTTGATGCAAGGAAGAAGACCAGTGACATTCATGAGCAAAAAGCTAGGAGTGAAGAACCAGGCACTATCCACCTATGAAAAAGAACTAATGGCTCTATTCACTGCAGTCAGCAAATGGAGACACTGTCTGTTATGAGGAGAGTTTATTATTAGGATTGATCATATCAGTCTGAAGTATTTGCTGGAACAAAGGGTCAACACCCTTATGCAACACAGAGGGCTCAGTAAATTACTTGGGTTGAATTAATGAATTGAGTACAAAAGAGGAGTGAATAATAGTGTTGCTAATGCTCTATCTATGTAGGAAGGGCAAAATGGGCACAAATAAGATGACTGTGTTGTATGAGCTCAAGTGGGTATTAATATTAACAGCATGCAGCAAATAGAACAAGAGCAAGTAGTGCAAGGAGTGATGGAAGAGGCTGAAATTAAGATGGTCAGTGAGCTGATACCCTAATGGATACAAGATGTGAAAGCAAGTTATAAAGGAGATGAGTGGGCTGACAGTTTAAAGGAGAAGCTGAATGATGTTATTAGGCCACTCTTACCCCCACCACCTTACTAAGCATCAAGGTATCATCAAGTACAAATGAAGGATCTATGTTGGCAGCAAGGGTGAATGGAGGTACAAAATTTTGCAAGATATACATGGGTCCAGTTTAGAGGGACATGCTGGTATAACAACCACCTACCAAAGATTGAAAAGGCATTTTTTTCTGGCCTCAGATGAAAGAAGCAGTGCATAAGTTTGTCCAAGAGTGTGTAAATTGCCAACTTAACAAAGGAGAGCATGTGACTGCACTCGGTCTACTACAACCCTTGCCAATTCCTCAGGAGGTGTGGAACAGTGTAGGGTTAGACTTCATAATGGAATTACCCAAATCTAAAGGACAAGAGGTGATATTAGTGGTGGTAGATAAATTGACCAAGTACTCCCATTTTATTGGCTTAACACATCCTTTTACAAAAGCAACTGTAGCCCAAGCCTTCATAGACCACGTATACAAATTACATGGTCTACCCTCACTATTGTATCTGATAGAGACCCAGTGTTTACTAGCAGGTTATGGCAGGAGCTGATGGGTAAATTGGAGGTTTAATTGAACATGGGGACTGCTTATCACCCTCAGACTGACGGGCAAACTGAGAAGGTCAACCAGTGCCTAGAACAATACCTAAGAAGCATGGTTTATGACAAACAAAGCAAACAGGCTTAGTATTTATCTCTCGCTGAGTGGTGGTACAACACCAATTGGTACAGTGCTATTAAGGTGTCACCTTTTGAAGCTCTCTATGATTATCCACCTCCTCAGCTAAGATTGGGGAATGTCCCGAAGAGCAATGTAGAAGCAGTAAACATTTAGGGTGTGTTCGGATGTCACGGGATTACGGAATAGGAATGGGAATAGGAATGAGAATAGGAATTCACTTTTGAAAAAGTGGGAACCCACGGGTACGAAATGCACAGGATTAATTATGGGAATATGAGAAAATGAGTGTTCGTTTGTATTATGGGATTAATTGTGGGAAATCTTTATTTATTTTAAAATATGTATATTTATTTGTGTTAGTTTAGTTTAGTTATAAATGATTTTTCTATTTAATTATTGTTTTTGAATAGTATAGCGTTCTGTTTGTATTGATTTTAACCAATTAAGTTAAACTTAGCTTAATATAAAAAAGTAATTATATATAAAATTACAATAAAAAACTGTCGTGCTACCATCTATTTATTTAGACCAATAATATATTGTAATTTTAATATTTTAGTGGATTTTAAATTGTAACATTTAGTAAACATAAATCCATGTAATGATATTAATGAAATGAAATAAAATTGATTAAATAATAATATTAAAAAGATGAACCATTTCTAATAAAAAATATTACTAAAATGATACAAATAAAATAAGAAAATATTTATAAATAAATTAAAAAAAATAAGAAAACAATAATTAAAAATATTTAAAAAATAAACATTTATAAACAAACAAACAAACAAACAAACAAACAAACATTTAAAATATATAATTACAAAAATTAGAAACAAACAAACATTTAAAATATGTAATTAGAACATTTACAAAAAATAAACTTTTACAAATACTTACAGAAAAATAAACATTTATAAACAAACAAATGTATAATTACTTTTACTAAGTTCTGTAAATATAATAATATATCAATAGATATATCTAAATCTAATTTCTAACATTCTAATCATCAAGTATATTTAAATATCGGATTAACTATTAATTATTGTTAAATTTATAAAGACACAAAAGAAACTGTCAAAAAATGTGATCTAGAATATTGCTGAATTTATTTAAATGCTATCAAGTATATCTAAATGTGATCTAGAATATTGCTGAAAATGTCAGAATATTACTGGTACAAATAAAATAAGAAAATATTTATAAATAAATTAAAAATAAAAAACAACACTTACAAAAAATAAACATTTAAAAACATTTACAAAAAAATAAACATTTATAAACAAACAAATGACACGTTCGATTGTCACTAAAGTTTTATATATAGTTGCTGCAACATGCACTTTAATCTATTGTAAGTTTTGATTAAAAATTGAGATGTAAGAAAAAATAGAAAATAGAATGTCCGGTTCCGGAAGATAGTCCCACAAGCTCCAGTGTAATTAAGAAAGAGGTATACATATATAACTTTCTCCACGTTTAAATAGTGTTACGAACAATGAGAAAGGCCACGTGGAGAGATAATGAAATAGCCAACCCATGTGATGAGAGAGAAGATTGGGAAAATGAAAATTGAGTCTGAGCTCATTTTTTTGTTCCCATAAAAATACACAGGTTTGGAACGTTCTTGGGAAACAATATGGGAAGTAATTGGGAAAAAACATATCATCCGAACAGGGTAGGGAAAAAGTTTGGGAACCCAATCCGATACCCACCAAATTCCTATAATTATGTAAAAGTGGCAATGGTGCAATTAAAGCACAATTTGCAGAAAGCTCAAGAGAGCATGAAAATGAATGAGGACAGGCGCAGAAGTGACAAGCACAGATTTCCATTAGGGGTATGCACAACCAGAAGCTTAGCTCCAAATACTACGGACCATTTGAGATTATTAAATGTGTTGGTACAGTCGCCTATAAACTCAATCTACCACCATATTCATTGATCCATCCGGTATTTCTCACATTTCACATACCATTGCCTACGCTTCCTGTACTAGGTCCTAACTCCAATTTAAACCCAATACCTCAATTGCTATTAGATTTAGATAGAAGAGTGGTGAAGAAGCGAAACTCAGCCATAGCGCAGTGGCTGATTCAGTGGAACAATCAAACGGCAGAGGATGCCACCTGGGAGGATTTTGAGTCACTAAATGAGAGATTTCCTAAGTTTATTCGCTGTGTCATGAATGGTCTGAAGGGGATGAGAATGCGACAAGATTAGCCCAATTTGGGAGTGACCGTTGAGATGGAGTACTCAAAAGAAGAAGATGAGTTGAAAGGTAGCGGGCTCAGCAACACTGGTCAGACATTTATTAAAGTAACTTACGCTGACAAAGGGGCCCAAGTTGGTAAAGGAGGAAATGGCGCCAATGATGCAACGATTAATATCTAGACCCCATTAGCTCAGAACAAGAGAGGAAATGGAAATGGAGACGATAACGGAGGTGACAAATGAATGAACCGTTCACAATAGACTTCAGAGATTGTGTAACACCACGTAATAGAAGTACTATATTATGGTACCATGAAAATAATTTAGATATTTTTCTTCTTTCCTTAATTAAATAGCTTAGTTTAATAAGAATGCAAATAAGCACTTTGAATAGAATTGGTGTAGGCCGAAAAATTCAGCAGGATTAGAATATCATATATGTTAATTATATGCCATCAGAAAATACAATGCCATATATGTTAACATAATGATTCGGCAGTCCAAGAATTTGAAGTGTGGATTACAGATTAGTATGATATCTCTCCATAAAATAACTTCCCAAAAATAAATAATTGGCAATTGATGCCTTGAATTCTTAAGTTACAATTATACACTATTCATATATAATAAAATCCTAATCAGTATCTCTATCGCTGCTAGTTTCTTCATAGAAGTTATAGACAAGAAAAAAAGAGATCTCTACATTTTTTTTTATTCTTCTTTCCTTCATAACTCGGAGTAGACACTTTTTGCGAGGAAAAAAACGCATTTATGATGGTACTCTCTCGCAAAAAAGTATCGTCGCGAAAAAAAAAAAAACTGAACAATGACGGTACTCCATTGCAAAAAGTCTCTTTTTTATCCTCGCGAAAAGTGTCTCGTTCTTGTTGTCGGAAACCCAAGCTGTTCAAATCAAGATATTTTCAATCTTTCATTTAGTGCTTAGTACGTAGATTCAATAGTTTCGTATAATTATTTATGTAATAAAGTTTCAAGAAAACTATATAGTTTCTGATACCCTCTATGAAGATGTTGTCTTTGTTGTGTAATATAGTTTTATTACCTTTAAGAACTTCTTAATTATTCAATTTTAGTGATATAGTTGATCCCATTGAATTATTTTGTAGAACATGATGTTATTAGCCTTTTTATTTATGAAGGCTAGACTAGATGACTACTGTGTGTACATAATTATTTTGTTTAATTAAGTCCTTTTATTTATTTTTTGGATTTAAGTTTTATCTATCTAAAAATTATTTATTTGATAAAATCTCTAGATCATGAAATTAGTATTGGTTTCGATTGTCAGAATTTATGGAATTTTATAAATCATGTTGTTAAACGATAATCAAATATTTCTTAGACTTTTATTTTATCTATTCTCATTCTTTCGGAATCAGAAAGAAGATGCTAATTCATACTATCTATATACATATATGTCATAGTTTATATAGTTCAGATATGGAGTTATATTAATTAAATGGATTTATACTGTGAAGTTTGATAATAGAGATTATTGACCGATTTACACCTATACTTTTGATGTAACATCAATTATTTTATTAAATGATATTTTTTCACCGATAACCCTAAAGTAATTTTTATTGCAAAATGGTCTCTTCTAACAAACTTATAAATAAATTGATTTTATTCCAGATGAAAAACAGATATAGGTATTTCTGTTTGGAATCTAATGAATGATATTTAGACAAAAATATACAATTTCATTATTTGTCAGATTGTATAGTAAAAATATATATTTATATTTAAATATTATGAATAATATACGGATCTGATGCTTAATACGCATGTTGGAATGTATACATTGGGTCTAGTGTTCGACTGGACCTCTCGTTAACATGGCGTTGGGTGGGACTTCCTCTCCCGGGTCGATTTCTTGCAGTGATTCGAGTCTCCATTGAGTGAGACAGTTGAACTAGTGGTGGTTCGAGTCCCCCTAGTGAGACGCTAATAGCTGTGATGGTTTGAGTCCCCTTGGTGAGACAAAGAAGATCTAGCGGTGGTTCGAGTTCTCGTCTAGTGGCACGACCAGGATCGGGGTTTGAGTCCCCCTAGTGAGGTAGATAAAAACATAAAAGAACACTAAGGAAGTGTGTGTATGTGTGTTTGTGATTTAAAATTATGCATTAGTTATATTGCATGTGAGGTTATAATGTTAATATTCTATTTGTGTTAATAAGTAAATTTGACAAACTCCGGAGCTGAAACTAAATCCCGTATGGAGAGACTGTTCGATCTCTCACCCGTTCCACTTTTACATAGATTCCAGGAAATGATGAGACCGGCAGGGAGCACGAATAGGAGAGATGTGGACCAGGAGGTCAACGAGCAGACAGCTCAAGTATCTTTTTATTTTCTTTTTAGTTAAACTTTAATTCTCTCTTTTAAAGTAGATACATTAACTGACATGACATTTATCGATTTGTTTGCCATGTTTGTCTTGATTTTATGTTGAATGTGTGTTATGTAATTGAATTAATTGTTGTGTTAGAAGACTTTGTTTAATTCTAAGATAACTTGTATGAGTATTTATTGTTCGAGTTTGTTAGGCCAACTCAGCATTTGCTGCTGACATGGTGAAAGGAAAATAAATTTATCTTTTATGTATCAGATTTATCTACTTTCTTTTACTAATTGTATCGCCTATAAGACAAACTCCTTGATAGAGCCGTATCCAGTTTTTGATTAATAAAATAGGCGAATTGCCTTGAGCATTCGATGCGATGGTTTCTTGTTGGAACCTCACTTTTACCTCAAATTAGTACGTTCTTTGTTCAAAGTTGTTTCTTTTCTATTTGATTTTAGCAATTGAGCTTGAAGCTAGTTGCAAATGTTTCAGATATTTTAGCTAATTTTGGTTTTCTTCTGCTATCAGATCTCGTAAGCAATGGCAGCCGAGATAATTCAAAAAGAACTAAAAGATTTACAGAAAGTTCTTGATTGAATGTTCTGAATCAATTAATTCAGAAGCTAGGTAAAACAAATTATTTCTCTGCAAGCCGTCGATCTTGGTAACACTTGCGAAGTTTTGATGTCAGAGATGAAAAAAGAGAATTCACAGTAATCGATAGTGGCTCTGTGAGAATATATTGTTAGTGGTAATCGATAGTGGCGGATGCTTTAGCGTCTGACATCAACATTGCGAGTGTAGATTGATATCAAGTTTCTGAAGCAAATTGATGATTTTCTCCGTATTACCCTTAATTTTAGAAGCAAACTTTTGTTTGGAGCAAGTTTTTTGGATTGTTATCATGGTGATCTTATTTTGCCAAGTTTGAAGTAATCTAAATTCTAAACTAGTGTTGATTCTGGTACCAACTGATTTGTAAATAATTTTATAGTTCTGTAGTGAAATTGATCTCAACATACAAGTTTCCTCCGCATATTTTACAAGAGATATATTCTTTTTCAGTTACATCCCTTCCTATTACTAAATCAAATTGGGCAGCTTGTGATGAGATTGCTCCACTTCTCAGTTGGTAGTGCTTCCCATGCATTATACCTATTAATTTGACCAATTGATATATAATAACAGCTTAACATCAAAACAGAACCCTTTAATTAGTTCTAAGAAAATTGGACTAATTTCCAGGTAAAACAAATAAAGCTTCGTGTATGTTTCACAAGGGGTTGCAATTAGGAAATTAAAATAGAAAGAAACTATCAATTTCACATGATCTTTAATTAAAACAAACCTTTTCAATGCTTGGATGCAGTTCTTTATGGCCTATATATGCACAAAGTCTATAAAAAAAAAACACCCTTAATTATTTCAGATGCTGTGCTTGTTCATACAAATGGGATAATGCCTTCAATTAAAAATATTTCCTGTTTTCCATTCCAGCTTTATTATGATTGATCCATTACTGAAATGTTAATCTCCATATTACGAATTAATAAAACACAAATCTTCTACAAAAAATTGCATTCACATTATGGTCATAATTTGAGACTGTACAATAAAGCTCAAGACACTAGATGACACCCATCCATCTACCAAAATAAGTATCACACATTAATGAAAACCATAATAAAGTTTAAATAAGTATGAGCTGGTACCTTACCAGTCAACCAGCTAAACAAAACTCGTCAATATCTTCATTCTTTTTCCCTTTCCCCCTTTTCCCCTTTGAAAGCAGCTGTACCTTTGTATAAACCTTATTTGTCCCACCAAGTTATATAGTAACAAGTTTAACAACATTAATTTGGTTCTAAGCAGAAGCCACAATAAGTTATTATAATATAACAAAACTTAAGCTATTTTGAACAGAACATATTTTATTAATTATTTCATCATTTCTCCTTGTACAAAGTATCTGTCCGATTAGTCACCTATATTAACATGCATTATTGTTTAAGGATCTTTAATTGAAAGAATTGATCCAGGTCCTTATAACAAATTCTTGTTTATAAAGCTGTACTTTCACGTATTGGTTTCTTATTAAGTATCCAAACAAGATGCATTCAGTTCTGTGCCATTGATAACTGTCTGATCACCAAAGCTAGTTCATCTCACTTCAGCTATGCATAACATCACCAAAAGATGCTAGGAAGATAAACCAAACAGAAAGCAGCTGGGCAGCTCAGCATTCTGTGCACAGGTATTAAGTTTTTAACTCAAGGGTATTTTTGGGTAACTTTATTAATGGAACTTCTAATTTTTACCAGTACCATACTATGTACTTAAAAATACATAAAACCACACACGGAACCTTGGAATAATAATACTAATAAAATGATTAATTGCACATGTATTATTCACCTAAATTTCTAATCATCTAGAAATAGTGCTTTATTATTATTATTATTATTATTGCTTGATCTTGTATCATTCTACATTTGTAACCATTCTCTAGGAAAATTGTAAATTAAGTTCCAGGTTTACCCTCCAAATGAGGATCAAAATAAAAGTTTCAGAAAAGCTGATTTGAACCCATTAATAAATAGCATGTTTCTTGCAATGAGAGCTTTACTACAAGGCTGAGGCAACCTTCCCCAGGTTAAGAGTTTCTAACTAAGGATCAGTAATTGATATAGTTTCAATCTCACAATGGTATCATCATAGTTTTCTGTTAGCATTTTAACAAGGTGGTGACATCCACAGTCATTATTTCACATTGCAAAAATGTTAATTATTCTTTTTGCATAATATTGAGCTACTGGAAATGCCAAGTTTGGTCTGGAGATAGAAGTATCCAGGCACAAGATTTGTGCTATGTTATTTGTTCATAATTTTGGTTGTATGGATGGGAACAACACAAAGATCTAAGATAAGGTGATGTTTAATAGAAAGGAACAAGTGTAAAATGACCAAACTGCCCATGAATGTGTACTTGGGTGATGAGAACTTTTAACTGATTTATTTACACTTGAGACTTAAGAGCGTATTAAAAGTACAATTTAATTAAGTGATAAATATCATGGCACGTAGTATATGTGTGCTTAGGGCACAATTCAAGAAAATGTATTATATATCGAAATATACCTCTTCATCTAAAGCATAAGAAAATAAAGCAACAGAAATTTAAGTAATATAATGATATTCGGTCAAGATACTAACAACCAACAACCAAGCCTTTAGTCCCAAACAAGTAGGATATAAATCACAATTTTCCAATTGTATCGCTTTAGAACCACGAAGTCGTATAACTCATATTTTCTTTTCAGAAGTTGTTGAACTCTGCCTTAGAAGTTGTTGAACTCATATTTTCTTTTCAGAAGTCGTATAACTCATATTTTCACAATTTTCTTTTCAGAAGTTGTTGAACTCTGCCTTAGAACATGCATACCTAGTCACTGAGCTTCCTTGTATCGCTTTAGAACCACGAAGTCGTATAACTCATATTTTGCTCGCTTTTCAAGAAAATGACCAAAAAGAAAGTCCACATCATCTGTCCACGCCATATTTTGTCTGCACATTTGATGTAAACTGTCACAAAGTGAAAATATGTGTAAAATAAGTTCAATGGCTCTGAACAAATCAAAATGCAACAACCAACGCAGATTTTGGAGAAAGTATACTTGCCTACAAAAGAATTCACCCTCAATTTGCTATAATAGTATTGCACTCAATGTTGATTTTGTTTTTTTTGAAGTAAATTAAGGATCAAGTCCTTATTATGTAATTTATTGATATCATTG
Organism: Carex pumila; assembly: GCA_033356055.1. Taxonomy (NCBI): domain Eukaryota; kingdom Viridiplantae; phylum Streptophyta; class Magnoliopsida; order Poales; family Cyperaceae; genus Carex; species Carex pumila. The sequence goes on along the minus strand of JARJHM010000131.1, from coordinate 92,225 downwards.
TAGGTGGATCAGGTTTAAAACCAAAACCCAATTTACAAACGGTAAAAAGAAAAAGAAAAAGAAAAAGAAAAAGAAAAAAAAAAACAGAATCACAAAAAACTGGGAAAATACATGGCCAATAAAACAGAGGAAACACAGAAAAGAAAAGGTGGTCTCAAATTTTTAGCTATAAGCTGTGAAAATAAAACCCTAACTTTCTATCCTTTGCATAAAATTATATCACCCATAAAATGACCATTCCTCTTGTACCTCCTCCAATAATTGTACCAATTGCTTCCTTTGACCCGTGAATGTTCTTCTGCATCTCTCTCCATAAAATAAATTGCAATATTAGGAGCAGTTCCATCGATCTGTTATCTTCATTTTAGCTCGGTAACATTGCATTCATATCATCCATATATGTCAAAAGTTTGTCTATGCTGAGTTAAGTTTTTCAGTAACATCACATTATATCACTCAATGTTGATTTATATTGAAATAGAAAATGAATTAAAATTAAATTACTGTTTTAATCATTATTTAAGTAAGATCCATAAGATACTTCAGGGGTAATTTTGTCCCAAGTACATAAGAAATTACTGGTGAAATAGTTATGCTACAATTTACTCCTTAGGTTGAGTTATGGCAGTCCATATTTGTTCATGTTTGGGAGTAATACTTGTAAAATTGATTTGTGAGTAATATTTGTAATAATACAAGGGATTGTATATATGTCAAAGAGGTGAACATACTCATATTTCATAATATTATATTTTTTTATATATGGAGCCTCCACAAAGAAAAACTAAAAGCTCTAAACCGGTATTATTTTAAAAAAAGATAAATAATTTGTCATCAATAAAAAGAAAATGCAAGTAAAACTTCATTTATAATAAATTTAATTAATTAATGAGTTAGAGAAATCAAGCTCCGTCCATGTGCATCTCGCATAGCTTAAAAACAAATCAGGCCTTTTCGTGCTGGATTTATTGTCATGATCCTCTCTCAAAAATCCCCCAACTCCTCTCAATCTTCTAGTACCATAATTTCGTAGGTAATATATAGAAACTTTGAATTTTGGATTGCTATATATGTAAACATATATGTACAAGTATACTTGTGACAATATTTTATCTCTTGGGTTCATTTTCTAGAATAAATAAATAATTGAATATGAAAGATGTTTGGTTTAACCTTGACAAGTAATTTTTCTTTAATCACCATTACTAATTTAATAACCCATAAGAGATAATCCACTTGTAGATTGAGAAATGAGTTAGGGATGTCACCAGCCAATCAAAGTTCCCATATTCTGTAATCTGGATTAATTGCTTAGATGTGACCAACAAAAGTAAGATTAATAGAGATGTCTATCTATAATCCTCTGAAATTTAGTTAGTCTCAATCTCCCAGCTAGTAGCCCGATTAATTGGAGATGCATAGCCCAAATTTCATATCGTCCGAACAAATGTGTGCTTCAACTTTCAAGCTTCTAAATAGGGTAATATAACAGTTTTAACAATTTCTGCTCAAGCTCATGAGCAATGCAGAAATACTGAATATTAGTGGTGTTTTTAGGCACATATGACATAATTTATTGAAGGCCTCTATTAAAATAAATATTTGTGATCCCTTCCTAACCCCAGGAACGATCATAATGTATATGTAACCTTATCAGGTGTTTCTCTATAGGTTTATACTTCCTAGCCAAGTGATGGATGGTCTGTTTTATATTCTAGTAAAATATCTTTTCTGATGTCAGTTAATTATATTCAAGATGTTATATTATTGATTAAGGTTTCTAATAAGTCTACTAGTGTTGTGTCCTTTGTATGAAAGTTGGATCTGATCAGATAAAGAAAATGTAGAATAGGTAGCCAGGTAGGTATCTAAGCATAGTTACTGTTATCAAACCACAAGATATTATGTTATGTTTTCTTGTTTTAGATAAGCAATGTCTTATTATTTCTGTCAGTGTGTTAAGCACCATACACTTTTGTACAATTTAATTAGTCGATGCTATACTGACATGCATTCTTGGGTTGGGCTTGAGATGCATTATAAATGAAAGTTGCAATTATGGTCTATACATGATAGTCTTATTAATAATTTGGTTCTTTATAAACTTGAAAAAAATTGGATTCTAGAATGCACCAGTATTATGGTCTATGAACCTGGATTGCCTCTACACCACCACAAGCTAATGACCCCTGCAATGCTAATTAATGTTTAAGCTAGTAGCACCAAATAATCCTTGCTACTACTTTGAGGAGCAAAACAATACTATCTTTAATTTTAAATAAAGGGTGCTAATTAAGTTGCATGGAGCATGAGCAATTTTGAAAGAGACCAAGTCCATTATATAAAACACAAGTTTCTAACCGACTTATAGTTGGTAATATGGAATGTGCTAGAAAATGCAAATGTCCTAGAAAATGCTTTTGTAATATTTTATATTTAAAAGCCTTCAGACTTTTGAGTATCATGTATAATCTAGAATTGTGTTAACCGACACTATAGTATATATAGGTGGTAGAGGCTTATGTATGCGGTGTGAGAAAATATATCAAGTTTTTTTTTAACTCCAAATCTCTGCACACTCTTTCTAGTAAAATAAATATTTTCATATTCCTCTCTTCTATAATCACAATCCAGTTTAATTTCGAGTAAGTTAGCGAAGTAGACAGGAGCATTCTTGAAGTACAAGCATCCTAAGTCGATGTTTTCAAGTATAGGCGCAATAAATGGTTCCTGTATTTATGGGAGAAAACTACGTCATGTGGAAGATTAAGATGCAAATGTTGCTCCTTTCGCAGGGATTGTGGGATGTTGTTGACCAAGGTTTTACTGTGCCAACTACAATAGCATTGGCACTGTAATAAAAAGAACAATAAATGAAACGTAAATTTCACTGGAGGTCATTAAACTTAGTCATTTTGTCACAAATTGGTCACTCAAGTTTGATTTGTCCTTCCATAACCATTGAACTTTTAATGTCTTAATCAAGTCATTATATAATTTTTCCATCCAAAATATTATCATTCTGTTCAAAATACTAACGAAAAAGTTATATTTTATTAATATTTTGGATAAAAAGTTATAGGGTGACTTGATTAGGACAAATTAAAAGTTCAATGGCTATAGAGAGAAATCAAGCTTGAGTGACCAATTTATGACAAAGAACAAAGTTTAGTGACTTCCAACAAAATTTACCCATAAATGAATGATGCGAAGGCCTTGTTTTTTAATCAACACCGTGTTGCTAAAAATCTATTTCTACGATTAAGTGAAGCAACTAGGTTGGAGAAGGCATGGGAGATTCTAAGAGAGGAGTTTGAAGGCTCCGTAAAGATGATAACTGTGAACTTGCATATGCTAATAAAACAATTCCAAAACCTCCAAATGAAGAAGTTCGAGAAGAACAAGCAATATTTCTTGAGACTTGTCGAATTCATGAACCATATGCGGACGTATGGAAAAGAGATCCCTAATCAGAAGATAGTCGAGAAATATTAATTAGCCTGACTGACAAGTACAACTACATTGTTATTGCAATTGAAGAATTGAAAGACCTATCGACGCTTTCAATTCAACAACTAATGAGCTCCTTGAAGTCATACGGAGAGAGAAAGCTCCAATGCGAAGGAAATGCGGTCTGAGGTAAGACACAGAACAATGTTTGACGTAAAAGGAGAAAGCACCGGATTAGAGTCATTCAAATTTATGGTGTGATGTACATAAAACGTCAAACTATAGCACATCCCAATGTTGGTCTAAAAAGAGACAAAAAATGCAACAAGCTCGACCACATGGCAAAAATGTGGAAATCAAGAATTAGCGACCGAGCGAACTTCATAGGAGAAAAAAAGTCCCGAAAGTATTTTCTACACATGCCACTCCGCAAAAGAAAAGAAGAGCGACATCTGGGACCTTGATAGTGGTTACACAAATCACATGACCAGTGGCCACAAATTATTTCGACACTTCATATGGGATGAAGGTACGCATGAGAAATGGCTCTCTTGTTGAAGCAAAAGGCAAGGGTAGTATTGCCATGCAAACAAAGATGGGTCTGAAGTTTATTCGAGATGTACTGATTCCGGACCTAAAACAAAATTTGCTAAGTGTGGGGGCAACTAGTCCAAAATGGGTCCACAATTCATTTTGAAAATAGAGGTTGTAAAATTTTCGCCAGGTACTAACAAAAATCAAGTGATAGCAAGAGTAGAAATAGAAGGTCTAGAAACCTCCACTTCAAAAAAGTTGTGCTCCATTTCGCTACGAAATGAGGTGTTCGAGCCACAATAGCAAGGTGATACACAATGCCAATACGAGTCAAGTTCAAGCATTTCAAGTCCAGGTTCGAGCCCAAGTGCTAGTCTAAGAGCTAGAGAAGATTCAACTAGATAGAGTCATCCCCTGGACGAGTAAGATCTTTAATCGAAATTTATGAGTCATCCAATTTCTCAATAGTTGAACTTCAAAGTTTTGAAGAGGCTGAAAAATATGAAAAATGGATAAAGGGAATGAAGGGCAAAATCCACGTGATTGAGGAGAACAACACTTGGGAGCTTGTAGATCGACCAAAAAATCACAAAGTAATTGGTGATAAATGGATCTACAAGACGAAGTTAAATCCCGACGGTTCAATTAAAAATCCCAACGCAAGGTTTGTGACAAAAGGTTCAAACAAAGATCCGACATCGACTATTGTGAGGCATATGCTAAAGATGGAAAGTCTAGAGAAGTGGCAATGATGTCAACTTGACATTAAGTCGGCATTCCAAAAAGGCGTTCTAGATAAAAACATAATTACGTGGAGCGGTCACAAGGAATTTTAATTTAGAGGGGAGAGAGAATAGAGTATATAGAAAATCGATCGACAAATCAAAATTTACATAAGATCAAGTTGGCGCTAAGGGGGAGTGTTGAAATTAGAAGCATTAAATAATCCTTGGTACTAATTTAGAGAGAAACAACAATACTATCTTTAATATGAAATAAAGGGTGTTAAGTTGCATGGAGCACGAGCAATTTCGAAAGAACCAAGTCCATTCTATAAAATTCAAGAAGTTTCTTACCAACTTGTGTTGTCGGTAATATGGAATGTGCTAGAAAATGCAAATGTCATTGAAAATGTTTTTGTAATAATTATATTTAAAAGCCTATGGACTTTTTGTGTATAATGTATACTCTAGAATTGTGTTAACTAACATTATAGTAGTATATATAGGTGGTAGAGGCTTTGTGTACGGAGTGTGAGAAAATATATCAAAGCTTTTGTACTCTCTTTCTAGTAAAACAAAAAAAAAATCATATAACTCTCTCTATAACCACAATCCAGTTTAATTTCCAACAAGGACTGTATAAACTATTTTAAAGTGCTATTTTCTACAATAGATAGGTATGAAATATGTTTCATTTAATTGGACAGCTATACCAACATCAATAAATACATTCCATTAGAGCTAAAAGAAACTGGCCAGTGGCTAGTGATTATTGTCCTATTCTTTATTGATCACATAGGCATGACCAGAAAAAAAATGAAACTAATTATGTGTCAATTTGTAATCTAGTTCATAATTTTCTATACCTATACCTACTTTAATAAAAAGATACAAGTTTTACGACTTCATTCTACATTAGTAAACTTCTACTTATTAGAACATAACCAAGAAACATCATAAAATGAAACTTTTTTAATCAGTCTCTAATACCTTCCACATAAGAAATGTAGTTTACCTAACCTTATCTAGGCCCTGACATATTCAACCAGAACCTAACAAAAAGGCCCTTAATTTTCATCTAAATTATAATTCTCACTTTATATAGGGCAACTTATTTAATCAGCAATGATAATAGGTCGTTGGCTTAGAACAATTGGTAGAGAGACCAATGATTAAAATCAATGAAAACAATCAATAAGGTCTGTTGGGAAAGTGCTATTTCAATGATTATCAGTAGCCAATTACAGAAATTTCAATTTGCTCTTGCTCAAGGAGACACGTTTGAGAATCCTTAATGTCACTATGTCACCGGTATAATATACTATCACATAAACTATCAAACCATCAAGAGACTTCCAAAAACAGCCATTCGAATGATTCTGAACAGTTAACATGCTCAGGTGATATATATTTAAGATTTAACTGTTTTAAAATTTAATTTAGCCAAATTGGGAAAGTAATTCAATACCAGAAAATATGGGAACCCCTCTAGCTAAGTGATTTGAAGGAATAAGTGACCAAGGCCAAAAGATTATGAAATTTCCTGCAAGCAAATGAGAAGAAAAAATTCTACTCAGATCAGATGAAATCGGAAAACTTCCTACATATACTAAGATCAAGATGACTTCACTTTTATGTCTTATCAATAATCTATCATTAATCATTAAAAATGAACCCAAATCTGCGATGTCTCATTTTTACCCAGATGAACGACTCAATAAACTAAAATTTGCAGAGTAATAGCTAATAATTGTTACTACACAACAATCCTCATGTGACTTGCAACTTAACTTTGGGTATAATGCAATATTAAAACTTCAAAAGTATCAAATAAGCAATCTCTTGAACACATTGAAATCACAGTGTCGTTGCTACAAACGAGCAAATGGCAGCGCTAGTAAAATTGAACCAATCGGGCATTGGACAACCTAACATTCTTGAATCATTCTAATTCTAGTATAGCAATTGAAGCAGATTGATCCTCTCATATTCTATATATACTTTTCGCACACTCTAGGTTCATTCATCTAATTATGGGCTACATAGAGGGAAGAATGCAAAGGATACTTCTATTTTTTTTTTGGATAAAGTCCACTATTTTATACTGTATTGGGAGCTGTATCGGGTGGATGAAATAGCCAGCTATATATAAATGAAGAATGATTAGGTATGCACAATTTTTATTTAAGCTACGTCATAAAGATGGAGCAAATACTTCATTTACTATTTTATTCACTACAAGGGATCAATAGCCGGGATACTTGTACAATATTTGTCAAACATTCTATTATACATCATAACGTATAGTATTATTGCAAGCAAGCTATCGATTCTGAAAATTTATACAGAAATTTTAGACAACACTTCACATTCAAAAAGTAGATGGCAGTAAAGGCAGGATTAGTTAAAACATGGATGCTGAGAATTTTCCTTCATTGAAACATGAATTAAAACAATCTTGCTATGATAACCTAAATTTCTCAAATTTCAGCAATCAAATTTTAAAAATCACAACTAAAAAATTAACTCGACAATAAATTATTCTAGAAAATAAGGAACTTCACATTAAACTTATAGCTCTCTCTCTAGATGCCAATCAAGAAATTTTACAATATTATGCATCACCGAAGTATGCTTTCCTTCCAACAATTCTAATTATTAGTTCAGATATACATATTTTTTTTCTTATTTTCTTGTAATTTTTTTCCAAACAAATTGCACCAAAATGAAAATGATGACATGAATGTTGGCGGATGTTCCAAAGGCTATACTGGATTTACAAAATCCTTGAGAGATGCATATTAAGATTGATGTCATAGAATTTGCTTTGTTTATACATCTTTGACCCAGCCACTAATATTTGCTGATTTCTCCACACTAGTAACTCCCATGGGGCCATGACTTTCGAATAACCAAGAAATAAATGACTTTTCTGCAGCATGATAACACCAGTATTTTCTTGAATTTAATAAATAGATTGAAGAAGTCAATAATTCTTTCCACCCCCAAATTAAAGGAAATAATGACAGTTCTCTTTTGTAAAAATAAAAAGATGATCATACAATATAGGCATGCACTTGGCGCGACAATTATGTGCAGACCAAGGAGAAGTCAAAACGAATCCTAGATAATAATATGTCATAGGTGTTATTATGGTCCTCAATTTATAACACTCTTCTTTTTTGTTATGAATTTGTTCCAAGGGAGAGCACGACACAATAATTGAAATGGCTAGCCCTGAGCAGCAATGCATCAAGTAGCCAACAACACACCAAAACAACCAATTCATGTTCACCAATCAGACCCTAGCCAACAGCAATGCATCAAAGACAGCAAACTACATAATTGGTTTTTACAGCAAAAAACTTCATGCATGAATTTGTATCAGCCTCAATCAACAAATTATAAATGTTGTCATAACTGATTTTTAATTTATAAGGAAAGATGACAAACAGCCCATTTTATTTTGAAGAGTTCATTTCAAGGTTCTAAATAGTAATTATCGCGTCATTGGCAAGAGGCTAAAAAAAAGTTATTGCCAATAGCATTACTATAACGGAAACTATCATACACAACGTTTTTTTTTTTCAAAAATTATATTTTATATTTTCACTAATTATCAACATTATCTAAAGTCTCATAGAGCAATAACTAACCAAATTAAATAAGGAATTATTATATTAATATTGAACACAAAGTCCAAATTGTTATTCAAAATACCCTAGTAATATCATAAACGATCTATCTTTTGGTATTCAAAATACCATAAGAACATGCCATAAACTATATTTTTTTTTTCTATTTCAAAGAAAAAGTGATCCGGATCTTGAAAAAATTTGGTCCTTAAAAGAAATTTTCTGTTTGGGTCTTGCCTATGTAGCATAGCATGCGCTATTTGCACTAAACGCTATACACTATTACGGACTGTTGTTACCGCTATAGTGGTAGTAGCTGAATTAGCGCATTTTTATCCAATAGCTTAGTTTTTAAGTTCCAAAAATGCCATAGCTATGCAATATTGCGCGCTATCTAGAACACTAATTCATTTAGATGTAAATCTAGCACCTGTACTTGCTAAATTTCATTTAGGATTTGTTTTAGCCTTTTCATTATTCTACTTCAGAATTTCTAATTCCAATTTCATAGATGATAAAAAAAATGAAATATTTAACAAAGTGGGATTAGAATATTAATAAATGAAAAATTGTTTGCTAAATGATTAGCTGGTAAGGATAGGAACAATGATGGATCACTGAATGATTGATTTTAACATTGACTTTCACTGAAGTTGAGGAACAAAATGTGAGATCAATGGATCAATGATTGTTTGGTAACATAGTTACTGCCTTTAAATAAAGGTAGTTAAATGACATTTAGTTAATTGTGCCACCTTAGTACAGTGAAATATATAAGAGGTAGTAGGTGGTCCATGAATCAAACATCTAAGAGAAATTATTCTTCCCTATATATAGAACCACAAGAGATTGGTATATTTAAAGCCGAGAATGACACATGCAATTTATTGGTAAAATTAAGATGAATAGTACAATGTGGATATGTTGCATATACCAATTAGAAGGCAAGCCTTTGACATCAGCATTCATAATTTGGATCAATGATTGTTTGGTAACATAGTTACTACCTTTAAATAAAGGTAGTTAAATGACATTTAGTTAATTGTACCACCTTAGTACAGTGAAATATATAAGAGGTAGTAGGTGGTCCATGAATCAAACATATAAGAGAAATTATTCTTCCCTATATATAGAACCACAAGAGATTGGTATATTTAAAGCCGAGAATGACACATGCAATTTATTGGTAAAATTAAGATGAATAGTACAATGTGGATATGTTGCATATACCAATTAGAAGGCAAGCCTTTGACATCAGCATTCATAATTTGGATCAATGATTGTTTGGTAACATAGTTACTACCTTTAAATAAAGGTAGTTAAATGACATTTAGTTAATTGTACCACCTTAGTACAGTGAAATATATAAGAGGTAGTAGGTGGTCCATGAATCAAACATATAAGAGAAATTATTCTTCCCTATATATAGAACCACAAGAGATTGGTATATTTAAAGCCGAGAATGACACATGCAATTTATTGGTAAAATTAAGATGAATAGTACAATGTGGATATGTTGCATATACCAATTAGAAGGCAAGCCTTTGACATCAGCATTCATAATTTGGATCAATGATTGTTTGGTAACATAGTTACTACCTTTAAATAAAGGTAGTTAAATGACATTTAGTTAATTGTGCCACCTTAGTACAGTGAAATATATAAGAGGTAGTAGGTGGTCCATGAATCAAACATCTAAGAGAAATTATTCTTCCCTATATATAGAACCACAAGAGATTGGTATATTTAGAGCCAAGAATGACAAATGCAATTTATTGGTAAAATTAAGACAAATAGTACAATGTGGATATGTTGCATATACCAATTAGAAGGCAAGACTTTGACATCAGCATTCATAATTTGTTACAATGTGGATATGTTGCTTACTAAAATGCCGTGTCCAAATGATACCAAAACACCAGTTGTTCATATCAAATAGCTAGCCAACCAATTTTGCTATATTCTATGATTGGTTGATCATCTAACAACCGACAATTAGAACATATCAATCACGCAGTGAGAAAAAGAAAAGGGAAATAAAGGCAAAATGCACAGAAAAATGTTGAGAAGAACATGAGCGGAAAAAATCAGATAAATAATTATTCTATGAAAATACATCTTAATACAACACCATCCAGCAAATAATGAGATTTTCTTTTGTGTTTATATGTGCCTAAGAGGTACATAGAGAAATGTGATTCAAATATTTGAGAAGTATTCATCAGAATAGGAATTATTCTCACGTAACAAGAAACATAAAGCTCTACATTTTATTTGCTGGAAAAAGTTTAGAAAATAAAGGGTGTTGAGCTGTTTGACGTGAACATAATTTGATGATACAGATAGCTTCTGAGGGGCCTTATCATATTGTACTAGATATATCTGCACCTTGTAGAAGGCAACACCTAAGGTAAAACTCGTGCAACAAAATCAGTGATATTATTTAAAGAAAGACACCAGTTCCTCTTATTTTATGAGATTTCATTTTTTTAATAGGTTATACGGGTTCAAAATAATCAAATCTGTGTCGATCATATCTTACACAATATAAGAGCACAAATTAAATCACATTTTCTGAATTATAAAATTCATGGTGCATATTTCTCTGAGGTCAGAGAAAAACAAATTTCCTATGGTTTCAAAACCAATGATCATACGACCAACATTTTAATGTAAAAAGGTACTAACTAATGCAAAAGATATTCCCGAATGCACTATTTAAGTAGTTCTCCAAAAAACTGGATCCATTACAATTATCTAGGATTCATAATATCATGAACCAAGAAAATGCTCCCACCACTTGCTTGAAAAGCACTAGAAATGAGTGAATGAGCAAGCTACTATATTGAGCAAGTATTTTTGCGTGGACCACAAAAGAGTTGACTAGAAGAGGTGATCTCTCCTTCTAATACAGCTTCTTTCAACAATGATGAAGGTAAGAAGAGGAAGTAATCAATTAGAACAGATCTGACCACACCAAGCAATTGGAAGGTGGAATGATGACAGCTTTTGTGTACAAAAACAAATATTATGCGCTGTTATCTATTGACACCACAAAAATACCTACACAAATGTATTCAGGGGAGAGAGGAGAGAGATGACCCACAAACCATAAGTAGATAGAATACTCAAATCTTGTACATTCCAATTATAGAAAACATGTGATTGGTTGTAAATTGCAAGTCCAATGAACTCATGGTAGTCAAAGTTTCACTTTTTTAAATGCTCTCGCCTCAAAACGCAAAAATGACATTACGAGAAGCTGGATAACAGATTTAGACTACTGTTTAAAGGCGTGTGGGGTGAGAAAGAGAAGGAGAGGGAGAGGGAGAGGTAGAGAGAGGCATCCAATGGAAACAAAAAAAAAAAATATAGTGAGAGGAATAACGTTAACAATTAGAAGCTCTATTTTGTTTTTGCACAAACTGATCTACCAATAGCACCTTTATTTCAGAAAAAAAAAAAAAATTATCTAATTAAGAGAGATCTAGATGTGCATTCAGTATAATATAAATCCGAATAGAAATCATGAAGGAAGGGGATGAAAACTTTACCAGAATACATGCACAGATTATGACTTAATATCTTCCCTGTGACAAAGGCAAGCATATAGCTGATCCTGATCTCCCATCATCCCCAATTTGCATGAAACCTACCAAAACAAACAAAGAGAAGTGATGAGAGCTAGATAAAAGACTTATTGAAGCGAAGTAATATCCATGGACCTATGCTACAACATTAAAAAAAAATAGAGAGAGAGAGAACTAACTTTGAGAATATATGTTAATGGTTTCAGTCTCCTTTCTTCCGGATTTGAGAAAAAAAATTCTTTATAAAACTTTGAAAAAAAAATGGTTAGAAAAATGGGTTGAGAAGATAAAGATGAAAAGATAGAAAAGAAGGAGGAAGACTATTCAACTCAAAACAGTGGTTTTCATTATGCTTTCCGTTACCTCAGAACAGTAAACGCAGTGTACCGTCAATTTACTCTCGATCTTTCCACCAAAGGTGAGAACACTTCCCGATAAGGACGCATCATCTCCTAATCTCCTGTGCCATCTCATCTGTCAATTAATTAATGCTGCTCTTTACTCGAGATTTACCCAAATCAAAAACATTAACTTGTTTGAAGCAAAACAAATCTCAAGCAGCATAACTTCAAATTAAGTCAGTCAAGTACTCGCTGTTCTCGAATCCCGAAATCCGACTATAATTGATTGTTTGAAAAGAGCAGAGAAAAAAGGTGTAAAATTTATATTAAAATTGATTGGTGGCACAAAACGAAACAGACAGGAGGAATAGGGATAAAGATGCACCACGTCTGTCTCTCTTATCAAGGATCTCTTTGTGGCTCAGCTTTTCAGAAAAGAGAAAAGAGAAAAGACGGAAAGGAAGTAAGAGAACGATAAGGAAGGGTTTTCTTCTCGATTTTATGCAATCAGTTCAATCGAACTGTCAGATCGCACCTTCGACTAGAGAGGAGAGGATGACAGAAAGAGAGTGAGCACGCAACAGAACAACACACACCATTGTGCCGATCCCCGCTGTGTGCTCACTCTCTTCTGTCAACCACCATTTGTCAGAAGAATTTTGAAGAAATTGAACCCCTCTTAATTTTCTCTTCTCTTGATGAAATGAATTTAGAGGAAAAGTAGATCTAAATCAAGAAGGTGAGAGGAGGAATGAAGGGGTTCACTGGTTCTCTCTCTTTTTATTGCGCATCCAAAATTGAAAATTCTATGGCTCACACACTTGATCGGGCCGGCCGTACTAAATAATTGGAAGAATAGGAAGGAAGGAAGGAAGGTGACTGGATACCTCGGTGCAGTCAATGCAAAGATAATATTCTAAATTAAGAAAGAAGACAAAAATAAAATGTCTATCAACCAAAACAATGTATTTTGCTTTGGACACCCAAAAAGCATCCCATGTGAGCTCAGCGTAATATACGGATCCATTGTGTACAGTGCACTATAATTCTTCTGCTACCAAAAATATAATAACTCATTATTGGCTCACAAATTTTTTATCTAGTACGCACAAAATTTAGGTCTGCGTCTGTCTCCTCTTTCTATTCAAATTAAATGGTCCACTTGACTCGGATATTAATACCTAAAAAGCTTGTGGTGACCAAATTAAAATAAATCTTAATTTACTTTACTCATATATCTTTTTTTTTTTTTTTAAAAAAGTGGTTACCCACCGATGATTTCATTAGAAATCATAAAATTATTTGTTTTTCAATTTCCAAATAATTGAAAAAGGAAACGCATACATTTTGTACTAAAAAACAAACAAACAAAAATAAAAAAAGGCTAGTCCATAGGAACAACCCTAGGCAAACAAACGCCCAAAGAGTAGAACTGAAACATCAAAAACATACTTTACTCATATATCAATAGTTGCTTGCAATAAATATTATCTCCATTCTTACATTAAGCACATGTTCATCATCCGCCAACGATTTTAATTAAAAAATTTAATTTTAAATTAAATATCAGCTCTCAAATTAAATATTCTGATTCTATGCATCATTTTTATGTTATTTTATTTGTAGAAGTCTTAATATATTTAGACACATACTCATCATATGAAAATTCTATCATCTTTCATATTAGTTCGGAATTTTTTATTTTTAAATGTCATTTAAATAATTTTTGAATTGATTGATAATTGATTTATCATGTCTTTGTTTATTTTTATTTTTTTTAATATCATGTTAAGGAATATTATTTGTCATTTTGTATGAGTTTTTTTAAATAAATATGTCAAAAAGATTAAAAAAAAGTATGTCATTTAATATGTTATTTACGTGATGATATCATTTAATATATCATTTAAGGAATGTTATTTATGTATGGATGTCATTTAAAAAATATTATTTGTTATTTAGTCTAAATTATTTATGATAATATGTTATTTGAATGAGATTTTGTTTTGTTTTTTATAATATATTCTGTTGACTTAATATATTTATAGTAATATATCTGTATATTTAAGTTGTTCGGTTTAAATACTTCACTATAATTGACTAATTATTAATTAAAAGTTCAATAAGTTCGTTGTTTTATCTTCTTTTTATTAAAGAATTAATAAGTTGTTTGTTTTATCTTTTTTCTTTTTTATTAAAGAGTTCAGTATAATTCGGAATATTTTTAGATGTACTATTTTAAAAAATTCAACCTGTCTTTCTGGAAAGAAACGGAAGTTTGTACCACTATACTAATTAACCTGCAGTTTGTTTGTTTATCTCTTAATTAGTTGTCATAATTAGATTATAATAAACCCTGTTGTGTCATGCTTTGGTAATGCCAAGAAATAAGTGAATGCGTCAAAATCACATCAATATGTATTTTTAATTAAAAAATATTATTGTTGGCATGAAAATTGATTGTGTGTCCGAAAGAGTCTTTAACAAATTTTGCTGAATGTCCAACGTTCCCTTCGCTGACTACAAAGATTAATTATTTATTTCTTGACGTTTTGACATCATAATATATGCATCTGATGACTCTAAAATATACTTACTACTAATTTTAGTATATAAAAATATATTCAGTTATCTTAATTTTACTTACTGTTGAATTACAATGTTGAATTACAAGAGCATAATCCTACCGTGTAGTAGTGTCGGATGTCGATCCACAAAGATAGATCTTTAAATAATTAATAATGTATACTAGTCTAGATTCTCAGATTTGATTGGTTGTGTGCTAAATAATAAATAATAATAAGAATAGTATATGTTAGATTTTATAGTTTACTCTGACTAGGTTTTAGGTGGAGATACTAATTGATGTAATTCAGAAATAGGGGACTCTACGGTTCAGGTAATCTCCTTCTCAATTAAGTAAAATACAATTCAGACGTTCTCCATCATGTATACGGCTCTATCATAGTCGCATGTGACATAGGTCATCCCACAAAGCAAACCACATACGATACTGTCACTAATCGCAAATGCCTAAGGTTTATGCCTTATGTGATTCGAAAAGTCTTTCAATCTTTCGATCGGCTTTTGGATTAGCAATTTATAATGTTATAAGCATGCAATTGTCTTCTTCACACCAACACAATTGATCATATCATATCCTACTCCAAAATAATATCCCAAATACCCTATTTATTTCTAAGTAATTTATAATATAAATTAAAGATGCAATTTACGATATCCTGCCAAGGGAGCACCTTGGGTTCTAACCCTAGTCTTTGAACCGATGCTATGAACTGTTAGCTTAGATGCTAGTACTTACATGTTTGTCCCTCACCAAGGACGCAACAACTATGCAACCTCATGGCATGTAGATTACTTTGACATTTAATAAACGGAACTATGTATGGAAGGATGTTATAAAAAAAAAATTCAAAATATAAAGAAATCTCAAATCAACATAAATAAAATATAAATTATACTAAAACATAGAGGTGCCACTTTTACACGATTACCCGGAACCGAACCGGATCAGACCCAGATCCGATTAATTTGGATAGGATATGGTTTAAAAAATATAAATGGTTAATTATGGGTACAATTACAAAATTAATAATTTAATTATCCGAACCGGAACCGATACTATAATGGGTAGGATATGGGTATCATTTAATTATCCGATCCATAACCGAACCCGACCCGATAAAATATATATCAATAACTCTGCATCAAGTTTTTTTGTTAGATAATATATCTCAGCTGTGTTATAGCTTGGTAAAACTTAACCAGGTTTATGCTGCTGTTTTACACTAGCTTTTTAATTACGGCCTTAACAAGCTCAGTTCTTCTGTGCTATATTTTACTAATAAAAAAAATTCTGCTTGTATGACTAATCTGATATATGATACTTCCAATTCAATTTGCTATGTTTGTACGCACATGAGTTTCAGAATCCGCTTTTAGCATAGGTAACAGAGTAATTGATGACAAACGAGCAAGTTTGAAGGCATCAACAATTGAAACTCTCATTTGTTACAGCGATTGGCAAAATAGTAATTGAGATAATGTACTTGCAAATGTTGAATCAATATGATAGTATTTTTTTAATTTAGATAGATAACTAATAATTTAGAGTTATTATTTTTATCTTGCTATGTAGCATGATATATTTTATTATTTATGAACAAGATCAATAGTGTAATTTTTATTTTGCAGCAGTTTTTAATTTATATTGTAATGATTTATTATATGAGATGTTTAAGAAATTATAATTATATTTAAATGTAAATAATTTCTCAAATGCTTTGGAGTTGTGACCTATACCCGCTCTGGATTCAGAACCGCCCCATATCCAAACCGAACCCGATAATCTACAAACAAGTTATGGGTATCTATCTATCCAGAACCAACAGAATGGACTTGAAATATCTACAGGTAGATAGGTATCTGGATCTAGACCCAACCCGGTTTGAAACAAATAAGTATATGGATTGAAGTTTAGACCCGAACACTTTTAGGGTACGGGTCCAAATATAATAGTACCTGAACCTGACCTGACCCAATAGCACCTCTACTAAAACATAATAAATAATTTCAATACACCCAAACCCTAGAGATGAGAAGATTAGCTACTCAAAGACATGACAAAATAAAAGGAATAAAGTAAGAAAGACAACCACAACCCTTGAAGATTGAAGAACTCTTGCTTCCTAGATAATGCATTCTTCTCCTGTCTTAGACCTTAAGAACCTTCCTTCTCTTCTTTAGAATTTGCCCACTATTATACTCTAATTTCTTGACTTACACAACTAAAACATGCACACTAAATCCTATTACAATAGGGGTTTATATAATATTCCTAAGCTGTAACCATGGTGGTCATTTATAGCCTCACACGCCATTTATAACTCGTCACGAATAGATGGAGGCTATCTATAGTGTTTTAATACTATAAATAACTCGTCACGAATAGGCTTCCAATCTTAGCAAGCCTTCCACGGCTGTAGATTTATCCTTCTAGAAGGTTGCTTCTCAACAATCAAGATTTAATCCAACCAAGACAGTCCACGGTGTTAGTTTATAATAATCTAGAAGTCAATAATACGATAAATTATCATAAAACTTTGTTCATGAATTGAATGTTTATATATATATATATCATTTTGTTGCCTTCGGTATTATTGAATTTATGGATCATTTCGAGTTCATGACTAAAATTGTGAAACTCCATAATATAGATGATATATACTCTTAAAAAGTCACTGACCAAGGTAATTAGCAGGAACACTAATTACCACGATAAGGTTAGTATGTGGATTAAAAGATGGTTAAGTTTTACAAACCACCTGACACGAGATGTCATTTTAATCATATAGATACATGTTCTAGGAACATAGTATTTGACAGACCCCGAATGAAACATTAAATAGAATTGTGTTCGTGTCATTTATGTTTTCATTCAGTGTCACGTTCTACAGTATGAGGTATTTATCGTTCACACTGAGAAATATGTATGTGTGATTGTTATCCACCGTTGTCCGTAAAAATCAGTTATAATAGTAGCATTCCCATATGTATAGCTTAGCTGAGGAAGTGATAATCTACCAAAAGTACTATTTGTCCCTCGTATTTTATACGAGCTATAGCATCACTGGGCCCCTTGATAGAGTAAGATTATCTGCTAGCAGTATAATTACAAGAGTAATTATATTTGATAATCTGCTCAAGATCAAGAAAAGATTCAGTTAGCAAGGATGACACACATCTTCCTTGAAACTGATCTGATAGCTATGAGACAGAAGAACAGATACAAGTAAATTGTTTACTGGATCGTGATATTGTACACTACAGCATCTTCTGTGTAATTGGATGGTCATGATGTGTTGCCAGACACCACCCATGATTATAGAAGTTAAAACAATTTTAACTCTATTACCAACATAACACAAATCCTATCGGGTCACACCATATAGGAGTTAATCAGATAATCTTATTGTGATTGATTATAAATTGGTTATGATCAATAGTAAAATGGTTATAATTAATTATACATGTTATAATTAAATTATAAATGTTATGTAAAAATAACAAGCAAAAGCATTGGTTAATTTATAAACGTGTGTGACACGTTGTATAAAAGTTAACCAGTTAATTTATAAATGTGTAGGACACGTTGTATAAATTACCCAAACAACAACCGCAAGAAAAATATATATAATTGTTCAGAATAATTATACGAATATTATTTGTATTTGGGCCGAGGGCATTCGGGTCTTTTTAGATTCGTCCTTATCCGCATGACATGTCATCGATCCTATCCAGATGACACGTCATCGATCTTATCCACATGACATGTCATCCTTATCCATTCAATGACATGTCATCCTTATCCATTCAATGACATATCTTGTAAATAGGCTGAACTTGGAGGGCATTTTGGTCTTTTGGCAACCGACCCTAAACCCTATAAATAGGGGTGGAGGGGTAGAGAGAAAAATCACTAATTCACTTGTATCATTTCGTGCAGAATCGAATCGATTTTTCTCTCTTTCTCGGTTTCTCTCCCAAATAGTGTTTCGGTTGAGAAAAGAAAGTTATACGTAGTTGACGTATAATCTTGCGGGTTGTTGTGGAGTATATTTACGGGATCGATGAATAGTGTTTTGTCGAATTTCGCGGGTATGTCAGTTTTGCTCATTGATAAAACTGAGTAACCGAAAATTCATGTTTACGGGTTTTCGTCTTTTTTCCATGAATAGTGTTTTCGCATAATTTTGCGGTTTATAGTATTTCTGGCAAAAGAAATAAATCGCTCTCTGATTAGTCCTAGTGGATAGAGGCATCAGACGTCTGATGCTCCGAGACAAGTCATTCCCAATGTCGCTCTTCTCGTTCAGTCTGCATTCCAACTGTGATTTGGAAATAAGGTATAAATATGTTATATTAATCTATTTAATTGGTAAGTAGATTAAAGTTTTAGAAATCAATCATGGAGTAGATCTGTAAAAGGATTAAATTGGATTTTGATGCCAAAGGAATACTGAAGGTGGACCGCCTTGGAAAGTTTCCTGACGTACCCCGTTTAATCCTGAGCTTAAGTTGGCCATAGAAATTTTTTGTTCTACGGTCATTCCGCACCTTAAGCTTAAACAAGTTCCGGTTAGCACCGTGAAACCCCAACACACGGATCCAATCCATGTGCTCTGCGACCTGGATGCTGGACCCGCATACGGTATGCCCCAGTTCGCACGACACATGACTTAGCCAATTTTTCTGTGTTTTCACCATGTTGCATGTTGTGCACTTTGTGTGAGGTGTTGCATGTTGCCCTTGAGAGCCCTCGACTTATCTGTTTGACTGGATTTGCAAAACATACATAATTGTATTTTACAGTTTTCCTTCTTGAAACTTTGTGCAGGTTCATGACAATTGAGGGATCAGTAATTACACATGAATGATGAATTAATGAACTGCAATACAACATCAAGGATGTAGTCATGATGCACAAGACACTGGATAGCAATAGCATTAACTCAAGATTAAGGATAATTAATCTGTAAGATTGGTAAAATAAGATTGAGATTGACCTAAGTGAGGCCTACCGTTGTAACGGTCCAGTGACTGTTGCAATAGAATAAATAAATTCTCTGAAAATCTTGTGATGCATAAAATGGTTTTTAGCGTCATCAAACGTTAACCATTCTAGAGAATTACCGTTGTGGGCACCATTGCAACGGTCATTGACCGTTATCAGCAGTATCCACCGTTACACTCCAAACAGCTCAGATTAACTTACCGTTGTGACGGTCCCTGTACAGTTGCAACGGTCAGCACCGCTTACTTTCTTGTTATCATCTCTCTATAAATAGAAGTTATACCAAGGTTTGGAGAATCACTCTAGCGCCCCCAACTTTAATATTTTGTATTTACAGATCTAGAGAAAGTTGTTGTTGCTTGTGCACTCAAACTTTAATATACACAATCAATCTCAAACTTATTCATCAACCCAACAACTCTTAGAGTGATCATGTGTGATCGAATTATTTACTACTTCGAGCCTTATGCTCACCTAGCAATCCTTGAGTCCTTCCGAATCAGATTGTTTTCCTTTGAGCCGTTAGTGCTCCTGTTAAGGCCGTGTGACTTTCCAAAAGATTGTAGGGCTCACCGGTTCTACCTTGTAATCCTTTCTCATTGGGTAAAAAAAGGCACGACATCTAGAAGGTCGTGGGCCCCGGAGACAGGCATGCCGAACTCCGTAAATTACTCTCGTGTCAAATGTCTCTAAACTCTACTATTTACTTTACATTTAGTTTAGAACAAAGTTATTATAGTTTTCACTAAGAATAACTTATTGACACACCAGAATATTATTACTTAGACAAAAATATAAAAATGACCTATTCACCCCCCCTCCCCCTCTCTAGGTGCCTCTGGGACCAACATTGCATGCTCCATGTGATGCCCTATTTCGACGCTATTTTCATAATTGGCCTAAATATGACATTTTTGCTCTGTTTTCGGCCTAAATACGCAACTTTCTTCAAAACCTACCAAAATAACCTAAAAACATATTTACAATGAATAATTTAGAAAAATGGCTACTTTGCATACGCTTTTTGTCATTTTTTTGTACTTAAAAATAGTGATTTTTGCTATATAAATTGGCGTTATCAGCATCTTGGATCAATGAGAAAATCATAATGAACTAATGATAGGCCTAAATTATATACATATTCGATCTGATTTTTATCATGAAATAACACCAAATATCTTGTATTTTGAATATAAAATGAATATAATACACCTTAGATCAAATTACTGCATTTGTTTGGTTTTAATTTCTAGAACATAAAGAAAACCGAAGAAAAATGCCCAGTGTGGATGCACGGTTTACGATACGGCCGCACTAAGTACTTAGATGGATTTCTGGACGCGTGCCAATTTTAAAAAGGTATAATAAGCTATTCGTCAAAATCCGTGCGGATGCACGGATATCAATGCAGATGAAATCTGGACGCACAGGAAAAACCCGAGCCCGGTGCAGGTGGCCCGGCCGCACTGTAGCAGAACGCATAACTGCAGGCTGAACTTAAAACGGCCATAACTTTTGACTCGTAACTCCGATTAAGGCTTGCGACCACTTTTTGGAAATCTTGTAAGAAGATCTACAACATGAGAAATTAAAAAAAAAGAAAATCGGGAGTCAGTCGGATGCACTAAACTCGCAGACAGCCAAAATTACACTTTTTCAACACGGTTTCTATTTTTGGCGCATCATGGACTCGTTTTTACAGCCAAATATGGACAATGCAATCCTGAAAAACAATCTAAATATAGCACCCACTAACTCCACTTCCTAGCCTCTTAATTGGGCAAGGTCATTGGCTATAAAAGAGGAGGTTCATTCCCATTCAAAGCCATCCATAATCCATCATCCAATCTCATTCTCTCTCGCCACACACACAATACTTAGCGATAAATTCTGAACTAAGAAAAACTTTACAAGGAGAAGAAGGGTTTCCTGAGTAAGATTCAGCAAGATAGAGGTTCTTAATTCAATAAATTGTGTAATAATTTCTTTATTTCATTTCTTCTTACTTTTGCCAATTTTTGTAATGGATCTCTCCATGAGGGAGTAGATCTCTCTCTAGGGGTTCAGATCAATGCATGAACTTGTTTAATTGTATCTTATTTGGTTATTTATTTTTGTTATGATTGTTTTATGGAATTTTATGTTAATTTATGTGATTTATCATTTATGTTAATTATATAATTAGTACTTGAAATCGAAATAGTCCCGCTTTGGTATCTCTTTGTTATGCAAAGAATCCAAATAAGTTAGGATGAGAGGAGAGTACCAAATTATGAATGCAAATAACCTATGTTTGGATTAGGATTTAACCAATTTGTAATCTAAGCCGAAACTACAGAAATTAAGGTTAGGAACTTGGTGAAGGACCTAACCGTGAAGTGAAACCCTAATTATGACATCTTAAATCGAATCGGGTATTGGTATGATGGACTTAATCGTGAAATATCAATATTTGAGGAGATGAGAGACTAACAAGAGCGCATGGTCTAGGTAGCTAGGATGAAGGACTTAATCATGAAGTTCGAATTACTTAGACACGTTATTAATTCACGAAAGTGACCCTTAATAACATATTAGGTTAAAAACCTCATTAAATCATACATAAACTTAAACAAATACCGAATAAATAGAGTTAGCAAGAGATTGTAGACCAAAGACCTCTAGATCTCTAAATCTCGAGAGCAAATCAATTCCTTTTTTCTGAAATTTATTACTAAAGTTTAAACTGAGTTTTTATCATACTCCCTGTGGTTCGACACCTCAAATACTACTTTGATAGAATTGTGCACTTGCAATTTAACTCAAACGTGTGTTAAAGGTTTAAAAAGTACATTTTATTGTACTGAAATTTTGTGCATACGCTTTTGCGCGCATCAACTAACTACAATCTAAGAAAGACAAATTAGTAATAATCGATTATATTTATAGAGAAAAAAAGTTAAGAAGTGTATCAATGAGTCGATCGGAACCGAGAGCGCAGTATCTCATCAAGACATCTGTGACAAAATTATGTAGGGTTTAGCCTTAGGTTTTGCCTTGTTTTCTCACATTTATGTTTGATTTACTATTGAATTCACTTACTACTGCTCAAATTTATGTTTTGACCCAGTAACCATGTTTTGAGGCTATTTTACATCATATGGACCAACAATCATGTTAATCTAAAAAGCGCAGCATCAATTCTAAGGTTCTGTTATGGACCGTATCAACCAATACAGGGTCAAGCCCATTACGGACTAAGAGATAGCCAAATCCAGCAGCGACACTATATGGATACAGACTGTATCAATCAATATGGTCTGTAACCGAAGGCACCTTTTGGAGAATAATTGCTCCAGCTGTTTTCATATCATATCCATTGGATTTCAACTCATTACCAACGCCCCTACCTCCTATAAATAGACTTTTGAACTGAAGAACAAACCATCTTAGATCTACTTTATATTTTTCTTGTATGGTTTAGTTGAGAGGAGTGTAAACATACCGTTCCGTGGCTAAACATATTTTCTTAGGGCTAGGGAATAAACCTTGTTATTCATGATGCTTTGATATATATTTTGTGTTTGATCATTATTTAGTCTTTTGTCGATTGATATCTTTTGCGCTTTATGTTCAATCTCTTAACAAAGCACACGAAAACTTCTATGACTACTGCTTCTCGAAGGAGATTCCATACATCGCACTAATTCCATTCACACCACCACACCACCATCCCAATGGTAATATGTGAGATATTTTCTTATCTTTACCTATTCTTCGTCAATTTAAAGCATTGAAGACAATGCTTGATTTTATTGTGGGGTTAGAGGTAAGAAAACAATTTAGGATTGCATTGAATCTAGGGTTATGGTATGTAGGACCCTTATTTTTTATTTTTCTGCTAGCAGTTTTACTTAGTCACGACTATTTCCCAAGGCTTAACCTTGAGGAATGGAAGGTATGGCTTAGGTTTTTATCTAGCATGCATGTAGACTTGCTGTTGGCTTTTGGAGCCCTCGACTTACTCGTTTGACTGGATTTGCAAAACATACATAATTGCATTTTACAGTTTTTCTTCTTGAGACATGTGCAGGTTCATGACAACTAGAGATATAATAAATACACATCGAGTATGAATTGATAAACTGCAATATAACATCAAGGATGTGGTCATTAAGCACAAAAGCATGGATAGCAAAAGCATAACTCAAGATTAAGGACAATTAATCTATAAAATTAGTAAAATAAGCTTGAGATTGAACTAAGTGAGGCCTACCGTTGCAACGGTCCATGAACCGTTGCAACGGAATAAATCAAGCCACAAAAATGGCTGTGCCGCATTAAATCAATTCAAGCGACCCTAACCAGAAGATAAGTAAGAGACCTTCTATTGTGGGAACCGTTACAATGGTCCTTGACAGTTGCATATCCAAACCTGTTCGAACTACCCTACCGTTGTAACGGTTCATGAACCTTTACAACGATCGGGACCACGTACTTTCTTTTGGGCAGCTCTCTATAAATAGAAGCTATTCCAAGATTTGGATTGACACTCTAACTGCCCCCCAACTTCAATATTTCATATTTACAGATCTAAAGAAAGTCATTGTTACTTGTGTGCTTTAACTTCAATACTCACAATCAATCTCAAGCTTATTCAATCAATTACTCAACTCCTAGAGTGATCCTACATGATCAACCCATTTACTACTTTGAGCTTTTGTGCTCACCCCGGCAATTCTTGAGTCCTCGCGAATTGGATTGACCAACCTGAACCTTTAGTGCTCCTTGTTCGGGTCGTGTGACTTCCCAGAAGATTGTAAGGGCTCACCGGTTCCACTTTGTAATCATTTCTCAATGGGTAAATAATAGCGTACCATCTCGAAGGTCGCGGGCTTCGAAGACATAGGCATTAGTGCCGAACTCCGTAAATAACTCTCGTGTCAAGTGTCTCTCTACTCTACTCTTTACTTTATTTATATTACTTTTAGTTTAGGACAGGGTTATTCTAAATTTCCGTCAATAATAACTTTAGAATACACTCGAACTTTATAACTTAGATTAAAAATTTTGAAAAAAAGATCATATTTTCTTCCTAGGTGCCTTTGGGACCAATACTTCATGTTGCATTTAGAAGCATATAATCTAATTTAGGAGTAGTATGCTTGTAGATAATCAAATAAGGAATTGCTTGAATTGATTTAGGCTGAGATTTAGACAATTGAACATGGCACAAAAATTATGAATTTTAAGATAATTAGTGATCTCAAAGTGGACAATTGATTGCTAACCATGACAGTTGATCAAAAATTGATAATCTTAGAAAAAATATTTTTGAGCTATCATGAGAGATGATAAAGCACATAGCAAGAAATAAATGTTTTTTCATGACTCGTGTCTACATGTGGATCAGAACATTAAATCGACAAAAATGTTTACTTTGTACACAACTCATAGTACAAAAGTACTGTAAATGAACTGGCTCGGTTCGGCTTGTAATTGGCTCATTTAAAATGAGACTCGGATAATTGACAACCCTATTGCCAGAGTCTGGTACAAGCCCTCGTTGCAGGGAGTCGTGCATGTGGGATGGGACAAAGAATGTCATGACCTATAGCTCGGACGAGGTCGATCTGCAGCAGGAGCATATTCAACTAGAATAAATGTTGACCTCCATTTTTTTTTTATATATGATTTTTATATAATCTAAAATAAAATATCACAAGTACTGTAAAAATTATTATTCCTGTTTATAATAAGAAAATTTTATATAATTGGCCTCATAATTTGAGAATCTCATTCCATCTCTCATCTGTATTTATGTGACCCGTTATCCTCGTACTTCGATGAATGTTGATCACATGGTTAAACTTATTGGCATGACCAGATAGTTGTAAATTTAATGGCATCCTCGATCGTATACTTGTGACATCATCTGTAGCAATTTTCTAATGCATCAGTATTGTTAAGGATTATGTACATTTAACACTAATAACACCTAATTAAATATTTAATTAAATCATTTCTCATGTTTTATTCTGGACGATTGGTATAGCTATTCTACGAGCTGTCAAGTGAAGACTTATTGGTGTCCTTGAGAACGTGACAACTTAATTACCCTGCAACTTGAAATTCATATTGTCTATAGGATTTCATTGTTTGAGTAATATCTCGTCATCTCGGCCGAGTTACAGTCTTGAACCAAATTGAACCGGATTTTGGTTGGACAGTCCTGATTCAAACTTAAACGGTGAGGTAATGCAGAGGATCTGGACTCTGCAACTAGCTAGGGTCCACCGTCGGAATTGAATTGAAATGACAACTAATTTGATAGAATTAAGTATATCGTAATATTCAATATATAGTTCACTGTTCAAGTACATAAAATAATATAGAATGTGTGAGGAATTTTTTTTTAAAACTAATGAATGAAGATCTTAATTATATATAGAGAAGGGATCTAATTACATCTTTTTTTGGTGACACTGAATTACACTCTCTATTTTTAAAGTTTTCAAATTTCAAACAGTCGAACCAAACCGTTCAACATAATTGATATGTTAAAATGTGCTTGTAGATCAAATTTTATATTTTTTTTGAATTTTTTTCCTATTTATTAAGTATTTAACAAAATCGCTATATTCATACCATTGAATTTTGTACCCATCTTAATAAATAGTTAAAAATATTCAGAAAAATGTAAAATTTGATTTGCAAGCACATTTTAACATATTCATCATGTTGAACGGTTTGAATCGACTGTTTGGAATTTGAAAATTTTGGAAATAAAGAGTGTAATTCGGTGTCACCAAAAAAGGGTATAATTGGATCCCTCCTCCATATATATATATAGAGAGAGAGAGAGAGAGTGAGTGACTAATGTGCATTCGTATGTATATGGCCCGATATGTATACGGTCCAAATTTGAAATTTCAAAATCCAAAATGTCAATCCAAACCATTCATCTTGTTTTCAAAATTAATATATATTTGGAGATCAAATTTTACATTTTTCTAAAATTTTTTTTACTATTTATTAAGTATTTTATAAAATTATTAATTTAATGATAATTTAACAAAATAGTAAAATCAGCAGTCATCGTTAAATTAATAATTTTATAAAATACTTAATAAATAGGCTGCCAATTTGTTCTGCCTATATGGAAAGTCACAAGTTCAATGTATATATATATCCACACATCCACGAAACTAGACTTTAAAGATTACAACTAGTCAACTTTTAATTAATTGGCATATTAAATTGCAATGCTATCCGCGATCCGTTGATATGAGCAAAGTCAGAGAGCGGGGCCGGAGATGTTAATTATTTTAAGTTACTTTCGTTTCAAAAAGCTGTGGTTATCAACTTGGACGCGTGGCCTGTTTGACTAAGTTTAAACGACTGCAAGTTAAATTTTAAAATAGTAAATAGCTGATTTTTGACAAATTAAGTAAGAGGAGTTATCGGCAAAACTATTCAGAAGATGAAAAGCCACAGATTTAGAGGGGTCGTGGGGTCACCAAGTCTAGATACACAGGTTGGCTAAGTTTAAAATATTTGTTTCTAGTTTTTAAAATAAATGATATGTTATGAAATAATAATAGTAGAGTAGACATTTCATCTTCTTCACCTTCTCCACTTTTTCTTTGATTTAATTTTTGTATTAACTCTTTTGTATGGCTTTTCATTTGCTTTCTCTAGTCTATAAATATAGATTTTGTAAGTGGTTGTATGATGACAATGATAAAGAGATAATATAGAAATAAGATTTAGCATCTTCCTAATATTGTTTTGTTTTGTTTTATAATACGTTATCAGCATGAATTGCTCAGAAGAAGTTGCAAAGTAATCATGTAAGTAATTTGTGTGATTAATTATTATATCTTTCATTAATTTAAATTTCATTTAAATTTTTGATTATATTTGTTTTAGTTTATAAAAATCATTCCTTAAAGAGAATGATGAAATAATAACCTGAAGTTATTATCAAAACTAAATGTTTGTCAAATCAGATCAAGCGATAATTTGGCAGATCTATTCACAAAATCATTGCCAAGAAAAGTTTTTGAGCAACTTTCACAAAAGATCGGCATCCGTCGCTTAAAAGATATACATTAAAATGAGGAGGAGTATTATACACGCTGCACTCTTTTTCCCTTTACTAAGTTTTGTCCCACTGGGTTTTCTTAGTAAGGTTTTTAATGAGGTAGCATAACTGATTCAGAAATATCAGTTAATTCAAATTGGTTATGAAGTACCAAATTAATATTTGTCCTGCAGTACAATATTAATAGTGTATAATATAAGGTGAAATATCTAAGGGGGAGTGTTATGAAATAATAATAGTAGAGTAGACATTTCACCTTCTCCACTTTCTCCACTTTCTCTTTGATTTAATTTTTGTATTAACTCTTTTGTATGTCTTTTCATTTGCTTTCTCTAGCCTATAAATATAGATTTTGTAAGTGGTTGTATGATGACAATGATAAATAGATAATATAGAAATAAGATTTAGCATCTCCCCAATATTGTTTTGTTTTGTTTTATAATATGATATGGTTTTTTAAAGTTTAAATAATTAATTTAAATTGTTAGATGTTCAATCTATATTAAAATGTGTTTGGAGGTCAAATTTATTTTTTTTTGAATTATTTTTTACTATTCATATCAACTGACAGCATCTTAATAAATAATAATAAAATATTCAATCTATATTCAAACTATTTTAATAAATAGTAAAAAAATTCTAAAAATTTAAAATTTGGTCTCTAACCACATTATAATATAGATTGAATATCTAACAGTTTAGATCGACTGTTTGGACATTAAAAATTGAAAAACTGAATCACATGTTTCGGGGGCTAGGAACAAACGTTTTGAGCTTAGCCAATCTCTCTCTTTATATATATATATATAGAGAGAGAGAGAGAGATGAGCTATGGTGCATTGCAATGCATGAAGAGGTTTGTGCATTAGACCATAAATCTAAAATTCAAAATCCAAATCACCAATCCAAACTGTTCATCTTATTCTCCATATTAATATGTGCTTGGAAACCAAATTTTACATTTTTCTAAATTTTTTTACTATTTATTAAGTATTTTACAAAATTGTTGATCCAAGCATTTTGATATTAGTCAAACTCTCTCTATACACACACACACACACACACAAAGAGAGAGGAGGGATCCAATTACACCATTTTATGATGACGCATCTTGACACTATATTTTTATAAATTATTTTTGCGATTTCAAAATTCATATGGTCGATCTGAACCATTCAATGTGATGTCCATATTAAAATGTACTTGTTGACCAAATTTTACATTTTTTTAAATTTATTACTATTTATTTAGATTTTTTTTTAAATTGCTGCTTTTCAATGGTCCAAAATTATCTGAAAACAACAATTTTGTACACATCATAATAAATACTAAAAAATACTAAAAAATATAAAATTTTGTCTCCAAGCACATTTTAATATGGAGATTATGTTGAACAATTCGGATCATCTATTTGAATTTTAAAATCACAAAAATGACTTCTAAAAATATGGCATCAAGATGCGTCACCATAAAATGGTGTAAGATGATCATCTGTTTGGAGTGTTTTCTTTGTTGATTTTAGAAGTAGAATCCGACTTTCAAATTATGGAGATTAAATTAGGAAAAAAAATCAACATATAAAAAATTTCAATTTTCGTATTGCAAAAGGAGATTAATTTCACATTACTCATAATATTTTGTTTTAATTATATAAAAAATATAGCACAAATACAAAAAATTTGTAAATAAACGGATTAATTAACTCTCATTCTTTCAAGGTATGAAATTCTTGCACATGTTAAGACTATGTTGTTTTGGTTAATAAAATTAAGCTCATGACTGGTTACTGTGTAGCTGTATTTTTTAACAACAAAAAATTGACCATCTTACATTCTGTTTAAAGAAAAATGCATGAATGTTTCAATTTAAATTGCCAAATGCGTGTCTTTGAATAAAAAGGTAAAGATTTTACATAGCATTTTTTCACCAAAATTTTGATTAATATAAAAAAATTCAAAATCTACACTCTTCTGTCTGAAAAATTGAAATTTGTCCAAATTGGAAAAAAAAAGAAAAAAAAAGTGCAGTTCCAAGCTAACTTTCTGCAAATTTTATTTCCAATTCAGAAACGTCCGAAATCGAAGATTAAATTTTTGGTTTCTGAAACCGAAAAAAAAAATTCGCTATTCCACACACAAAAGTTGAGATATCCTCGTTTAAGGGATGTGATTGATAACCTTCCACTTCAATCTCCAGGACCCGTGAAGATAAATGGCCTCCATAAACTGGATTCAAATCTGCTTTTTTTCTTAAGAAAATGAGCACCCTCTTATTCTTCAATCCGAATTATTCAAAATCGATCACACAGCTTCAATTACATCTTCTTTTATGTCAATATAATATATTAAAATGAATCAGATGTAATTGAAGCCGTGTAATCGATTTTGAACAATTCAGGTTGAAGAATTGAAGGGTGCTAATTTTCTTAAGAAATGAGTAGATTTGAATCTCCATAAAGTTTTATTTGCAAAATACGAGAGCTAACAAGAGAAGTGCAGATATCTAGAGAATGAATTACATCAAAACTCTAAACTTTTGTGCGTGGAACTGCAAATTTTTTTACCGGTTCAAAAAATCGGTAATTTAATCTCCGATTTCGGAGGTTCTAGAATCGGGAATAAAATTTGCAAAAAGTTAGTTTGGAATTGCAAAAAAAAATTCGATTTGGACAGATTTTGAATTCTCAGCCAGAGGGGTGTAGATTTTGAAATGAATTATTTTTTTTGGATATTAATAAAAATTTAGGAGTTTTTCATGCAATACAAACTATACAATAAAAATAACATTATATATGATTTCTTAGTTGTGCAATGTATGAAGCGAAAATTGCTATGTTAGAATCTTTATCCGAATATATGGTACGGTTGTTGTCAATGTTTGACACGTAATTTTTGTTTGTTTGTTTGTTTGTATTATTCTGTTTAAAAATGCGGGATGAGCAAATAAAATATTAAACTCTTTATCAGCCCTCAATGACAGCATTTCAGGCCAACTCGTTAATATAATCTGTCATTAATTACTATGTCGGGGGGGCCCAGCATTGGCCTTACTTTCATTTCTGTGGTAAAGCGCTAACCTTATCTTCTTCTTTCTTTTATACATAAATGCAAAAGAAAAAGAAAAAAGGAAACGCCTTGACCGCAGTTTTCTATTAGATTACGTACAAGAGTTGTCGAGCAAAGATTGGCTTAAGCAAGACTGGGGCCCGCAATCGAGGACTAAATGCACTTCCTGACATGACCTTGTGGTGACGTGGCAACGTACTATTGGGATTGAGGCGGGACCCGTACCTTGGTGCGCGCGTCTGTGGATGTGACTGCGTCACGTGTACCCAAATCTGCTGGAGATGTCTGGTCGGTACCCGGTACGGGATTTATCATTATTCATTACCATTAAAATAATATTAGGAAGTTAAATTTTGTCTTTAGTCTTTACCTACTTGCTAACTTCGCTTCTTCAGATCCATCTTTCATTCTGGATTTAAATTAGAATCGAATAACTTTTTTATTTTAAACTAAAATAATGTAACATATTTTTATTTTTTGTGGGTTCAAGTTATGATGACACTTCATAATAGTTAGTACGTTTTTTTAATTATAAAATTATAAATATTACTTTAGTTTTATATATTTTTCAGACTGGCGGGATCAAAAAATATATAAAATACATAAGTTTAAATTTAGTTAAAAATATACTCACCACACAGACTAATGATTTATCACATTAAATTGAATAAATCCCTAGTGATCTGTTTTCTAATTTCTCCTTACAGCTATCTGTTATTTTGTAATAATCTAGAAGTCAATAATACGATAATTTATCATAAAGCTTTGTTCATGAATTGGATGATTGATATCATTTTGTTGCCTTGAGTATTATTGCATTTATGGATCATTTCGAGTTCATGACTGAAATTGTGAAACTCCATAATATAGATGATATATACTCTTAATCTTAAAAGGTCACTGACCAAGGTAATTAGCAGGAACACTAATTGCCGCTATAAGGTTAGTATGTGGATTAAAAGATGGTTAAGTTTTACAAACCACCTGACACGAGATGTCATTTTAATCACATAGATACATGTTCTAGGAACATGGTATTTGACAGACCCCGAATGAAACATTAAATAGAATTGTGTTCGTGTCATTTATGTTTTCATTCAGTGTCACGTTCTACAGTATGTGGTATTTATCATTCCCACTGAGAAATATGTATGTGTGATTGTTATCCACCGTTGTCCGTAAAAAGCAGTCATAACGATAGCATTCCCATATGTATAGCTTAGCTGAGGAAGTGATAGTCTACCAAGAATACTATTTGTCCATCGTATTTTATACGAGCTATAGCATCACTGGGCCCCTCAATAGAGTAAGATTATCAGCGCGCGGTATGATTACAAGAGTAATCATATTTGATAATCTGCTCAAGATCAAGAAAAGATTAAGTTTAAAAGGATAACACACATCTACCTTTAAAAACTAATCCGATAGCTATGAGACAGAAGAACAGACACAAGTAAATTATTTACTGGATCGTGATATTGTACTGTACAGCATCATCTGTGTAATTGGATGGTCATGATGTGTTGCCAGACGCCACCCATGAATATAGAAGTTAAAACAGTTTTAACTCTATTTACCAACATAACACAGATCCTATTGGGTCACACCATATAGGAGTTAATCGAAGAATCTTATTGTGATTGATTATAAATTGGTTATGATCAATAGTAAGATGGTTATAATTAATTATACGTGTTATAATTAAATTATAAATGTTATGTAAAAATAACAAGCAAAAACATTGGTTAATTTATAAACGTGTGTGACACGCTGTATAAAAGTTAACCGATTAATTTATAAATGTGCAAGACACGTTGTATAAATTACCGAAACAACAAAACGCAAGAAAAATATATATATAATTGTTCAGAATAATTATACGAATATTATTTGTGTTTGGGCCGAGGGCATTCGGGTCTTTTCAGATTCGTCCATATCCGCATGACATGTCATCAATCCTATCCAGATGGCATGTCATCAATCCTATCCACAAGGGCAAAATGGTCATTTCACACCTATGCCACCTTGCATGATGTAGAAGCATGGAGAAGATTATGGAAGGGTGTGGAAGGGGTATTTTGGTCATTTCACATATAAAAGGATGAGGTGTCAATGGCATACCTTGTAAATAGGCCGAACTTGGAGGGCATTTCGGTCTTTTGCGAACCTCCTCAAAAGCCTATAAATAGAGGGGTGCATGTAGATGACACATCATCGATCTTATCCACATGACACCTCACCCCCTAGGTGGCATGCCTTGTCATAGGGGTATTTTGGTCTTTTCACACCATTTTAGAGGCTATAAATAGAGGGGTGCATGAGAGGATTAAAATACTAATTCACTTGTATCGTTTCGTGCAGAATCGAATCGGTATTTTCTCTCTTTCTCGGTTTCTCTCCCAAATAGTGTTTCGGTTGAGAAAAGAAAGTTATACGTAGTTGACGTATAATCTTGCGAGTTGTTGTGGAGTATATTTACTAGATCGATGAATAGTGTTTTACTGAATTTCGTGGTATGTCAGCTTTGCTCATTTGATGAAACTGAGTAACCGAAAATTCGTGTTTACGAGTTTTCGTCTTTTCTCTGTGAATAGTGTTTTTGCAGAATTTCGCGGTTTACGGTATTTCTGGCAGAAGAAATTAACCTCTCTGGTTAGTCCTGGTGGATAACCGATAGAGGCATCAGACGGGTTTTGGTTACCGCGAAACCCCAAAAGTGGTATCCGAAACCTAACACTATCTTCAATTCTTGCAATTAAATTATTTTCTTATTTCTCCGTGTTCTCTGTTTCATTTCTTCTCTTTCTCAATAGTTTCGAGAATAAAAATGGAAATAATCATATCTTTCCGGAATTTATTTAGGGCAAATGTATCTTCATGAATAAATGAATAGTAGATCTTTTGTTAATGGAAACAATCATATTTTTTTGATTTGGAGAGAAAATGAAGAATGTCTACAACTTTTGTGTGGAGAAATAATATCTAGAGAAATTTTCATTGTTAAAATAATTTCCATCAAGAATATATATGTAGAGAAAATCCTAATTTGAATCATTTAATTATATATTTTCTAATTTTGTTTCTTTACAAATTATTTATCTTCTAAATTGTTTAATGACCTATCTTGCTTGTAGAGAAAATTAGATATTAAATCGCAATGAAACTTTAAGAATTTTTTCATGTTATATTTGACTTTTTTTAATTTGTTGTTATTTTTTTATTAATATTTATTATTTGTATTTTCCTTTTTTTTATTTGTTTTTTATTTTTATTTAAATATATATTTTTTTATTTTCTGTGAATGTCAAACCAAAAAATATTTTCATATTCTATTCAAACCGATTCTAATAGTTCCTAATATGTCTCCATTGTAACGCACGGGCACGATTATTAGTGGAAAAACAGGAATTAGGATCGACCTATCTGGATCGGCTATATGAAACAACCGATACTAATATCTATCTGGATCAGTTTTCTGAACAAAATTGATCCTAAAAACTAATTAGATCAGGTTTTTTAGTCAACCGATCCTAATTTGTGAACTATCAAGATCAATTGTTTAGAACAACTGATCCTAATAGTTCAACTATTGTGAACTATTAGAATCGGTTTGTTCTAAGAACCGATCCTGATACTATCAGGATCGATTTTTATAAACAACTGATCCTGATAGTTGAACTAATTTGTGAACTATCAGGATCAGTTGTTTATAAAATCTAATTCTGATACTATCAGGATCAGTTCTTAGAACAAATCGATCCTAATAGTTGGACTATTAGGATCAAATGTTTAGCATAACTCATCCTGATAGTAACAAGATCGATTATTTATAAACAGCTGATCCTAATAGTGCATATGAAAAGTGAATTCAGTCCGATTTTTGTCAGAAACTCATCTCTCTTCCTAGACCTCGCCTCTCTTAATTAGCGCAGCAGCTATTTCACCCTGCATGAATTCAGCTATCTCAAAACTCTTTTCTCCGGTAGATTTGATCATCTCTTTTCTCAAGTTTGATATTAATAGAGCACCATTTATTGGTTATGATTCGGTTCAAACCCTAAACCCTAAATCCTATACAAGAAGTGAGTTATGATCCCCGCTCAAAATCTAAACCTTATGTCTTGATTCAGATCTGAATGCTGTGAATTAATATTCATAATAATTACATAATTTAGTACTTTTAATTCAAATTTCACAAAATTGAGAACACTTGTATGCCTTTTTTTTTCTTTTTTAGGTATTAGCACAAATTCATCAAGGAGGAATTTCCCGATGAGTAGGTTGGTTTCATGGACCCCCAGCGAACGAATGCCACTATGCTGAATGATGATCGAGGAGGTACACTTCAATACATAGGGAAAGCACTCAAAGCAAATCGGGACAAGAGATTGATATTCATACCTTATCATCAGATGTTAGTGTTATATATATATTTTAATTTCATTATATTTCTTTCTATTCATATAAATTATAGAATACGACATGCTACAAATCTAGCATGCAAAAATCATTAGACATTGACTGTGCTTATGCCAAGAGAAAGTGCATTGTACGTGTACGATTCTGACAAGAAGAGTAAAAAAATGCTAATGATCACTGCTGCGATCGAGGAGTAAGTGCATTCCTAAATTTTACGTTTGTTTAGAATGCTAATGATTTTTTTATTATTTTATCATTTTAAATATCTCTCGTAAGTACTGATTGTTTAATGTGTTCATATTTCAACAGTGTCTTCATCAGGGTAATGGGTACTTCTTTAACGATTCATAACAATTGCAAGGTAATAGTGTCTATTGAGATATGATTATAGGGACCTAGATGCAAAAAATTATGAATATTTAGATATATAAGCCAGTTGTATGCTCATTAACATACATTTCAATTTTTTCAAACTTGTTATATAGTGCCCACAACAACCTGCCGGCTGGGAATGTGCATATTATATCATGTTGCTCATGCAAAACATAATAAACGAACACATCGATGCTTTTCCGAGCTTAAGGGTATATATGCATTTATATATTTTTCAAAAGTAATTAAGCATTGTTGTTTCAAATATAATAAAATACACAATTAATTGTGCATGCTCTTCTATCTTTTAAAAAATGCAAGATATTCCCACTAAATATACTGTACAACACTTGGCTGACTTTCGAAAAATGTGGGTTCAAATTTTCCTAAATGAAGTAAAGTCGAGAAGAAGTACAACAATTTAGGATGTGATGTGTAAACTTAATTTGCATGAACATGAATTTTTTGTAATAATTTAGGATTTGTGTATGATATTTAATTTAGGATGTGTATGTGATTTGTATGCATATATATTTCAATATTTGTATGTGATTTGTATCTATAGCATATTGGGCCAACATATATATATGGAAGCTAGCCAAATAGATAAAATTTTATTTTTTAGATTCAACCAAATATCAGGATCGATTCTATTTAAAAAAATCGATCTAGAAAACTATTTTTAATAAAAAAAATTTCAAAAAATCTATCAAGATCAGTTGTACAAAAAAATTGATCCAGATGCTAAACTATCAGGATCGGTTGTACATAACAACCGATCTTGATAGTGTAGCATCTGGATCAAATTTGGTTTTTTAATTAAAACCAATACTAACTATTTTTTTTAATGGGTATTAAAAAAGGGAGGAAAAACTATTATGATCAGTTCTCAGGTATAACCGATCCAGATAAGTGCCTATTAAAATCAGTTGGTTAAAAAATAAAAAAACCGATTATAATAGTATCAGTATCGTCTTC
Organism: Carex pumila; assembly: GCA_033356055.1. NCBI lineage: Eukaryota > Viridiplantae > Streptophyta > Magnoliopsida > Poales > Cyperaceae > Carex > Carex pumila. The sequence goes on along the minus strand of JARJHM010000131.1, from coordinate 55,439 downwards.
ATCAGAATCGGTTATATTCCGATACTAATATGCGTATATAACCGATCCTGATTTCTTATTTTCCACTAGTCGATATATACTAGTCTAATTAGAAATGTGTATCCGCACTTTGACTTAATTTGTATATGGGATTTTGTTTGCTAGTATCTGTTTTCTTTATTTATAAAAATAATAGTGCTCTACTAATATTTTGCTTGGATAATATGATTTAGCGAACAAACTGGATTATTTGATTTCAAATTCAGGTGGATTATATAAACCTAGCTTATTCATTTTAAATCATACGGCGGTTAGATTTGAAAGAAAAGTAGGAGATACCGACTGTGAATTTTATCATGACTTTTGCTTCCTCTATAGGGACACCTAAACTAGGAAAACAAAATATAATAAAAAAAATGATTTAACTGAATTTTTTTTCAATAATTATTACTTATTTGTCTAATAATTAAAATCTAATTGATATCTAATCTTAATTTAAATTGATAATTTTTCAGACACACGTTCAAAGGCAGTTGGCGCTATTAATTATTTTCTTAAGAAAAAAGAGTCGAGTTTCTACTTCTTTTTCATAAATCTTAGTAGGTGCTGAATTTTGAATCTATAATCTTCAATCTTGAAAAATATACTAAAATAGACGTAATTTTTTAGTTGGCCAGCAATTAATTCGGATATTGACGAGATTTTTCATACACCTTTACTTCTATATAGTTTATAGGATTTCTTCATCCGAATATTTTTTTTTAGTTATGATTTGGAAAAAAAAAATTAGATCGTCAAATTAGAAAAATAAAATAAAGATATTAGATACGCAAATAAAATCCAAGTACTACTCAAGAATCGATGACACGCATATAGTGTGGCTGGAATGTTTTGTGTGTGTGTGTGTGTGTGTGTGTGTGTGGAGAGAGAGAGAGAGAGAGAGACTGAGTCTGAGTCTGAGTCTGAGAGATAGTAAAGTGTGGCAGCAATGTTGGGTCAATTTATGCGGCCTGTTCATTGGAGGAAAAGACAATTGATTTTGGGGGATAGATACAATGGTCGCCGATTTCTTACTTTATAGAAATAGCTGCAATGCACCACTTTTGCAAGTTGCAACATGACTTCACATCCCATCGACAGGAAACGTTTGAAAGTCGTGCGCACGTTGTTCCCTCCTGATTGGAGATACCTATATTCTCCCTCGTGCTCAGAATAAAGATACTCTTCATGCCATATTATCGACTAATATTCTTTTAATAGAAATTACAGAGTAGCAGTAGGGTGTTCTTAATTAATCTCACCCAGCGATCTTGCAAGCTTAATTCCAATAGGCCATGTTTGGTTATGGAGTTTGTTATTTTACACTTAACTAAAAAAAGAAAAAAAAAAAAAAGGAGTAAGATGAGTAAAAAATGAATTAATCCAAATTAAGTTATTCTATCATTTCTTTTCAAGTGGATTAACTTACTCCACACTTATTTCACTTATATGAGCTGTCATAGACGGAACTCATTTTCCAATACTTTAATCTTCTAGATGGATTAATTTAAGCCATAAATTAAACTAACAAAATGTAAAATATGTAGTAAGATGGAATAAGCAATTTAGTCCTCATTAGTTTATAATTTTTCAAACTAATTATGTGTAAAGTCAAACTGTTAACAAAAAAAATATTTATAAATTAATTTTAGTGTATTCATTTTGTAATCATATTTTGACCATTTTATATACTAAATAAAGTTAAAAATTTATAATTTTACATGTAAAGATTTCACGGTTAAGTAGATTAGTTTTAAAAATTTGAATAATTTTCCATTTGAAATTGAACTCATCAAATAGCTTGATAAACTTAAAAACATCCTAATTCTACTCTGAATTGCAAAAAAAAAGGAGAGTCACTCAAAATTTATTAGAATTTTAATGTAGAGGTGTATGATAAGTATTTGTAGAAGTGTCTAGTTCAATTTTAAATTATTTTCATGATATGAACCAACTACAACATGAAAAGTGGTGTTGTTTAGAGCGGATGGTAAGGCGATGTTGCCTCCATCCCCCCCTTCATCCTCGTGTTCGGTCTACCTCTTCACTCTGTCTTATCCATTCGTCCGAGTAGGTGCTTCTGCTTAGTGGATATGGTCACCATTTTTTATACTTCCGCCTGGTGGATTCAACCACCACTATTTGCTATGGAGTACATGCTTCCGCCTAGTGTATCTGGCCACTACTCGTGGTGCTTATGCCTAGTGAATATGACCACCGCTCTTCGCTTCGGCCATTGCCTCATCCATCTTGCTAATATGGGGGCACTTATTTTCCAAGACTAATGAAGCTTAAGTTGATTATTTCAATTTAGGTTGATTAAAGTTATTCATGTTTGATTGAAATCTAAAGTTAAGTCATATCTTAAGTTATTTCTCGTTTGATTAGAATTTGTAGTTTAAATTATAGCAGATCAAAGTTATTAATATTACATTTTATATAAAAAATTTTATTTAGTAATTTATGATAAATTTATCTAACATTTTATGTAGATTTTTAAGTAGTAATGTTTGACCAAATTGATTTATACATTAATATTGTACCATTTCATTTAGTTAACAATCAATATATATTTTTTAAAATAATTTAAAGGAGATGAAAAATTATAAATTAGATAACAAAATAAAAGTTTGCAAGTTTAAACCACAGTTGTGGACTAAATGTTAAGCTATATTGATAGGTGACTTAACTTTTTATATTTTAGGTCAGTCTAAAGATCGACTTAAATCATCTTAAGCCGGTTCAATTAAATTACGTTTCATGATTTAAGTGAAACATAAACCCTTTATTCTATAGTTTAGACCTCAATCAAACAAAGACCATCATTAACTATATTATAATATTTGTGGATTGTTTGTTCGTGCTATGGGTTTTTCTAATCTCTCTTTTTTCAGAGGCTCTCTCTCCTTTCTATCTACCCTCTCTTTCTCTTCTTTCTATTTGTTTCTCTTTTTTTTCTTCTTCTTCTCTCTCCCTCTTTATCTAATAATATAAGAAATAGGTTGTGTTGCTTTTTGATATCTCAGGTTCACTTTTTTGGGCTGTTATTTTTTGAGAAATAAAGTGTATGTTTTACTCTTACTTATATTTTCATTTTTTAAATTTAAATATTTAATTTAAAAAATTTAATATTTTTTATATTAAAATGTGTTTGGAGACCAAAATTTATATTACTTGGAGAATAAGTTGTACTTTTCAGATCAAATGTTTGAGTTTTGAAAATAATGATACGAGCGGAAAGTAAAACAAGTACTTTCTTCAACCCTACTCTCTCTCTCTATTTTTTTTTTATTTTTTAAGTTTCACAGAAGCTATAATGTTATGAGAGAGATTCAAAATCTTGACCTTCTAGCCAACTGCTATGTGTGTAATAGTGTTTGGTAAACGGGCCGGGCCGGGCGGTCCGGGCAAAACCCGGGCACGGGCACGGGTAGCCACGGTCACGGGCGTCACGGGCACACGGGCAAAACGGGCCGGGCATCACGGGTTTTTTTTTCAAAAATCCTGCCCTGCCCGTTTAATACCCGTGCCCGTCACGGGTTCGGGGGCAAGACGGTCCGGGTACGGGGGGCCGGGCAGTCCGGTCCGGATCCAGTTTTTTTTTTCTGTTTTTTTTTTTTTTAAAACAGAAATAAAAAACAGAAATAAAAAAACAGAAATAAGAAAAACAGAAATAAAAAACAGAAATAAGAAAAACAGAAATAAAAAACAGAAATAAAAAAAAACATAATTTAAAAAACAGAAATAAAAAACAGAAATAAGAAAAACAGAAAAAAAAAACAGAAATAAAAAACATAAATAAGAAAAACAGAAATAAAAAACAGAAATAAGAAAAACAGAAATAAGAAAAATAGAAATAAAAAACAGAAAAAAAAACAGAATTTAAAAAACAGAAATAAAAAACAGAAATAAGAAAAACAAAATTTAAAAAACAGAAATAAAAAAACAGTATTTAAAAAACAGAAATGGGGGGAATTTGGGTTTGAATTTTGAATTTTAGATCAAAAGTAAAAAAAAAATAAAAAAAATCTGCCACGGGCTCACGGGCACGGGCACGGGTGCACGGGTTCACGGGCACGGGCATCACGGGTACGGGTTACAGGTACGGGGGTCCGGGTTCTCACGGGTATTTTTCCAAAAAACGGGATCCGGCCCGTTTAATACCCGTGCCCGTGTACCCGTGTATCCGTGCATACCCGTGGCACGGGCACGGTCCGGTCCGGGCACGGGCACGGGCGGACCGGTCCGGGTTGATCCCCCGGGGGCATTTACCAAACACTAGTGTGTAATAATGATGATGATGATGATGACGACATCTTTTTATTATTTGTTTATCTAATATGCATTATATTTGATAATCCAGTTACTTATAAGATTTTTTTTTAGTTTATTATATATGGATAAGGGTAACATTTTTTTAATTAACATAATGAGAAAAGAGTATAAAAATATTTTTATCCGATCCGTACACATTGACACTCTTAATTTTAAGTTACAACACTCTTAAAATACATATAACAGTTATGATTAAAAAAAAAAAAAATGTTGCTGGGGACTTCTTCCAGTTCTGTTTCAAGTTGTAACTGTTTGTAACTATTTGTTATAAGAACTGCATGCTGCGATAATTATGAAACTGAATGTGTCCCTTCACATGTTTTATTTAATTTTTCCCGCTATGAACTATCTCATTAATTAATTTCTTCAAGCTAGAATCATTCCTGAAAGTTAAGAATCACACGTCAAATGGACTATATATTATGTTTTTGTTGCTTTTTGCTTGATGCTTTGTTTTTTAATTTCCTGTTTAAATATATTTGTTTGCTTTTCATCAATTAATATTAGTTTTAGGCAATTTTTCATGAAAGCGAATAATTTTAGGTCAAAAAAGTTGTACGTAAATAATATTTTCAATAAATTTCATCAAAATTAGTTTTTGAGGCAATTTTTAAAATGTTAATTTAGAATAATTGACTTATAAATATTAGCAATCTTTTATGTACATTTTTTTAAATATATTTTTTTGCATATTTGCAAAGTCATAGCTAGCTCTGATTGGTGAATTATTTATGGGATTTGATGAAATTTCATCTTATCTATTTTTTTTTAAATATGAGTTGAAGGTAAAGCTATCTAGCTAATACATTTCAAATCTTTGTATTAATTAAATTGTCTTATTTTGTGAGTTTATAATTCATGATCTTTAATATAGAAATCACATATCTTTACTCCACTAATTAAATACATGTTCTTAATTTCATCTCACGTTAAAATGATACATTAATAAGTTCTTCTATCCGTATACAATTTATAAAATAGACATAACCTAATAGAAGTCAATATATATATATAGAGAGAGAGAGAGAGATGGACTTGGGTGAGCCGCGGTGTATACGCGTTTATACTTCAAGCCGTATTTTCATTTTGAAAGTCCAAACGACCGATCCGAACCATTAGATGTTTAATCCATATTGAAATGTGCTTGGAGACTAATTTTTATATTTTTTGGAAATTTTTTACTATTTATTAAGCATTTTTGAAAGTTGCTGTTTTGCTGTGAACGGTAAAAAACAGTAAAATTTTCTGGACCATCAGATCAATGACTTTCGAAATTGCTTAATAAATAGTAAAAAAATTTCAAAAAATGTAAAATTTGGTCTCCAAGCACATTTCAATATGGAGATCGTGTTGAGCGGTTCGGATCGGTTGTTTGAATTTTCAAAATGGCTAAACTGTACCATGGAGGACCAAACGCGTATACACCGCGGCTCACCCAAGTCCATCTATATATATATATAGAGAGAGAGAGAGAGAGTAAGGCTTGGGTGCTATGGATAGCATAGAGGACCACCGTGCTACGGCTCAATATTTGAGTTTTCATAATCCAAACAGTCGATCCGAACCGTTCATCTTATTCTCCATATTAATATGTGTTTGGAGACCAAATTTTATATTTTTTGAAATTTTTTTACTATTTTTTTAGCTAGGTAGAAAATCAAATATCTTAATGGTGCAGAATTTTTTAGATCAAGTGATTTTCTACCTAGCTAAAAAAATAATAAAAAATTTTCAAAAAATGTAAAATTTGGTCTCCAAACACATATTAATATGGAGAACAAGATGAACAGTTTGGATCAACAGTTTGGATTTTGAAAACCCGAATATTGAGCCGTAGCACGGTGGCCCCCTATGCTATCCATGGCACCCAAGCTTTACTCTATATATATATATATATATATATATATATATAGAGAGAGAGAGAGAGGCTAATATGCTTTCACCTTGTTCGAAATCCAAACAGTCGATCCGAACTGTTCATCTTGTTCTCCATATTAATATCTACTTGGAGACCAAATTTTACATTTTTTGAAATTTTTTTGCTATTTATTAAGCCACTTTTAAAATCGCCGATCCAACGATGAACCCCTGATTTTACTGTTTGGCAAGTCACCGTTGGATCAGCAATTTTCAAAGTGGCTTAATAAATAGCAAAAAAATTCCAAAAAATGTAAAATTTGGTCTCCAAGCATATATTAATATGGAGAACAAGATGAACGGTTCGGATCGACTGTTTGGATTTTGAAAAATCAAAAATGGGGTGGCAGCACTTCGGCCGAAGTGCTGCTGAAAGCATATTAGCCTGTCTCTATATATATATACATATATATATATACATATATATATATACATACATATATATATATATATATATGTATGTACACACACATACACACACACACACATATACACACACACACATACACACACACACACACACATAAACACACACACACACACACACACACAGATAGATATATTGATGTGAATTATTACTACACAAGTAATAAATCCTAGTTGATACTCAATTCGATTGCAAGTGTACAACCTAGTCAAGTAGTACTTAAGGATCGTCTCCACAGGGACAAGTTGGAATATCGAAATCTAACCTAACAATTTAATTTAGTAAAAGCAAGTAGAAAGAAATTTGTTTGTTCAAAGATTGGTTTGATTGTGATTAAGTTGAATTAAACTAAAGTTTTAAAGAAAAATCTGATTTTTATCAAGTATGAGAAATTAGGGTTTCTTAGGGTTTCTATCCACTAGTATCACGACTAATTGGTTTGTAAATTTCTGTTCTTATGTCTATGAAGGCACAGTTTGGTGTTGTAGGTACAAAGTGATATTTCTATATTAATACCATCTTTAAATTAGAATAAACGTCACATCTCAATACTTGGCTACTCTAATCTAAAGTCATTAAGTTCTTATTGTTCCAATTAATTCAGAAAACCGTCTTTCACCTCTCGGTACTTGGCACAATTTATCTAAACTATTGGGTAAAGCTCGTATTTGACAAGCATCACCTCTCGATACTTAGCCTATCAAATACCCTATTCTATATGGTCTGGACCTAATATTCAATTTCTCAATTGTAAATACCAAATCCTAGGGTTTCATACAATTTTGATTAAGTCCTCACAATCAATTAAAATAAAGAACAGATCATAATCAAAGAACAAGCATATATAAAATAAAACTAACTAAATCATGACAAAAGTTTCAAGTACAGCCCTAATCAACCTTAGAAAAGCCCTTAGCCAACCACGGCTAAGATACAAATCAAATCAAATGAATAAAAGAGTTCCAAAGGAAAGAAAATAATAAAACCGATTGATCAATGATGATCTCTTCTTCCTTTTTCTCTCTTATAGCTTTTCCTTGCTCTTCCTTGTTCAAAATCAGAAAATAACTCTCTAAAAAATGTCCTCAAACAGTTCTGCAACATTCCTTTTATAACCCCTCCCAAAATCCCAAAATAACCAACTAAAAATATCTAAAACGGGCTCTGAACCGACTTAATTGTGGGCCACAACCATCCCATTACAGGCCGTAATATATGGAGGAAGTTAACAGCTTCAATCGAAGAATTCTGAAGGCCATTGCGGGCCGCAACCACCCCATTATGGGCCATAAGGCATGTGCTGAATTCTGCTGGCTTGTCTGGTTCTTACTTGCTTGGCTGCAGACCGCAAAGGGTCTCTTCCGAGCCACAGTGCATGTAGCAGAAGCTCCATTCTTCATGCTAACTCACCCGTTTTGCTTCATTTTAGCTCCAAATACTTGATTACCTGTAGAACAAACATAACTAGGGCAGTAACTTGAACTTTTGGACATTTCTAATCCTAATTAAACCTAATCTAATCAAAACTCGTCTTATTTTTCATATCCAACCCTAAGTTTCAACATATATAATTTTGGCTTATCATATATATATATATATATATATATATATATATATATATATATATATATATATATATATATATGAGGGATCAAGTTACAACATTTTTTGAGTTACAACAAGTTACAACAAGCATTATTTACATTTGCAAAGTCCAAATCATCGATCCAAACCATTAGATGTGATATCTACAATAAAATGTGCTTAGAGACCAAATTTTACATTTTTTGGAAATTTTTTACTATTTATTAAGATGCGTACAAAATTCAATGGTACGAATTTGACTAGTTTTTGTACCCACCTTAATAAATAGTAAAAAAATTCCAAAAAATATAAAATTTGGTCTCCAAGCACATTTTATTGTAGATATCATATCTAACGGTTTGGATCAACGATTTGGACTTTGAAAATGTAAATAATGCTTGTTGTAACTCAAAAAATGTTGTAACTTGATCCCTCCTTATATATATATATATATATATATATATATATATATATATATATATATATATACATACATATATACATGAGATAGGCTAATGTGCATTCAAATGTATATGGTTCGAAGTGCTTACAGTCCAAATTTGAAATTTCAAAATCCAAACGGTCAATCCAAACCGTTCATCTTGTTCTCTATATTAATATGTGCTTGGAGACCAAATTTTACATTTTTCTGAATTCTTTTACTATTTATTAAGTATTTTACAAAATCGTTAATCCAACGGTGGCTGCACAAAACAGTAAAATCGTTGGATCAGCGATTTTCAAAGTGGCTTAATAAATAGTAAAAAAATTCAGAAAAATGTAAAATTTGGTCTCCAAGCACATATTAATATGGAGAACAAGATGAACAGTTCGGATCGACTGTTTGAATTTTAAAATTTCAAATTTGGACCATAAGCACTTCGGACTATATACATTCGAATGCACATTAGCCTATCTCTATATACATATATATACATATATATAGACACACACACACACACACACATATATATAGAGATGGGCTATGGTCCATTGCATAGGCCATAGTGTGCATTGGACCATAAATCACCGATTCAAAGTCCAAATGACTGATCCAAACCGTTTATCCTGTTCTCCATATTAATATGTGCTTGGAGACCAAATTTTACATTTTTTGAAATTTTTTTACTATTTATTAAGCCACTTTGAAAATCGCTGATCCAACGGTGGCTTCTGATTTTACTGTTCCAAACAGTCACCGTTGGATCAGCGATTTTCAAAGTGGCTTAATAAATAGTAAAAAAATTTCAAAAAATGTAAAATTTGGTCTCCAAGCACATATTAATATGAAGAACAAGATGAACGGTTTGGATCAATCATTTGGACTTCGAATCGGTGATTTATGGTCCAATGCACCATAGCCCATCTCTACATATATATATATATATATATATATATATATATATATATATATATATATATGTATGTATGTATGTATATGTATATATGTATATATGTATATATGTATATGTGTATATGTATATGTATATATGTATATATGTATATGTATATGTATATGTATATGTATATGTATATGTATATGTATATGTATATGTGTATATGTATATATGTATATATGTATATATATATGTATGTATGTATATATATGTGTGTGTGTGTGTGTGTATATGAGGTGGGCTACGGTGAGTTGCGAAGTAAAGCGACTATTTTACTTCACGCTCATATTTTGTGATTTCAAAGTTCAAAATGTCGATCCGAACCGTTCATCTTGTTCTCCATATTAAAATGTGCTTGGAGACCAAATTTTATATTTTTTGGAATTTATTTACTATTTATTAAGCAATTTTGAAAGTCGCTGATCTGATAGTCTAGAAAATTTTACTGTTTTTTATTGTTCACAGCAAAACAGCAATTTTCAAAAATGCTTAATAAATAGTAAAAAAATTCCAAAAAATGTAAAATTTGGTCTCCAAGCACATTTCAATATGAATTAAACATCTAATGGTTCGGATCAGTCGATTGGACTTTCAAAATAAAAATACAGCGTGAAATAGAAACGCGTTTTACTTCGCAACTCACCATAGCCCACCTCATATATATATATATATATATATATAGAGAGAGAGAGAGAGAGAGAGAGAGAGAGAGAGTGAGGCCTGGGTGCTATGGATAGCATAGAGGGCTACGGTGCTACGGCTCAATATTTGAATTTTCAAAATCCTAACGGTCGATCCGAACCATTCATTGTGTTTTTCATATTAATATGTGTTTGGTGACCAAATTTTACATTTTTTGGAAATTTTTTAGCTAAGTAGAAAATCACTTGATCTAAAAAATTCTGCACCATTCAGGTATTTTATTTTTTACCTATCTAAAAAAATAGTAAAAAAATTTCAAAAAATGTAAAATTTGGTCTCCAAACATATATTAATATGGAGAACAAAATGAATGGTTCGGATAGACTATTAGGATTTTGAAAACTCAAATATTGAGCCGTAGCATCATAGTCCTCTATGTTATCCATAGCACCCAAGCCTTACTATATATATATATATAGAGAGAGAGAGAGAGAGAAACTCTAAATCCAAACCATTGAAATCCATGTACTTCATGAGTGATGTATGTACATATAAAATTTTAAAAGTTTCAAGTTTATTTACTACATGGTCAAGCGGTCAAAGAAATGATAAAAATTGAATATATAAAACAACTTATAAATTAAGTTATAAAAAGTTCCTTTCTTTGGCTGCTTGACCTTGTAAAAATGAACCCGAAACTTTCAAAAAATTTCATGTATATGCATCACTCATGAAGTACAAGGATTTCAACGGTTTAGATTCGGCATTTGAAGTCGATCCGATATACTTTTGGAGTTGTGCTCACCAAACCCTCTTGGTGAGCACATCACACACTAGCTTTGCTCATATATATATATATATATATATATAGAGAGAGAGAGAGAGAGGAGGGATCGGATGACACCGTTTTTTGGTGACATCAGATGATAATGTCCATTTTCGAAGTTTCAAAGTCCAAATAGTCGATCCAAACTGTTCAACTTGTTGAATATGTTAAAATGTATTTGCAGATCAAATTTTACAATTTTTGAAATTTTTTTACTATTTATTAAGTATTTAACAAAATCGCTATATTCAGACCGTTGAATTTTTGTACCCATCTGAATAAACCCAAAAAAAATTCAGAAAAATATAAAATTTGATCTGCAAGCACATTTTAACATAACCATCAAGTTGAACGGTTTGGATCGACTATTTGGACTTTAAAAATGGTTCATCCGATCCCTCCTCATATATATATAGAGGAGGGATCAAGTTACAACATTTTTTGAGTTACAATAAGTTACAACAAGCATTATTTACATTTTTAAAGTCCAAATCATCGATCCAAACCGTTAGATGTGATCTCTACAATAAAATGTGCTTGGAGACCAAATTTTACATTTTTTGGAATTTTTTTACTATTTATTAAGGTGGGTACAAAATTCAATGGTATGAATTTGACTAGTTTTTGTACCCACCTTAATAAATAGTAAAAAAATTCTAAAAAATGTAAAATTTGGTCTCCAAGCATATTTTATTGTAGAGATCACATTTAACGATTTGGATTGATGATTTAGACTTTAAAAATGTAAATAATGCTTGTTGTAACTTGTTGTAACTCAAAAAATGTTGTAACTTGATCCCTCCTCATATATATATATATATATAGGTAGGCTAATATACAATTGATTGTTCTTGAGGTCCCGTACAACCAAGTTATTTTCCGATTTTTAAAGTCCAAATGATCGATCCAAACTGTCAATCTTGTTCTCCATATTAATATGTGCTTGGAGACCAAATTTTACATTTTTCTGAATTTTTTTACTATTTATTAAGCTACTTTGAAAACCGCTGATCCAACGGTGGCTTAATAAAACAGTAAAACCAGAAACCACCGTTGGATCAGCGATTTTCAAAGTGGCTTAATTAATAGTAAAAAAATTCAGAAAAATATAAAATTTGGTCTCTAAGCACATATTAATATGGAGAATAAGATGAACGGTTTGGATCAATCATTTGGACTTTAAAAGTCGGAAAATAATTTGATTATACAGGACCTCAAGAACAATCGATTATATATTAGCCTACCTCTATATATATATATATATATCATGAATATTTCTAAATCCAGTTACATGAAAGAAACAAACCAGACACATCATCAACAAATGATCTGCGGTATAGTATTGTGTACAGTGTGTGTGGATGAGAGAGTCAAACATTCCAACTTAAAATAGCAGCCACAACATTATAGTGAACTTTATTAGTAAATTTATATGATGTTAATATAATGCCATATATAACTTCCATAAATATAATTAATTCCAGCTAGCTAATAGATCTCTCTATTATTTTCCTTTATCCGAAAGCGAGCTAGAGGTAGTGTTCAACTTCTCTTATCTAAACTACCGGCCCACTGAGGAATGAATATATATCCTCTGCAGATTAGTCAAAAAAAATAAAAATCGAAACCTATATAAAATAAGAAAGATATGTTTTTGAGATTCATACACTAATATATATATATATATAAAAGTTATTCAATTATACTCTTTTCACTCTTGTGGTTTTTATTTCCGATACAATATTCTCCTCTTTCTCAGTTCTGCTTTTTTGAACGGAGAGGAGAATAAAAGAGAGAAGAGGGACCGGAACTGAGTGAAAAGTGCGATATTATCGGACTTTAGAGCATAGAGTCTCCATCTTAATTGGAGCACTACAGTGAGTAGATCAATCCGGTCATTATCGGACTCGGTGACGATCAAAGAAGCGGATCTGGTTGTGGAGCGAGATCAAAAAATTACGAGTCATTTGACTCCATACTCTATATATATTGGCTACTGGTGCATGACACAGCTACAGTGAGACGTTGGCGATTCATTTTTATTAATTGCAGGAAAATTAATGTTTCATATATTTTGAAAACAATATATATATATTCTAAGCCATATATATAACGTAGCATTGGGTGAAAACTGGGGTGCTCTTTCCATATTTTTTGCCATTTTCAGAAACATGGGATGGGGGCTCTATGGGTAAAAACAGAAATAAAAATAATAACAATAATAATAATATTAATAATTGATGCACTGACGGGCCGACCTCACCTAATAACTCCAGACAGAAATCAAGTTGAGTCGGTACCATTACATTAATTAATTATGTCCCACTCACACTTGCATAGTACGACAGATATTCGCAATCTCATTATTCAATTCATGAATTGGAACCAATTTGAATTCCTATTAATTAATACTAATTTCAAAAAGGAGGAAGATTTCAATTTCTTTATTTTTTTTTACTTTTTTTAATAACAATTTTTAAAATCATCCTGAATCCTATCAAAATACAATTCATTGCCTTTATACACATTTGTGTTCATATATATCTATATAGAATACAACTAGAGTGTTCTTAAGTTGACTAAGATATTTGGTAAACTCAAGTCTAAAATTCATTAAATTAAATCGGTATTAAATAATAAATTCGAACCATTGAAATATGTTTATCTTACGAGTGATGTGTCTATATGTGAAAATTTTAAATATTTGAATTAATTTGTTTTAAATGTAAATCCATCACTCGCAAGGTAAGCGAATTTGAATGGTTCAGATTCATCATTTAAAATCGGCCCGTTAGATAGATTTTAGACATATATGGTAAACTTACTTGCGATTTACGAACATGCGCATACACCCTAACTAGTTAGCAATAGCATGATATGAGGACTTGAGAGCAGTGTTGTAAAATGCGGTTTCTATACGGTATGCAGAAGGCCACTGCATATACAGTATGCGGCCGCATATGCGGTTTTTAATGCGGACGTATATATGCGGATTTTAAAATGAAAACATACAACAGGAACAGTTCACTTAACAAATTATGCAGCCTTAAATAAATATATAATATAGAAGCATGCGTATTAAAAAAAATTAGTATAAAAGTCCAATGGCAAATCCATATTAAACGTCCTGTCTTCTAAAATAAAACCTTATTTTTGTACATGCGACAGTCTTCAACTTATTAATTAAATTCAAAAACTGAGTATGTATCTTCTTTATATTGAGTTTCGGGTGCATTTGCATATTGGATTTTCTTTATATATTAAATTTTTAATTAATAAATATTAATATTTGAGTGGCTGTGTATGCAAAACCGCATATTAAATCGCATATATTTTTTCCTATGCAGTTTCCAACCGCATACGCATATGCGCCGCATAGAACTGTATTTTGCAACACTACTTGAGAGTCTTGACTGCCAGCTAAGCTAAGCTAGTCACGGCAGTAGAAGCAGGATAATGAAGAATAGATATTGGACCACTTATAATTGCGTTGCGTTGTCAATTTCACCTACCTTCGTTCTTGCTCTTGCTATGCCCCCCACTACCCACCTTAATTACCAGTTGCCAAAATTAGAATTTTATTTTCTGACAAACAAAACGAAATTAAGAAACAAGTCTGCCTAGCTACTATTATGTTAATCTCATTTCAGTCTACAACTTCAAAATCTATCAAATCAATTTTAAACAGTAAATCAAACCATCGTTCAAACTAATAGACTTCATTAGTTGTGTATTTACATACAAAATTTATAATTTTTCAAATTTATTTAGTTTCAAGTCAAGTGATCAATGTGAAAGTTTTTAAATTAATTTTAATGCATATATTTTTCAATATTTTTGACCACTTGACTTGATACTAGAATAACTCAAAAATTATTTTTTTTGCATATATATAAACGCCTCACTCATACAGTAAATTAGTTTGAACGGTTTAGATAAATTGTTTAAAGTGTATCTCATAAGTTTTGAAATTTGTGTCGTATGACACCGATATGATACTAGCTAAACTTGAAAGAAAGTGAGCTTTTATGGATCTTGTAATTGGTTATCAATATCTATGGTAAATTATTTTGATTTTGGTTACATACCCGAATTTTTTTTTTTACTTGTTTGATTGCATAAACTCTTGACCAAATTCAAATTTAGAATTTAGTCACTTTAATTAATCATTAAAACCTGCAGCCGACAAGTTGAAACCTAAATTTGAACAATGAGCAGATGCAACAAGAAAGCCGTACTCAAGGTCAAGGCTTTCTTTGTTTTGTTGTGTTTATTAATTTTCCTTACAAACGAAACGATCCAGATTTCAAGTTACCAAATTGATTGCATCTCATAGTGGTACGGTTAGTGTGGTCCTCTTAGTACAGATAATATTTATTTGCTTATGAGAGGGAAGATCTTGCATTGGCTTGTGACGAATCAGACCTCTTTTCTCGACAACAACTAATTTTGGTGGGGGTCGCTAAGTACGTGGACCCCAGCATATTTAGAGCATGTTCTGCGGATGGAGGGAGAAACAAAATAATAAAAATTTTGAACTAATTTTGACTGTTCATTCACTCTGAGTGAATTATTTCTTTTCAAATTTTACTGCAGCCGAAAAGGACCTTACTTTTATACTTGTTCATATATTTCACAGTTAAGTTCTTCAACACCGATTTAAATTAATAATAATATTAGTTTTATGAGAAGGGTTCAAATGCACCCAAATTTTTGTGCACCCAAATGCACTCTAACTTTCAAATTATTTTTCTTCGTTTTCAAAGTCCAAATAGTTAATCCAAACCGTTAGATGCGATCTATATATTAAGATATGTTTGGAGACCAAATTTTACATTTTTTGGAATTTTTTTACTATTTATTAAACCACTTTGAAAATCGCTGATTTTATATTTTCTGGACCATTGAATCAGCGATTTTCAAAGTGGCTTAATAAATAGTAAAAAAATTTCAAAAAATGTAAAATTTGGTCTCCAAGCACATCTTAATATGTAGATTGCATCTAACGGTTTGGATTGACTATTCGGACTTTGAAAATGGAGAAAAATGATATAGTGCATTTGGGTGTACAAAATTTTGGATGCATTTGAACCCTCCTCTAGTTTTATATATAAGAATTAATAATGATAGTGATAATTGTAAGAATGAAGGAATAGTGCAAAAGAATGTTGAAAATAAGAAGTCGATAATTGAGTCAGTACTCAGTACTGGTATTGCAAGTGTCGGAATTATGAACAGTTATTGCATCTTCTCCCACGGAAACAATTGGTACCAGCTGACACCTAACCTAATTAATCCAACTGTTCCACGGATATGACGCCACTTTTAATTGGCTCTACCGCTTTATCTATTCAATTATCAATTAGAAAAAATAACAGCTAGCTTAGCTAGAGAGAGAAAATTATCCGTCATTCATGAAATATATATAGCTCAGGCTGTCGATAGACGATATGAGAGTGGCTTAATTGGGCCCTATTTTTATTTCACTAATCTAATCTTTGGTTTGATTCATAATATTTTTATTTCACTATTTAAAAGTAGTGGTCTTCCACTTTTAAATAGAGCTAACTCAAAATTGAGAATAGTAGCTCATTCAATTGTTTGTTGGGTTAATAGAATAATGACCTAACTCACAAAAGAAAAAAAAAATCTAAAAAAAAAACAAAAAAACAAGAACAAATAATAGTTGATAGCTAATGGTTCAAATCAGAGTCGGCTCAAAAGAATAGTGTTATTTTTTAGTTAGCTCTATTCTTGCTCCAACCAAATATAATCTTAAGAAAAGTAAAAAAAAAAATCTAAAATATATAAAAAAATATTTGCAACTATACTTTCATATTAAAATTATATTTAATAGTTCATATGAACTATTTAAATTTTAAAATTAAAAATATTAATCTGTAATACAAACCAATATGCTTTATGCATGGTACCAATGTACTATAGCCTTACTCATGTACTAGGAATATGCGTAATGCATAGTACCAAACTACCAATGTACTATAGCCTTATTCATATAGTATTTTCATTCTTCCGTGCAAGAATAATTATTTGCTTATAATTATATTTTTGTTTTTTTCTACTAACACTAGAACTACATAAATTGTCTGACGAGTCCATGATTACTAATATCTCAAGCAGCAAGTCAGAATAAACTTTTATAAAATTTTGTATTCAAACTTCTTTTGGGCCAATATCACGAAGGAAAGAAGATAACGGCATCTTTATATCGGCAGTGCTATTCTGAATAACATAAACATTTATACTCCTTCGAAAATATTTATACCGGACAAAAAAAATGTTTATTTCTGAATAACAAGTATAAGCATTTTTGTAACAGCTTGGATGCGAATATATTAAATATAATATGAACTGTATAAAGGATGAAGTTAAAATATATCAGATTTTTAATCAATCAAAACATGAACCAGATTGTATATTACTTTCATGCTTTTGTTATATCAGCTTGATTATAGATTATAGATTATAGATTATCATTTATTTAATGCACAAGCTACAATTTCTCCGTGGAAAGGCGGACCACAAAGAAACAAGATGTATTTAATCCCTCGGCGTTTTTAAGTTAAATTATTTCGTTTTATAGAACTCAGTAACTTATCTAGCAACTAGTTAATGCATTCGTGTGAAATATTACATACTCAGAAACTCAGTTGGAGATCCAATATTTAAAATTAGAAATGTTGACCTCCAGAAAGAAAGCCAATTCCAGCAAGATAAGACTTCTCTCTACTCTGATCTCAAGAATTAGCAGTATCATCAGATGCTGTCTATTCACAAGTTATGTGAGGACTCAAATCAACTTCTAATTCTCTAAAAGAATATGGGCAGCAATTACATGTACATTTACATGAACTTCAAAGATGGAACTAATCTAGAATCTAATACAACAAGAAGGTTTAAAGATAACAAACACTAATACAAGCTATCAAGTTTAAGGTTAAGAACCTGCTGAGAGTGCACCTGCCGCAAACAAAAGATTTCGTCTGGAGAACTGACATTGTCAAGGACAACACATTAAAGTTAATATAAGCAAATAATTGAAATCTGAAAACATAAATATATTCAAAATTGAATTACTTACTCGCAAATTATAAACAGGAGTTGATTTGGTTGGGAGAGCCTTTAGTAACCTTAGTCTGCTTGTAGGCCCAGATTTGCTGTATTATAAATGGTTGACAATTTAGTTCCTCACTAGGTTTTATTGGCAATTTCATTCCTATCCCTGTAAAAATTTCAAAGGATCACCTGGACCCTTAAATGAAAAAAATGTCGTTCATGCCCCCACAAGATAATGCACACTGTCATTCTCTAAAACGTCTGCCGTTTTCTTACTTCCATTACAAAATTGAAACAGAATAGCAGCTTTAGCCTTAAAGTAGTAGTACCAAATTAAGTGAAAGATATACCTCTCATCTGTTTTAAGGGCTTTCATACTGGACGTGACATCCCATAATTTTACCATACAATCAGCTGATCCCGAAGCAAGCAATGTCCCTTCACAACTGAGACCACAAAAAAGGCTATCGTAATTTAGTAGTTTTTCACATTATATAACAAATGAGACACCCCATCAGCATAATAGTCAGATTGGTATCAGTTAACAAGGTAACAATAAGCCCCAGTCAGAACAGGTCACATTTGCACCCAAGATACAGTACTCTCCATTCCCTTTAATACCAGTTTATTTTCTTTTATTGTTTAGCAAGTTATTGAGGCTATTGAGAGCAAACAGATGCAACAACATCAAGACACAACAATGTGAATCAGCAGTTAATATGCTATAGTGGTATCCACAATTTAGGCACTATTTTCATACCCCTTCAAAACAAACAATATTTTAGCCATTTAAGGCATTTAAAGCAGTATTATTCATTAGTTGTTAATTTAATCATTTCCCATAAAATAAATAAGTCTTCCTGTATATATAAATGTCTTCATTAAAAACAAATAGTATTTTTTTTGGTGCCTAAGTGGAGTCATAATTAAAGTACATGTTTTTGTCAAAAATGAAAATTCAGGGGTATATGGTGGGACTACCCGAAAAGAAATATCATGCATACCTGCCTCCACAAGAGAGGTATCATAGCCTTCCAAAAATACACAGTACATATCTAACCTACCATATGAACCTCCTCATTTCAAAAAAAAAATCAGGGAAGGTTAGAGATGATACGTTTTTCCAGAAATGAAGAGTATACCTGAAAGCAAGTGTCCAGACACAGGAATTATGACCCATGATGGGCGATACGGATCGACCAGTGGAGAGGTCCCACATAATGATCATACCATCCTCATCCCCAGAAGCCATGAAACGGCCATCAGGTGAAATAGCCAATGAGAGCACCATGCTCCTATGGCCTATGAAGAGTCGTGCGCATTCCCCTGACTGCACGTCCCATAACCGGACTGTTTTGTCGCTTGAACCAGTCACGATGTAGTTACAGTTTGGATGCCATTGCACACACTGAAAAGATTTTAAAAAAAATGAACCATTCGCCCTTACTGCACATCCCCTAGATGAGAGGAAAAGACACTTGTAGCTAATTATAAAGGAAAGAGCAAAGTAATGTAAGGTGCAATCTTTGATTACAACTTTATAAAGGATAATACTCTAGTTCTTTGCATAGGTCAGCACAAGGAAAGGGATCTATATAACTCCCAGAAAATAAAAGGCCTCCAATGGTCTGAACTTGTGCAAAGTAGAGTATTGGAGAGCTAACTGAAATTTACTGAAAATGTGAATATTCTTTCTTACATCTACATCAGAAAGATGGCCGGCCATGACACGTAGAGGCTGTATTCTCTCCATTGACCAAACTCTGGCTGTTCTGTCATGAGATGCAGTTGCAAAATAGTGGCCCACTGGGCTGAACTGAAAAAGAAAGAAATATGTATTACAACGATCGGAAATTAAAAGGTGTACACTGGACCAATGAGTAACCTTTTATGCCAAGAAAAAGGTACTCTGACAATTCCGGTATACATTGGTAGCTTAAAAGAATTTCCAAAAAGTAAAAAATTTTAACGACAAAAGGAAAGGTTAACTATAAACAACCATGACGGGTCAGCATCATGCTTCATGGCTACCAAGCTAATGCAAATCAAATTAGCAACTAAGAATAACTACATAATTATGCAAGATATGAGAGACAAGAGGGATTCATGGATTACTTGAGCATCCCACACAGGAAAGTTGTGACCCTTGTAACAAACTAAATTTGCATTCAGCCTCGTGCTCCATAATCTAACTGTATCGTAAAAATAAAAAATATTAATATGCAACGGATTGACCAATCCTACTAAAAATAAGACATAACAAATGATAGGTGCTCATGAAAGCTTGGACCCAACAAGAAGTTTGCTTCTTTTTTATATTCAATTTCAGCTAAAAGTATTCTTGTAGCATCACAATAACTAAAGGAGAGATTTTAGTTAAAATCATATGGTTTTATATGCTGTTACGACTGATATTAACTACTATGTAAGAAAAGGCCCCTTAAAGCATATATGCAACTAAAATTAACTGAATTACTTGTATTGTCCGAAGATGATGACAAAAGAAAATCTGCAAATGGGCTGAAAGAGACAGAGTAAACAGGCCCAGAATGCCCCTGTAGAAGGGAATACGGTCTCTTAGTCTCATCGGAAGCCAGTGAATGCATCCCTTGCATTGACCCGTTTTCTCCTTGCAAATTAGCTGGAAATAATTAGGTGTAAAAGCAATATAAAATTCTTCACCCTTAATTACCAAAGATAAAAGAAAATATACTAAGTTCATTAATTTGGTTTCTACATATCACTTCAAGCTCTAGTAGCATTGTCAAGGCTTAACTGAGAGGTAACATTTATTTCCAACCAAACCGGTTAATACTACAAGCATGATAATGCTAGTAAAAACATGTGCAATAATAAAATTATCATCATAGTGTGCTTTTAACTTTGCTTCACTGCTATTAGTGTCTACAGGCCTTTTTTCCAACTTGAAATGATATATTCATATAACCTGTTATTCCAAAGAACAATATGTTTTAACAAGCCAAAGTTAGCAGAACTAACATGCTTTGCCAGGTTGACCAATCTTTGCCATGTCCCAGACCTGAAAAATAACAAAAGACTTCAAAAAGAAGTGCAAAATCATTAAAACAAAATGTGTGTGTGGGCCTCACAAAAACCTTGACAGAAGAGTCAGAGAATCCACCAGCAACCAATGATCCATCATGTGATATGGCAGAACAGTTTAATCTAAAAAAATGTTATCATACTATTTAGTTATTTGTCACAAAGATTACAACATAGAAAGCACCAAAACTTCTAAAATTATACAATTTCTCAGTACCCATTATGTGTATGAAGAAAAGTGTAGAAGCTGACAGATGGCAGTGCTAGGCTATTCAACTGTGCTCTATTTCTTAGATCCTCTAAAATAGACAGCTCCACTTCAGGAGGCCTGAAATTAATCCAAAGAAAAAAAATCACATCATATCATTTTTTTAACTGAAGTAAATGAGAATAAGAGTGGTTGAATTGATCTCATTTAGTAGAAGGTTCTGGATATTAGTATCCAGGCCATGTTTGGTTGTGGAGCAAGAGGTGGAGTAAACCCCTTACTCCACGCTTAAAGAGCCAAACGAGGAGTAACATAGGCGGTTTAAGATGGAGTGAGATTTGAGCTAAACGGGAGTAACTTACACCACCTAGAGAGGTGGTTTAGCTTACTCCACCAAACATGATTAACTTACTCCGGTTTAACTTGGAGTAAGAAATTTAATCCGGTTTAACTTTACTCCACAACCAAACATGACCTAAGAGAATAAGGCAGTCTCATGTATACACATTTAAGTTATCAAAGCAGCATGCCACATGACCATTTAAAACTTGAAAGGTTATGGATATATCCCCACTAGACATTCACCATATATAGGCAAAAAGATTACAATGTCTCAGACTATTTTAGGCTCCTTTACCCTCACAAAACCCATCACTGTTTAGAGCCATAACATTTTTAGGTTTCAAATTTTCTATTTAAATTTAAGCTGATTGTTAAGGAGCATCAACTAGAGCAGTGAACATACAGCTGAGGTAGGGTAAGCTCAGATTTGACACGTGGTGCCACAGATACCATGCTAGTCTCTGATCGTGTTGTCTTTCCTGTCGTACCAACCGCCTTATCTTTCTTCTTTTTATTGCTGACAGATGTTCCTTGCTTATTTCCATCTGTTTTTTTCTGATAGCCAAATAAATCAACATAAATCAAGATGTTAGAAAGAAAATAGAAACAGAAGGGCTCATTTGCTACACTCTGAAGAGTCTGAACACTTATTATCTACGAATGCAGTGTTTTCTATTCCTAGGTGGCTCCCACCAGTGGTTCACAAACTCAGCACCCAACAGTAAATTTTTCCAATGAACAAAAATCAGCCTGATTTAGATTCAACATGGGCTCAAGGAAAACAATCAAACATAGCCCAGAATGAGGTATGGACATATTGGTCAATAATAACACAGTATGTCTTATATCCATAACACTGATCTTACTATTAGGAGTTGTTAAAATATATTTCAAGAAATGGTTGGTAAAAGTTGAAAAATGAAAAATCACAGTTGCTATTTGCAAAAACAAAAAATTCGGCATTATTTTGTAAAATGATAAGCACACCAATCATGCTATGAGAGATTTCAACAGAAAATTTATTCGTAAAACTGAATAATTACGACTACCTTATTATTCTCTTCAGGATCGCCCTCCTTGTTACCTTCAACTTCAGTTTTATCCAAGTCAGATAGAGTCTTCTCCATCCTTTCTTCAACTGAATCTTCAAGCAACTGGTACAGAAATAAATAGATGAATAACTACTAATCGTCAAAGATAATAGGCAACAGGAACTAGCATTTAGGTCAAACCTACCCCCCAGTGTAACTCTTTCTGATTTATCTCCCTTGCTAGGTCTTGACTTGCTCCAATTAGTGATACTGCCTCTGAATCATCAGAGATTGAAGTGGGCTGACCTGGGGTAACTATCAAATTTACAAGATCAGTCATAAAAAGTAAACAAAACCAATTTGACAACAAAAAGTACAGTACACACCTTCAAAATTGATGTGCTGATTAATCACCCCAAGCATGTCAAAAGATTTTGTTTTGTGAATAAATTGTAGGAGGAGTCCATATGAATACTACAAAACAACAACAGAACTGTATAAACAAACAGAAGACTAATTAATTCTATCTATATATTGTTTAATCATCAAAATTAAAGGCATCTGATATTGTACCTCACACAATCTGATTTTGACTTTGTTTTGCCTCGAAAAACGTGCCAACTCCATCTCCTGTACATATTCAAAATATCAATCACGATGTTTAATGCAACAAGGACAAAACAAACAACACAAAAGGAACAGATAAGGACAAGAAATATCTGTATAACCTCTAAATGCGATGGAGAAAGAATGCCTTCTAATTTTTGCAGATCTCTCAAATGCATCAACTCGTGATCTTCACGAAATGTGTGAAAAAATGTTCTAGCTGAATCATTTAGATATTGAGAATTATTAGTTTATTGAAGTGAATTTCAGAAACATGTTTCTATTTGTACTTGTGACATCACAATTGAAACCAAGTACAGTACAGGACAAAACATGAAAATTATTTAATTCAATGGAAAAGGAATTTGACAAGAATATCCTTGCCTTGTAGATATCTGGAAAACAAGTACTAAGTGCTAACTTGGAGAATAATATACCTTCTTGCATATAGCCTTGCGCAACTAAATCCATGAAGCAGTGAATAAAAACAGGATAAAGCACACGAAGTAGTTCATGCTGCACAGTAATTAATGAAGAATTAAAACAAAAAAACTGGCAGTGGTAAGAACTTTGTAACAGGTTGGATAAGAAAAAAAAGTGAACATTATATCATATGACATGAAAATATACAACTAATATATGTATCCTTTACCTTATAAGAATCAAGCGAATTATACGCCCAAGATCTAAGTCGACTATAACCCTCAAAATAACTATCAGTGACATTCTGAGATCTGCCAAAACAAACAAACAAACAAACAAACAAAAAAAGGATAATACCATATGAAGTGCACATATCATTTTTTTATTAATCTATCTGCAATCGAAAAACAAATCTTTATGAAAACTGGTCCACTTCCTCAAAAGCCATAGAGAAGCATTTGGCAACAATTAGTCTCAAACTGACTCAACAACAGGCTATTCAGGTACAATACCAGTATATGCTGAATTTGAACTCAAGTACTTTACCATGAGAATTTGATCCATATTTTTCTTTTAGTAGTTATACATAATTGCAGTTGCTTAGGCAAACATAGCAATCAACCACTGTAGGAAACAAAAACGAAAACAGTAACTATGCACCTGTGATCTTTTTCTCCTTGATTTGAAATCACGCTAAATTTTACTCACCAGGCCGTATAGGTCAAATAAAATGCATTTTATTGAAGCAAATGTTGATACATTCAATATCAGAATATGCCAACTATAGAAGTACAAAAAAGAAGGTGATTTAACTAAAATTCCAGAAGATTAAGGGTCCAGAGGCCTATGTTAACTCCATCGTAAAATTCGAACGGGGTGCGGTGCTCAATAAATTACCTGGAGTGTGATGCATCGGTGGAGAGACGACTCTGCTCCTCTTGAAGAGCTAGTTCAGTGAGCTTGAGCCCTTTCTTTCTCAGGTAAGCTAACACAGCCTTCTCGATATCCTCGTCCTCCATAAGCAATTGACAAGATCAATCCCAGTAATCCACCAAGCAGGAGAGAGCACGACACTAGAACAAAAGGAAGAAGGAAAATCCTAGCTGGAATTATGAAAAGCTGAGGTACTTCTTCTAGGGTTTTGCAAAGGAAGCGCGAAATGCTTGGACCCGAGGAGGGAGACCGAAAGACTATAGCGTTTTGCGGCTCAAGAAAACAAAAAGACTACACCATGAGAGAAGAAGCTTATGGTCTGATCGGAAGGGAAGGGAGAAATAGAAATGGAATTGACGCTCCTTACCTGATCGATCGGAAGAGTGGGAGTTGGCACGATTCGGAGGCGTCCAAGAAAAATTCAGCAAAAAAGCAAGATTCGACGAGAATCTCTTTCGTCACACTGCTGACACTCGTCCCTCTCTATCTTCGCACTGTTGTCTACTAGAAAGCTAGCTTTGAAGGCTTTGGGGCAGAGGAGTTGTGGTCTCGACTCTCGACTCTCGATCGGTAATTGTGGCTGAAGGAAGGCTTTGGGGCAGCACCGCAGCAGAGACGTAAATTAAGTGAAAGCTTTGGGGCCTTTTTATTGTTTAAAATTGATCTCTTTCCTTTTTGATACATGTTCTGAATTTCTGATCAATGAAATTCAATTTCAAATCAATCCTTTCCTTTTCTTTTTTATTAAATTAAATTACATTCCTATTACTTTTTAGAGAGATGTTCTTATGCGAGCCTTCAAACTCGAGTTCGTTTCCAAACTAGTTTAACTGAGTTTAACTATCCGCTAATAACAAAATTTTGTTAATTTCATGGACAGTCTATTAGGAGGACGGCTTTGTCTTGCGCTTTAATTTCATGAACAGTCTATTAGGAGTAGTTGTAATCACTAATTCCTGAGCTAGTCTCCCAGCTTATTAACAGTCATGTAATCATTAATTAACTACTTACTTGAACGTACTTTAAAGTACAATTTAAACCCAGTTAGCTCGGGAACGCGATGCGAGATTGGTTCTAATTTTAATTATGCAAATTAACAGCTTTTGATATTTATTAACTAAAAATACAATTTTCATTTTGAACAAATAATCCATTAAATGAAGATTTTTCAATATTTATAAACACAGGTTTATACGCTTTAAAATGTGTTTGAAGAATAAGTTTTAAAATGTATTTGTAAACACAGGTTTATATGTTTGTAATATAGGTTTTTTAATTTTTGTAAACACGGGTTTATATGATTTAAAATGTGTTTGTAAATACAGGTTTATATGTTTGTAACAAATTTTTCAATGTTTGTAAACACAGGTTTGTATGCTTTAAAATGTATTTGTAAACACAGGTTTATATGCACCAATTTTCATTGCTTTATTTATGTTGTTTTCTTGCCAGTATATATTGGTTTAGTTGCTTTACACACAGGTTTATATGCTTTAAAATGTGTTTGAAGAATAAGCTTTAAAATGTGTTTGTAAACACAGATTTTTCAATGTTTGTAAACACAGGTTTATATGCTTTAAAATGTGTTTGTAAGCACAGGTTTATATGTTTGTAACAAATTTTTCAATGTTTGTAAATACAGGTTTATATACTTTAAATTTTGTTTGTAAACACAGGTTTATATGCACTAATTTTTATTGCTTTATTGATGTTGTTTTCTTGCTAGTATATATTGGTTTACTTGCTTTACACACAGGTTTATATGCTTTAAAATGTGTTTATAAGCACAGGTTTATATGTTTGTAAATACAGATTTTTCAATGTTTGTAAATACAGGTTTATATGCTTTAAAATGTGTTTGTAAACACAGGTTTATATGCTTTAAAATGTGCTTGCAAACACAGATTTATATGCACAAATTTTCAATACTTTGTTTATGTTGTTTGCTTGCCAGTACATATTAGTTTACATGCTTTAGTTCTTTACATGTACTATTCCTGGCACATTCTGCACAAATGAAAAAAATTTGTGCTGGAGATGCCTTCAGGGATTAGTACAAATTTAGAGGTGTAAATTTCATGCTCAAGAATGTGCTTGGGGATTGGTTCTAGTTTAGATCTGTAAATTTTTACTCGATGACGAATTCGGGGATTCGTTTTTGTTTTTAAAAATAAAAATTTAACTCATTTACAATGAAAGTTAAACACTTGAACGCAGTAGATTAAACGCTTTCTTTTATATGTTTAAATTATACAATTGTTTTGCTACATTTGGCGGTGCTTTTGTTAAATTTGTTTAACATAGCATTTTTCTCTTCATACAGCGAAATTATATACAATAAAGAAATATTGGTACTGTTATTGCGTTATATGAAGTAAAACTTGATCTTTTTGTCACTGATATTCTAGAAGGTTGGAGGACGCGCACGGATACTTTGTTTGTGGTACAATTATTAGCTTCCTACTTTTTATTTTGATTTTAGAGGTTTTGATATGAGAGGGACAAGGCCACGTGAGGTACTTATAATTTCTTCTTCTCCAGATGTGAAACCTCAAGAGACATGGGCAACGTTTTAAAGGCAATGGCGCCGACTCCAACCCCTCTTCATCCTCACTTTATTCATCTAATCTAATTTGTTTGAGCAGGTATTTCTGTCTAACAAATTTGATTACTATTTCTAGTGCTTCTAGCTAATGGATCTTACCATCGCTCTTCAAAATAAGTGGTTCGTATTATCTTTTTATCTTCTCTAATGCTCTACTTTCTTTCTTTGACACCGAAAAAGTAGGTGAAACAAGTTATATACATATAGTTACTTACATTATATGCTTGTTGTTGTTTTGTATTAGTTTTATCCTTGTGTCATGTTCAGATATAATAACTTGAAAAATCATAACATTTCTCTTTAAATTTAGAAACTTAATTTTAGAGTTATGCTTATTTGATTTCTCATTTGATTTGTATTAGATAAGAAAATGAAAGATAAAAGAGTTAGAGGAGAAGGAAAGAAATGAAAAGAAAGATTGTTATATTTTTATTTATTTATTTATTTGAGTGGTTTTATATACCTCCATATAAATCAATTTAGAATTTAATAAAATATAGGGTAATTATAATTTCCCCCATCTAGTCATCCCCCATTTCATCCCCCAACTAACTTTCTATTTTAACTATAACTATAACTACTATTTTTAACAACTTTTATTTCTTTCCTCTTTCTCCCTTTCTCTTCCACCTCTATTTTCTTTTTTCACCTCCATCTTCTTCTCCCACCTCCACCTCCGCCTCCTTCACCCACCTCTGCCTCTCACCTCCCTCTCTCACCTTCACCTCCCACACCTCACCTCACCTCGCCTCTATCTCCCTCTCCCACCTCCGCATCCCACCTCCTCCTCCGCCTCCGTTTTTCCATCGATAAGCTCCCCTCCATCTCCCATCTCGAAATGATAAATACAATAAGTGCCCTACCTCTTACACTTTCGCCTCGATTTTTTCCCTCTATGCCTGTTGCTCCCGCTCCAGCGAACATTCTGCCGGAGATCATCCGTCACTCCATCCCAATCAAGCATGCGTGCCAAGAATGAATACTTCAATGTGTATGAATGAATACTTCAATGTGTATGAATGAATACTATAGCACGTCTATACCGGGTCAGATCCGTCACTGTCAATTGTATCAAAATAATTTTGTATATGTATATGCAATTAATCATTTTCATGTTCATGTTCCTCTTCCTCATGAAATTAAGAGTTTTGCAAAGAACAAAGCTTTATTAATGGTGAATTAGGCCACTGCTTATTAAATAAATGACATAAAAATAAATTTTGAAAAAATAGAGATATATGAATGAATACTTGATGTCTTAGATATAAATATTTTAATGTGTATAAATAAATACTTAATATCTTAGGGTGAATACTTGCGTGACAATATATTAATACTTATGCAACAGACAACTCGAAAGTATGTCATCATGGATCTCATTTGAAAAATAAAATTGTGTAGAAAACGTTTGTGATTTTAGATTTGCAAAATTATTCACAGATCGTCAGAAATATTAGTTAGATTGAATGGAAAAAAAAAACCTCACTTCTAAAAACGTGTAAAAAAATAGATGAGTGATGTGTCCAGTTTTTATATTTACACTTACATGATGAGAATTAATACTTTCTCGATAAGAGATGAATACTTGTGCAGCGGACAACTCGAAAGTATGTCATCATGGATCTCATTTGAAAGATAAAATTGTGCATAAAACGTTCATGGTTTTCGATTTGCAAAATTTCTCATAGATCATCATAAATATTGGTTAGATTGAACGGAGAAACAAACCCACCTCTAAAAACGTGTAAAATATGGATAAGTGATGTGTCTAGTTTTTATATTTGCACTTGTATAACGATGATGAATATTTTCTTGATAAAGATGAATACTTCTACAACGAACAACTCGAAAGCATATCATCATGGATCTCATTTTAAAGATACAATTATGTAAAAAACATTCGTGGTTTTAGATTTGCAAAATTTATCACCGATCGTCAAACATATTAATTAGATTGAACGAAGAAAAAAAAACCCACCTCTAAAAACGTGTCCAGTTTTTTTTTTAAAATACTTGATATGTTAGGTATGAATACTTGATGCATTACATATTAATACTTGCGCACGCCAGTTATAAAATCTTTCAAATATTATATGGCCCCCAAATAGTAAGTGGTCTTCCTAAGTAGTTAGTAGTTATTGAAGTAGTTAATAACTGGAGGATGGAATGGGGGATTGTTACGGGGGATAGCTAGATGCTCCCTAAAATATAAGTTCAAAAGGGTAAATTAACTTGCTCTTATTGTACACAGAGGCAGAGCCATAATGGACCAGCAATTGCCTATCTTTGGATTTAAAAATTATCTATAAATATGTATAAAATTATATTATTGCCTACCCCTATCATGATTCTCTTCTAATTGTGATTTGATTCGGTCTTTTTTATGTGTCAATTTTGAATTAAACGAAGAGGATTTTTGTTGATTTGA
Organism: Carex pumila; assembly: GCA_033356055.1. Classification (NCBI taxonomy): domain Eukaryota; kingdom Viridiplantae; phylum Streptophyta; class Magnoliopsida; order Poales; family Cyperaceae; genus Carex; species Carex pumila. The sequence goes on along the minus strand of JARJHM010000131.1, from coordinate 25,577 downwards.
AAAGAAAGTGAACGGAGCATCTTTGGAGAAGAAAGATAATTAGATACTTATTTCTAAATAGACTTGATATAGTGGTCTATTAAGTATAAAAATAGAAATAATTATTGGTTCATAGAGCATCTACAAATTATTTGGGCCTTACATATCATTGTGCCTTGTTTTTTTTTTATGATTTTAACACACAATGAATTCATTTGTTTTTAAACTATCACAAAAATTATAATCACAAAATATAGTGAAAAAATAAAATTTTTTTTAACCTCACTTCATTTACCAAACTATTTAGAAACAAAAAAAAAATTTGAAGAAAGGGTACGTTGACAATTTTAATTTTTATTAAAAAAAGTAAATAATAAAATAAAAACTAATAACTATTTTTTAATAATTATTTCTTTAGTTATCTCTAATAAAAATTCTAACTACGTTACTAACTGTACATCTTACTCTGCAATCAAGCATGACCTAAAAAAATACCCAAGGGACAAATCTAAGTGGTCAAAAGCGAAATTAATTTAACTCGTCAATTTCCAAAATTATTTTACTGTAAAATATTTAATTCAAATTTTTATAGGTACTTTTATTGGATAGTTTAATGCACTCGCGGAAAAAAAAAAAATAAAATAAAATAAAAAGGTTTCTCTTTCCATCACTGCGTCCCTCTACTTGTAATTGGATTGAACCATGAGGTGTTTGGTTAATTTTAAATTAACATTGCACCAAAGAGTTACTAGCACATCATCATTACTAAATTTACATAAACTTTGTAATTTAATGAAATGAAATACAGATAAGAATATTATTAGTTCAGTTGGCAAAAATTCAGAGAAACGCAGCAAGTCCAATTATCGATTTAAGTGCGTTGCTGGGTTGTACAACTTGTGTTCCAAACAGATCAAGATTCCTAATAGAGGCCTCTCTAAAGGCCCAAAAAGATATGTTATTTAAGCCCAGCATTAAACTCTATTAAAGAGTCTGACTAGTACAGTATCGTTTTAGTCTATATAACGCCAACTCCAAAATCTATCGAATCGATTTTATACGGTGAATCCAAATCGTTCAGACCCATCTATTTAATTAGTTGTGTATTACATGCAAAATTTATAATTTTTCAAATTTATTTAGTATCAAGTCAAGCAGTCAAATGTGCAAGTTTTTAACTTAATTTTAATGCATTCATTTTTCAACATTTTTTACCGCTTGATTTAATATTAAAATAACTAGAAACTATAAAAAAAATTGCATGTAAATGCATCACTCATAAAATAAATCAGTTTAAATGGTTTGGATTCACCGTTTGAAGTCGATTCGATAGGTTTTGGAGTTGATGTTATATATGCTGAAATGACATTGATGTCATACTAGCCGGACTCTCTACTAAGAAAATAATTCTACAAATCGGATAATAAGGGGTCTGGTCGGAATATAAATTAAATGGAATAGAATTTAATTCCATAGAAAAGAAATAATTAGAAAAAATTTGGAATTAAATTTTATTGATTGGAAAGTGTAAACTGTAAAAAAAAAAAAGAATTCAATATTTAATAGTCTTAAGAAAAGTCCAAAAATTCAATTAATTTATGAAATAATACCATTGTTATTAATTAAAAAGTAATATTTGTGAATGGTGACGGAAGGAATAAACCATGATAAATCTAAATTTAAAGAAGAAAGACGAAGATGATAAACCATCTGCCTTTTGTTCTTCTTCTTCAGTCATAACTTTTTTAAAAGGTTGATTTCAACAACTTCTTCTACTATAACGATATATAATATTTGGTGAGATTAAAAAGTTAAAAGAGTAAATAATCTTGAAGGATCCTTAATTAGTTGAATGTGCATTGAACTGGCCCAACTCCGTCAACAATTGCCATACAATACCAAATGGATCTGGTCCACTAATTAACACGTGTCAGTCCCGTTGACGTGGACCTCGCCAATGAATCACGACACGAGTGCGCTAAGCTGCTGCTCCTTTATTCTTTGAATCTTTTTATCTCGATCGATCACTTACCCAGATCATTAAGGTGACACTGACACGTGGCGAGTCATGCAACAATTGACACGGAACTTATTCTGAAGACCGACTTTGACTCCACCCCACTTTAATTAATACTTTATCGACTTCAACCTCATCAATCTCCCCGCGTGCACTGTGTAACTGTAACAATTCAGCTTTTCAAACATTGTAAATCTAGATAACACTGTTATAGCTAGATATCATATCATATATAAATAAACATATATTAATCATTAATTAAATAATATATATGAAGACATGAAGTAGCTCTTACACATATCCTTATATCATAAGCTTATCATTTTTTAATTTTTTTATATGTAATTTTATTAAACTAATAAAAAAATTTCTTACATATATCCATCTTATCAAATACAACAAGGATAAGATATACATATCAAAAGTATCATTGCTTAACTTAAAACTTTCTTAAGAAAATTACTCTTCAACTGTATTGCCAAATGTGCTCTCCTTAGCAGGAATGGAACTTCAAAATCTTGATAGAATGACCTAAATTTTAAAATACACTAATTTTGATTGGTGAAAATTGAATCTAAGTTCTCCACTATTACTAAATAAACTATAACTACCACACTACAAGTAGACATGTTATGTTTACGAAGAGAGAGCTAAACTACATAAAATGTTATAAAATAAATTAGTACACAACAACAAATTTAAAGTCATAGATGTGACTTAGCCAGGGAGGAATCAGACTCTGAGACTATAAGAGTCAAATGTGAATGAGAATCAAACATATTAAATTTTTATAACTTTTTTGAAAATAAATGGTATCAATTGATCCCATTTATTACAAGTGGCTAGGTCTCTAGACTTAGCCATCATATGAATGGTTTTAGATCCATCCATACGCTTAGTACAGTTTAAAATATAATCTCCACATTCTTGGAGAACGGTCACATTTAGATCAAGTTATATATTTAAAAGATCTAAGTTAACATATTTTTTTAAATCAATCATTTCGAGTTATCAAGTCCCGATTTCCATTGTCAGTTCAACTTTCGTGTCTGTTTTTTTTTTTTTTTTATATATATATATACATATTAAGATTTCAAAAAATTTACTCCGAAAAAAATAATATATTTTAGAATAATTGAATTTGTACATTATTTACAAAATTTTACAGCCAAATAAATAAATATATTTGTCAAAATAATACTTTTATTTAACTTGTTACGTGGGACTTAATATTTTCTTTCAATTGTGACTACTTGTAACTTAACACGCACTCACTTTCACTTTGTGAAATTAAGCAACGTATGAATCGAACAAAGTGATGTTTTTTCATTTTACATCTGAATACTTTGAAATAAGCGTACATAGGAAATAATCACTAGTCTGCTAGAAGAAAAAAGACAAATAAGTGTACATAGGAAATAATCACTAGGTTTCTATAATTACAATCAAGCAAGAACGATAATATTTGTATCCACGGAATATACATACCCATGTGTATTTTTTTATTTGTTTTACATTTGAATACTTTCAAAGACATTTGTTGTCTAACATAAAATAACATATGCTTCTAACTTTTTAATTCAATACAATCAAATACGGAATTTCAACCAAAAAAAATCAATACATGATCGACAATCATTCATTTAATCCAATAGAAAAAATAATGTCCTCTCTGTAAAATATTGTAAGTTTAAAGTTAGGATGAAGAATTATTTATAAATATGAAAATAATTAAATAAATTGGTCCGAACTTTACTTTTGAAAAAAAAAAACAACAACGGAGGCGCCGACCCCTCAAGTCAAATGAAAAAAGCATTGCTAAAATGAGGCGCAAAGGGACAAATAGTTAATAGTTAATTAACTTGCTCGCGTATGGATTGGCTATTCGGCTGGGGCCCGAGTGTAATTTTTCTTGCTTCGACAGGTCCACAACTCCACATGCGTGCGAAAGATTAGCTGTCGCCGCGTTGCGTTCGGATCGTCTAGTAGCACGAATCTTGATATATATTAATTGACTGGATCTGTGAGGGAAGGTTCTTCCATCACAGGAGATGAGGAGATCTAGAGGATTTGAGATGGCTCATGGCTGTTATCTGCTGGCCTGGCCTGGCCTGGCCTTTTGACTTCAAAGTTCAAACTCTTGAATTCAAGCTAGCCTCCCTCCGTTCCGTGATACACTGATACTGATCCCAATGTCACATCATGTGCTGTCACATCTTCTCCAGTTTCAAGCAAACTGGAGATGTCTGCTGCTGCTGCTTCTTCTTCTTCTTTTATTTTTATTGTAGTCCAAGTCCAACCATCATTTTACCCACTTGAGAGTTGGGAGTTGAGAGTTGAGAGTTGAGAGTTGAGAGTTGAGAGTTGAGAAAGGCCGGCCTCTGGAACTGGAACCTAGCTAGCTTAATTAGAATTAATATTTAAAACTTTTAAATCGATAAGATAAGAAAATGAGGGAGCCGTAATTAAATTAAATTAATCATAGCCGACAGTCAGTATGTGAGACTTCCGGTTCCGGATATGATTAAATTTAATTTGGCACAAACGACGTCAAACCTTCCGGATATTAAACGGGGAGACTCAGATCGATGATCGATGATCGATGCATCATGTATGAGATACCAACACATAACTGCCGCCCGGATTTCAAAAAAGTCCAATTCCGTTCGCTATTCTTATTCTTTTTTCTCTTACTTTTTTTTTAAATTTGTCTAAAGTCTTTGAACAAAACTTAATTTCTATTTTCAATCCTTTGACTAAACGCTTGAGAGACGGCCGTAGATTCTGATAATTTATTCACTTTGTCTCATGTCAACTATTTAGATGAATTCATATTTTTTTAACGAATAGACTTTAACGAATGAATGAAGTTTCAAATGGTTTGAGTGGTACAAATCAAATTGAGAAGTCAATTGTGTAAAATATTGTTTAGTGGTCAAAAACATAATTAATATTGTTTTTTTTTTTTTTTGTCAAATACAATTTAAGATGGCAAGATGTCAAACAAAATTGTTTCTGATAGCAGCATTTACTCGGTGCATTAATCAACAAAGGGTTTTGTTGCTATCTGAAAAAAATATTGCAAATTATAGCAACATCTACATGTCAAATTGTATCTAATTTTTTTGGGGGAATTTCACGTATACCCCTCAAAAACTTCAAAATTGCGTATTTTCCCCTCTAAAGTTTGAAATTATGTATTCCCCTCTCTAAACTTCAAAAGCTCACAAATTAACCCATTTTATTGTATTTTATATTAAAACTCATTCTAAACTCTTAAAATACCCATTTTACCCTTTATTAAAAGCATATAAAGCCCATCAAACTCAAATTTAAATCTAAAGGGTTCCTCTACCGTTTGATCTGTGTGCATCGCATTAAGATTTGTGCATAGTGTTTCAATTTCGTGTTGATCTAGCATGCATAGATCTTAAAGCAATATTGATTGGTGCGCATCGCATTAAGATCTGTGCACGTCACATTAATATACGTGCGTATTCGCATCAAGATTCATGTTGATGATCTTGCGCACGCATATTTAAAAGCAGTTTGGACGGTAGAAAAATTGTTCAGATTCAATTTTGAGTTTGATGGGCTTTATATGCTTTTGAATAAAAGGGTAAAATGGATATTTTATAAATTTAGAATTAGTTTTAATATAAAAGACAATAAAATTGGTAAATTTGTGAGTATTTGAAGTTTAGAGGGGAAAATATGTAATTTTAAACTTTTTGAGGGGTATACGTGAAATTCCCCCAATTTTTTATTTTATTTTATATATGGATTTTTGAATATGGATTCTCCATCCGAATAGTGGAAAGCATTCACTGAAAATGTAGCATGTGCTTAATTATTTTTGTGTAACTTCTAACCCCCGCTAGCTTTATATAGATAATAGATGTCATCATTGCTGACCTCATTTTGTGCAAGTACATGCACATGCAGTGATGCAAAATCTGTTTCACAACATATATACGGATCTAAACTGGTCGAGTCAGGAATTAATGCAGATCCGGTGCAATATCTGACCGTGTAGATTCAAATCTGAATCATCTGTTTTAATCTAGCTAGCACGAATCTCAAATAGAGCATCTCTATATTTTAAATACGTTCTGAAATAATTTTACCTTGGCTGGAAGTATCTTTATATCCCTGCAGTACCGTAGGAATATATATATATATATATATATTAAGATCGAGCATCTTATATATGAGTTTGGTTAGTATAACATCAGTGTCATTTCAACTTATATAACATCAATTTTAAAACTTATCAAATCGACTTCAAATAATGAATCCAAATCTTTCAAACCGATCTACTTCATTAGTTGTGCATTTATATATAAAATTTATAACTTTTCGAATTTATTTAGTATTAAGTCAAGTGATCAAATATGTGAGTTTTAAGTTAATTTTAATACATTCATTTTTTTTCAATATTTTTACTGCTTGATTTGATGCTAAAATAACTTGAAAATATAAAAATGTTGTATGTCAACGCATCACTCATAATGTAAATCGGTTTGAACGGTCTGGATTAATTGTTCGAGATCGATTTGATAGGTTTTAGAGTTGGTGTTATATAGGCAAAAATGACACTAATGTATATTAGCCCAACTCCTTATATATATAGGACTTACGATTTGCACTTAAAATTGAAGCAAATTGTAGTAAAACAATTATAAAAAAAAAATGCAAAATTTAATTATATGGGATTCATGTTGAGCGGTTTAGTTTAATTATCTGAACTTTAAAAATAAAGATATGAATGTAGAAGTAAAACATAGTCCTAAATTAATAAAATATGATTTATTAATTTGTACTGCATCTGTAGTGTAACTTTTTAAAGTTAATAATTTAACCTTGTAGATTTTCAGATTTTGCCAATGAATTTACATACGAACTTAAAATAATTGGATATTAATATATATAGTATAATTAGACGCTAAATCTTATAACTAACTATATATTTAGGGCCGAACTTTTGGAACATAATATTGATATTGTGCTAAATTAAATTATACGTAATATTACAATATGCATGTAAAAGCTTGATTCGGTAGCAACTACAGTGTAGATATATATATCTTCTCTCAAAAAACAATATATATATATATACACCGCGAAGAAATTGGTCAAGAATTGCTTTTCATATTTAAATCATGGTCTTGTTTTCTTAAAGTAGAGAGAAAAAAAGAGTTAAAAAATAAACAATAAAATTTGTCGTGCACGCGAAGCAAGTGTCAACAATTTAATCGTGTTTTGTCAGAGGAAGAAAATAGTGACGAAAAGGTGAAAAGAAGAAGAGAAAAGTTGACTTGTGGTCAATGCTGAGAACCGACAACACAACAGAGAAGACCTAACATAAGCGCGCGCCGTCCGATCACATCACCGATGACCGATCCGTGTTGCTTTTGTTTTTTATTTAATAATAATTTTTAGTTTTTATTGTTTTATGGGAATGGGTCCATGGGAGTAGAGAGAAGAAGAAGAAGAAGTGTACAAGAGGCGTTGACATATTTGAAGCCGCCTTTTCTGTACACTAACGTGGCGCGTTCTCATTGGATTATTGCGGCTCTATGTGTCTCGCGAGTCACGTGTCGACTGTTCACATTAAAGACTAGACTAGAAATAAGAGAGGAAGAAATACGACCCATAATAAGTCCATGAATCAAAAGCCTAAAAAAAGCGAATCAGGAGTCGGGAGTCGGGACCGGACCTCTTAAAATATTCCTAATATCCCACGTGAAATTAATGCATCATTCCATTTCTCTCTCTGCCTTTTTATGTTATTTATTTTTATTTAAGCATCGTGCTCGCTCTCCTTTACAGCTTTACTTCTACTTTAGCCCAAAATCAAATTATAATCAGGTCTTTCTTGTCGTAGGACTGGGCTGGCCTGGTCACTGCCTCACTGGTCTTTTTTTTTTTTTTTTTTTTTAAAGTCAACCAAATGATATTTAACAAGTTTTGTATGCGAGTTAATTTGAATTAATTAATTGCAGTATTTATTTGTGAACTTCTCATGTAATTAATTTAACTTGACTTGGTAGCCTATGGGCATATACCAACAAACAATTAATAATTTGATTTGGAAAATAAAATTATCATTTAAATATTGATAGGTAGGTAGTAGGTAGAAACACGAGGTTGATTGATTAGTTCATCAAATTAACAAGCAATTTATCACTAACAAAGGAGTTCAAATTCAGCACAAGATGAATGCACATCATGTGCATATATAAAAAAGCTTAATTAATTATCTAGTAAAGAAATGAACTGATGAACTATATGTATATATATATATATATATCCATGAGGAAGCTGTGTTGGAGTGGAGCACGTGACGAATTTGTTAATTGTATGTTTCTCTCGAGTAATTTTGACATTGCCCCTTTCAGTTGTGATAAATTCAAAGCGGCAACATCATCATCAAATTACGTATTTTCCCTTCTAAATTTCATAATATCATATTTATCCTCAATTTTTTTTAAAACTCACTAATTTATTCAATTTATTTTCTTTTTTTTTTTAATTAAAAATTCATTTTAAAATTAATAAAGTTTGTCAGGGCGGATCTTAGTGTATTGGAAAAGTGGTTAAGCCACCTCTATGATTTTTTTAGTTATATATATTGAGATTTAATTAATTTTTTTAAAGAACTTTCTATATAGTTCAGCCCCCCCCCCCTCCCCCGCGATAATAATCAAATGTTTACTTATGGACTTGTAGTGTAGTGGTTAGAACTTTATGTTGTTGTTGAGAAGTCTTGAGTTCATATCTCACTCAATACGTTGTGTATTTTAATTTTCAGCCTCATTTATCAAAAATTTGTAGTTCTGCTTGGAAATTTCAATTTTACTTTTTATTAAAAAAAAATATGTAGCATGTTATAGAAATATTTAGTTCTCTAATTGACCGATTTGTTAGAACAAATAGTTCATATTCATTTTTGTGACACACACACAAGCATGTATCTAATATGCCACTTTGTATGGATCATAAATAGATGAATGAATCATTTGCTCTAACAAATCGATAATAGAAGAAGACTAAAGTTTTCTCTTACACAAGTAACACAGTTTTAATTTTTAATTAAAGATAAAATGGTAACTTTATAATTTAAAATGATTTTTTTTTTAAAAAAAAGAAAAGAAAGATAAACATGACGTTATGAATTTAAAAGGAAAAATACATAGCTTCAAGGTTAGTGAAGGTTATACATAAAATTTCCTGATTAAGAAAGGATACTATGTATATGGCAACAAATGGGCAACACATATATTTAATCTCAATTAGTCATATCATTAAGCCCGTGGAGCACATTTTGTTGGATCGTACTAATTAAAAGCTTAGAATATATATATATTTAAGTATTTAACGGAAGGAGTGGCATTAGAAAACGGTTCAAATGAATAAAATCTGATTTCCTTGTGCATCGATCTTTGCGAAGAAATTGGTAAAATAGGCGCATAGTGGTCCATCGGCCCATTGGTAACCACTGGCTATTTGCCAAAAGAAAACCAAAAAAGACAATCCATCAATATCATACGTCCTACCAGGCTACCACTAAATGTCTTTGTTGTATACAACTGATTGGCTTATCGCTTATTTTCCTATATATCTTTTAATTTTTTTAATTGAAAATCAACGACTATAATATACTATTAAGCTCCAAATTGTGTGTCAGCAAGTTACCTACTTCTATATCATTTTCTATGTTTTTCTTCCAAAAATAACTTTTGTACACTGCCTAATTATTATTTTTCAGAAGGTTATGGCGCGTAAGATTTGGTTTGCATCACCCGAAGAGGCACTCTCATAACATCTCCAAGACACATCAAGAGAGAAAGCATGTTAATTATATGAGGAATGTATTCTTAACTTTTATTGTCTCTATTAATTTGCAGATGGATCGATGAAACTTGCAAGGATTCATAATATAGACCCAAGAAACATAATTTGAGAATTGTTACTTGAGTTGATATATTACGTAGTATCATGAAATTGGTGACATGCATATTAATATGTGTTTGGAGACCAAATTTTACATTTTTTGAATTTTTTTACTATTTTTTTAGATTTATTGAAAATCACTGTTTTTGGATGATCCAGAATTTTCAAATCAAGTGATTTTCTAAATATCTAAAAAAATAGTAAAAATTTTTCAAAAAATATAAAATTTGATCTCCAAACACATATTAATATGGAGAATAAGATGAACAGTTCGGATCGACCGTTAGAATTTGAAAACTCGAATATAGAGCCGTAGCATGGTAACAACCCGTGATATGCATAGTACCATAGACTCATTCATAAATAGTTAAGTTTTATGCCATGAAAGAGAAACGAACAGTAATAAACACATAAACTTGAGTTGACTCCTCAATTATATTTTTCCGATATTTTTTTGGTCTGAATGGCATATGATATGAGGTTAAATTAGTCAGCGTTTTTGTTTTTATTCGGAGACAAATAGCAGCTGCGTATATCTATATCTAATTGAATACCTAAGTGCTGTTTGGTCCAAAGAGGGGAGCAACTTTTGACAAATGTCATTACTTGTGGATTTTTGCTTTTTAAAAAGAAAGAAAAAGGAGAAATTAATATAGAGTTAGTGTATGCAAAGCAAACCTTCTTGTTCCCAAATTATTGTGTTCTAGTCTTCTAGAAACCTTATCTCTTACAATTATGTGAATTTGGATGCCATCTCCTCTCAATTTAAGAGGGGGTAATGGCCGTACAAAATAAATCCAACATCCTACGGGCTTGTTTGCAAAAAAAATAAAAAAAATCCAACATTAAAGCAAGGATATTTTCAATTTTAAACAAGACAAAAAAAATTCAGAATTGAAAAAGAAGAAGAAAAAGTATGACATATCAAAGTCAAACAGGAGTGAGGCTATATTTATGGTAATTCGATGTAAATATAGGGGTCCCTTTAAAAAAAGGGTCCAGAGTTAGAAATTCTATCCTCAGATTACCCGAAGGAATACAGATTCTATGTATCTAGATTCTATAGATTCTATAGTGTGTGTATGTTAGATGAATTTGGTTAGTATAATATCAACAATGTCATTTCAAGTCACATGACACTAACTTTGAAATCTATCGAATTAATTTTAAATGATAAATTCAAACTGTTTAAACCGATCTACTTTATTAGTTTTACGTTTATATCAAAATTTATAGTTTTTCAAATTTATTGAGTATCAACTATCAAGTCAAGCGGTCTAATGTGTATTTTTAAGTTAATTTTAATACATTAATTTTTTAACATTTTTACCGATTAATTTGATACTCAATAAAGTAAATCAGTTTAAATAATTTAAATTAGTCGTTTGAAATCTACTCAATCGATTTTGAAGTTAGTATCACATATATAATACTAATATCATACTAGCCGGATTTCTCTTAGATGACATAATAAATTACGTCACTGCAAGCTGTTCAGTTCACCGTTGGATTCCAATTTAGTATTTGCCTTGTTACATTTTCTTTTGCATTTAGTTGATTAAATGAGACTAAACGCGGTCATTTCTAATTATATAAATATAAATATAAATATAAATATAAATATTAGAACCATTTGATGACGGTAAACCAGATCAGATCTGACATCTTTCTCATGCCAGCTAGCCATTACCAGTATCCAAGCGGCAACGAAGAAAAAAGGAAAAATGAAAAATGAAAAATGAAAAATAAAAAAAAAAGAAAAGTAAGTCACAAGACAAGACAAGAAAGAAAGAAAGAAAGAGAGAGAGAAAGAATTCAAAGGGATAAAGTCAAGAGGTCTTCTCTTTCTTCATTGGTTACCATAAAATTCCTTAATTAAGGTGCGCTTATTTTCTATACAAGTCTCTCTCCTTTCTTTCTCCTTGGGTTTGATTGGGGGGTGGGGGCTGTCTATTCCGCGTTGGCTTTCTTTAGTTGCATTGCTTGACTTGAACTCCTCCAGCTCTAGCCTCGAGGCACCTCCCTTTTCTTTTGACTCTATCACAGCCGACATCAGATAAATACTACTTCTTACAACTATTCTCTCCATTTCTTCAAACTGGACTTCTCCATTCTTTTTTACTACTGAAATTCTGTATTGCAATGTCGATGCATGAACTTAATTATACCATATTAAGAGAAAAAACTTTATTCAGAAGGTAGCAAGTGAGATCAGGAACGGTGGTGGTTATTATTTGATATCAACAATATATATATAGAGTAAGGCTACGCTACTTTGTGAATTAAACATGATGTTTTAATTCGCGCTCATATCTCCAGTTTCGAAGTTCAAATAGCTGATCCAAACCGTTAGATGTTTAATTTATATTAACATGTGCTTGGAGATCAAATTTTATATTTTTTGGAAATTTTTACTATTTATTAAGATAGTTTGAAAATCACTGTTTTTATTAAAATTCTACATCATTAAAAAATAGCGATTTTCAAACCATCTTAATAAATAGTAAAAAATTCCAAAAAATATAAAATTTGGTCTCCAAGCACATTTTAATATAGATTAAACATCTAACGGTTTGGATCAGCTATTTGGACTTCAAAACTAGAGATATGAGCGCGAATTAAAACATCCCATTTAATTCGTAAAGGAGTGTAGCCTTACTCTCTCTCTCTCTCTCTCTCTCTCTATATATATATATATATATATAATTTTATTAATTTATGTCATAAAAATATTATATTATGTTCCATAAAATTAGTATTTATTGTTTTAATAATTATCAATTTGGATATACCTATCACTAATAAAGAAAACACAATAATGAGAAAAACTTTTTTCTGAGGCATATGACTTGTTGCACAATGTATTGACAAAATTATGTTCTAGTATGCAATCGCTGTATAACTTTATAATTTCAATATTTAAAGAGATTGACCAGCAAATAGAAAAGAATGACTAGTCCTCTCATATTCTTTCAAAAGTTTCCAATGGTTGAAATAATCAAATATTTCTTTGCCAAGCAACCCGTTAATAAATTAATATGGAAAATTATATCAGAAAGCAAAACTATAACCCTACTAATAAAAAAAAGGCACCAAATTGTAGTTTATTATTTAAAAAAAAAAAACATACATTGCACGAAATAATGTTAGATGTACCGCTTTTGCACACATGGTTCACAGTGACAACATTGTGAATGGCTTAAGATCTATTCTATGCCACCAGAGCTGTGAAACTGGAGATATTATATGATATATGATTGATAATATGACACTCACAATTCGGCGCGTGCGTATGGCGAACTTTCGTTCCTTCTTCTATTTTTCCTCTCTCTCTCTTTTTTCTTTTTTCTTTTTTCTTTTCTTAATGTCTATGCCTTAATACGACAATTTGGAGCCCACGTGCCTCCTTACCCTGTGTGTGACTCTGTCCGTCTCTAGAAAAGAAAAGAAATTAAGGACGAGCACTACTAATCTTCTCTCTTCAATAGGGTCGGATCTATTTATTCACTCTATATATACCCCTTCCAAGGAATCGCCTCCTTCATTCGCTTCTTGCTTCTCTCTTCTCTCTTCTCTCTGCTCTCTCATCCCTTCTATTGAGTTTGAGCTCTCTTAAGAGAAAAAAAAAAAAAACAACCAAACAAAGAAAGCACATATATATCTCTCCTTGTCTCAATTTTAAATGATGGAGTCGGCATGGATGAACTGCTCTCTTGATCTCAACCTCAATATGGGACCCCCACGCAACTCCACCGATCCACAGGTAATTTATTAATTTCTAATTATGTATCAATCAATTATTACTTGATCTTAATTTGTATCAACATCTTGATTAATATTCTCTCTTAATTTCCTTTAAATAGAAAATTGTTCTCGCAAGACCCATGCAAGTAGTAGAACAGAACTTCTTAATGCGAAAGCAAGAGGTAACTAATACTTTCCAAGTTCCTTTCAATCAAAAGAAAAAAAAAAAAACAAAAAAAAAAAAAAACAATCCATTGAGTAGAGTTCTGATTAAAAATTCGTATAATCCAGACTGCAAATCTCGAGGCTGAATTCAACAGGATAAACCAAGAGAACCAGTATTTGCGCGAGTCGCTGAATACCATGATTGAGAAATATAAGGCATTACAGAGTCAAATGAGCGAGCTGGTTAACACCTCCTCGTCAGAGGGCGGCTCAGTATCGCCTTCCAGAAAGAGAAAGAGTGCTGAGAGCTTTGACACTGCCGGTCAAAACGAAGTGATACCGCCTACTGTGAATCCTGTAAAGGGAACAGCAATTGTTTCCGTGGACCAGATGGAATGCACCTCAGGCGAGAATCCGGAACCCTTTAAGAGGATAAGGGAAGATTGCAAACCGAAAATGTCAAAAAGTTACGTCCGTGCCGATCCATCTGATGTGAGCTTGGTAAGGGTTTGGTCAATAATGGTATTTTTGTGAGGGGACATACACATGTAATTTACATGTTCCTTTCTTTTGAGAATTGATGATTTGATGCTAATTGGATTGTTTTGGTTCAATTTTGAATTCAGGTAGTTAAAGATGGATATCAATGGAGGAAGTATGGCCAGAAAGTGACCAAGGATAATCCTTGCCCAAGAGCCTATTTTAGATGCTCTTTCGCCCCGGTTTGCCCAGTAAAGAAGAAGGTAATAACAAATGATACTTATTTTATTTTGCTTGAATGTTTTTCTAGTCCCTACACATTGGATTTTGTAAGATTACTATTATTTTCCTGAATCTGTCAAAATCACACACACTAGAATTGCTGAATTTGTAGTCCCTAGTCCCTACCAATTATTGTGCCAGTTCTTTGAATAATTCATCCATGGAAATCATGTTTCTCATCTAATATTTTTTATTTGTTGGCATCTCAGGTCCAAAGAAGTGCTGAAGATCCGTCAATTCTTGTCGCAACATATGAAGGAGAGCACAACCACGACCAGCCAGCTCAGCACGAAGGCGTGTCAAATGGGTCAAATTCAAACAATGGCACCAGCAAGACAATTTCAAAACCTCCAATTTTAAATACCAACAATGTTTCTCTCGAGCTAGTCAAACCCGAGCAAACAAAACAAGAAATTGAGCCACAGGCCGATCATCTACGACGCAGTTTGGTGGAGCAGATGGCGCTGTCACTGACAAAGGACCCAAGTTTTAAGAACGCTCTAGCGGCCGCTATATCAGGGCAGATACTTCAATTGTCACCACCAAAGTAGAAGAAGAAATTTGATTTTAGGCGGACTTTTATAATTTGGAATTTTTATTAGAAGTCGATCGAGTTGCCTATGCTCCAATATTTAAGTTCATGTGGAGACATGGGCTTGATTTGGCGTATATAGGTTTTAGATAGGATAATAGAGATTGGATTATTGAGAAGAAACAGGAAGCATGCACTTGAATTTTACCAGTAAAAATTTGGTAGGATTTGAGTCATTTACTGAAATGAGGCAGTTGCTGTGCCAGAAAAATCTGAAATCAGATTTGGAATCAAATTTGCTGGGACTGAAAATCCATTGCAGAGGAAGGGCAAAATTAGATGTCAATCTGACAATTGAAACAGAACATAACATTGAATCCTCAAAGCTTCTTAACAAGTGTACAAGTATCTCACCAATCAATATTCATCTTTTGCTTTTGCTAATTGTGAGTACTACTTTTGAAATCAATGTAGTCATTTAGTAACTAATCAGATGTGTCGTTGCTGAATCATTAACCAAATATTTTAAATTTTTTGTCAATATATATATCAATTGCGAATATCCCCTGCTTATTTTGAATTGAACATTTCTTCATACATGATGTAACTAACCCACCTAAAACGTCTGATTGTCTAATTAGTGTATATATTATTTGACTTGGCTTCTTGTCAATTCTACAAGACTATTTCTCTTTCTCGAAATACTGGACAACATTTCTTTTGTATTTTAATTCTCCTTGCAGCCATGCCTACATTGTTCCACAATAATTTGTACTAGTATCTTTTACATGTAACATGCTGTTTACATATTAATAATCTTCCTCGTTAAGTGGGGTGGGGTGGGGTTTTATCCAAAGCACAAGCTGCTAGAAAGATATTAGGCTTAGGTAATTTTCCTCATGCAAATAGGGTACTTAATCTGCGTTTTACGGATGATACTCTGCTTTTTTTAGAAGCTAGTTTTTTTATGGTGGAGCAATTAAAATTTCTACTTTTGGACTTTGAAAATTTTTCAGGGATGCAGATTAATTTTTTTAAAAGTTTAATGGCTGGTCTTAACATTACAGAGGATCATGCATCTTTTTTGGCAACCTCTTTAGGCTAAAGATGTACGGTCATGTTTGGTTGTGGAGTAAAGTTAAACCGGATTAAATTTCTTCCTTCAAGCTAAATCGGAGTAAGTTATCTATATTTGGTGGAGTTGGCTAAACCACCTCTTTATGTGGTGTAAGTTACTCCGATTTAACTCAAATCTTACTCCATCTTAAACCGCCTAAGTTACTCTTCGTTTGGCTTCTTAAGGGTGGAGTAAGGAGTTTACTCCACCACTTACTCCACAACCAAACATGGCCGTAAACTTTATTCCTTATCTATACGGGAGTACCTGCGCACTGAAAAAAATTTGCTCTCTCTGATTGGTCACCCCTAGTGGAAAAATTAACCAAGAGATTATTATCTTGGAAAGGTTCCTTGTTATTTTTAGGTGGTAGAGCCGAATTTTTTATTAATATCCACATTTAATATAAAATTTCAAAAAATAACCGCATGGGCGGTAAAATTCGAAATGTACCCATTCCGGAAAAAAATTTTCCGGAACCAAGCTCTACATCCGGAAAAATTTTATCCGGAAACACGCCCTTTCCGTAAAAAATTTTTCCGGAAACACGCTAAAACCGGATAAATTTTTTCCGGAAACGTCCCACATCCGGAAAAAAATTTTCCGGACTCGGAGATGCGGTATAAACTCGGCCCACTGGAAGAAGGAAATCAAATCAGAGGCAGCCGTCCCTTTCAGTTAAAAGGTAATTTTTTTTTATTTATTTAAATATTGAAATCTAGATAGTTTAGAATAATATTTCAAAAAATTAGAAATTTAGAAATTGTGTAGAATAATGTCCAAAAGAATTAGAAATTTAGAAAATTGTGTAGAATAATGTCCAAAAAATTAGAAATTTAGAAATTGTGTAAAATAATGTCCCAAAAAATTAGAAATTTAGAAAATCTTGTAGAATAATATAGGAAATACCGAATAGTCTACAATAATTTAGAGAATACCTAAATGGTTTAGAATAATTTAGAAAATACCGAAATAGTCTAGAATTGTTTAGAAAATACCGAAATAGTCTAGAATTGTTTAGAATTACCCAAATGGTGTAAAACAATTTAAAGAATACCAAAATAGTGTAGAATAATTTAGAAAATACCAAATTTGTTTAGAATAATTTAGAAAATACCGAAATAGTCTAGAATTGTTTAGAAATTACAAAAATGGTGTAGAACAATTTAAAAAATACCAAAATAGTCTTGAATAATTTAGAAAATACTAAAATTGTTTACAATAATTTAGAAAATACCGAAATAATCTAGAATTGTTTAGAAATTACCCAAATGGTGTAGAAAATTGTTCGATTAATTTAATTTTTTTTAGGCATCTGTTTTCCTTTCGGAGCTCTGATTGTCTGATCGATCGGATCTGCGATTCAGGTTTTTATATTTGTATTTTTTTAATTTTAATTTAAAAAATAATTAATTAGTTCATTTTAATGGTTTAGAATATTGTCTGATTAATTTAGAAAATACCAAAATGATGTACAATAATTTAGAAAATACCAAAGTGGTGTAGAATAATTTAGAAAATACCAAAATGGTTTATAATAATTTGAAAAAATTTAAGGTGATGTACAATATTGTTCGAATTTTGTAGTATGGCAGACCCAGTACTTAAGCATAGATTTAGCCCCCTGTTGTGGATAGTTCACGGTAATCACAGGATATCTGAAGCGTCTAAGGAGGTAAACATTTACTTATTTCGTTTTTCATAACTCTGTAAGTAATCAAATAAATATTGTAATTAATTTTTTTTTCTTATTTTAGAGTAAAGAGATTTTAACCGTGAGACATTATCGACACAAATGTGAGTATAATGAGAGGTACGCACCATTTTTAATTCGAATGGGCTTATATCAGCTCGCGATATTGCCTGATATCGCCCTCGATGCGGCCCTCATTCATGGACTTGTCGAGCGGTGGCGTCCGGAGACGCACACTTTTCATCTTCCATTCGGAGAAATGACAGGTATTAACTAATTTAAATATATATTTTTTTAATTTCTTATTGACAAGTCAAATATATTACAGTTACTCTGGAGGATGTGAGTTGTCTCTGGGGTTTGCCTATTACGGGGGAGCCGGTAACGGGATTTACAAACTCGGCGAGTTTTCATGGCCGACTTTATGACTTACTGGGCGTGAAAGATAATGAAGTGAAGGGGTTCATGAAAAAGAGGGGAAATGATACGTACGACATGCTTATCGCTAAAAAAGCTGTCCGTGAGCGCTTTAAAAAATTACCAACAGATGCGAACGACCAACAATTGAAGTGGTTAGTATTTTTTTTATTTACAACTCTATTCGTATTTGATATTTTGAATAATGTACTCACATTTTAAAATTGACGGTTAGGTATGTCCGTGGATTTCTCCTCGACATGCTAGGGAATACCATGTTTGCTGACAGTAGCGGGGACGGAATACCGCTGTGGTATCTCGGCATGATTGAAAACTTGGACGAGCCGAGGAAGTACAACTGGGGCGGAGCTGTTCTCGCCTATTTATATAGAAATCTGTGCCTCGCATCCAGTCCTTCGTGCCACTCCATGCATGGTCCCACCATGCTTCTGCAACACTGGTCGTGGACCCGATTTCAAATTCACCGGCCGTTACCGGGATCTCAACCGAACTGGGGCGCAGAAACAGAAGAGACATGTCCCGCCTTTGCTGACTTATGGAAAGGCCCACACAATTGGGAAAACTCGTCCCATGGTGCAACCTCCGGTCCAAGTATCCCTCGCGACCAGATTCAGAAACTGACGGATAACATGGTCAATTGGCAGCCATATGCATCTGTTTACCACGACCTTTCGAAAACAACTCGGGCGGACCAGGTACATTATAGTAAAAACCTCTTTCTTTTATTCATGTCATCACATTTATAATTTCTACCTAACATTGCAACTCTAAAATTGACAGCCGTTCTACCTGTACCGCGGTCCTCTTATTTTTTATTGGATTGTTGAGCATCACAATCCTGATCGCTGCATGCGACAGTTCGGAAGATGGCAACAGATAGAGCCACCGCTTCCCCAGGATCCGCTCGAGCACCAAGAGGTGCACAAGTAATATTCATAAATCATATGTGGTTTACTTATTTTAAAGTACTTATTTACTTATTTATCCTACTAACCTTGTAAACAGGTTGAAATCGGGCTCAAAGAAAAATGCCAACTGGGCGCAACTGCACCGTCGGCATGTAAACGAGGCGACACATTATGCAGATCATGTGTATGAAGTAGGTCGTCCGTGGGATATAAATGACCTCCTAAGATACCGTAAATGGTACCAGGAGAACTGCATGGCATCCGTCTACCTGTTTGGCCAGCACGTGGTGGGGATGGATCGTAATGTTCCGGTTTCAAGAGACGAGCACTCCAAGTCTGGATACATTCCCAGCGGATCGACATTTGTTCGAACTGTAAATATTTCTAACTCTGAATTTTATGATTGGTTTATTATATATCATTTATTATACTCTGAATATATGTACAGGCTTTGCGTGGGATAGGAGAGTTAGCACATGGCACACGGGCGTTTTTCACGAAGGGTCTCCGTGCAATTGGCAAGGGCAAAATGAGACTAGGTTTGTGTCTCTGCAGAGATAATGGTTATGGAGACCGTGCTATTGCCATGCTGGATGATGCGGGGGTTCCACCTAACTGGGAGGAAATTCCATCCGACGATTCTTATCCTTTGGGAACGGAGCCGATGCCAGCTGGCCCCGTATTTGAAGGCCCAGATCCAGTGACGGGCTGGTTATATGATGGCTCACAATGGAGGGATTACATCCTTCCGGGAGAGTTCGCAGGGCATAATCTATCATCACGTGCCAACGCTGGCCAGGTATAAATTTAACTTACAAGCTGATTCAAAATTTAGTTTGTAGCTAAGAAAAACTATGTATGAACTAAAGGTGCCGATGCAGACGCAGGAGCCGATGCAGACGCAGGCGCAGACGCAGGTGCCGATGCAGGAGCGGGAGATGACTGGTGACGAATGGTTGCAAGAACTATTCGGCGATGAATTCGGCCCGGTATATAATACTTTAATTGAGATAATTTTATTTGTTAATTTGCAATTAACAAGTAATAAAAAATTTCTTATGAAATGCAGATGTCTCAGGATGAAGCGGGTTATAGTTATTATCCAGGACTGTCTCAGGAGCAGGCGAACGAGATGGAGCAAATGCAATTTGACCAGGCAAGGCACGAATCAATGATGGCTCGTATGGAGGCACCTCCGGCTCCATTCTCCGGCCACGCATTCGGTGATCCTGGGGCGTCATCTTCTCATCCAGCAGGTGATTCTGGGGCGTCGTCTTCTTATCCACCTCCTGCAGAGGATCCGTCTCAGACACCACATGCAGTGGATCCCACTGACGGACCGCGACGCTCACAGCGTGCTAGGGTTGACACTTCTCGCTTCTCACATTCGCAGTATCCGGACCACCATGTATATTCACAGCGTGGCCAGTAGGATTTATAGATTTTATCTTGTTATTTGCGTTATATCTTGTTTTTTTTTTATTATCTTGTAGGACTCCTCGTATATTTTTTTATTTATAGATTTGTGTTATATTTTGTTATTTTTGATTTATCTTGTCATGTGTGTTGCATCCAAACCATATCATATAACTTAAAAAAAATAAAATAATTCTCAACACATACAAAATAAAATAGTTCTCAGCACATAAAAAAAAAAAAAATTCTGAACACATAAAAATGCTTCACAAAATAGCGTACTTAACAATTCTAGCCAGACTTTTTTATCTCCCCCAAAGGACGTGCTAGCCAGGTTTTTTTATCTACAAAATCATCATCAGATATTTCAACTCGCATATATTCTTTTGTCTGCACACATCCCGGACAGTCATTTTTATCTCTTCGAGTGATTTGGCATTTGTTTTTATTTTCTTCGGTCTTTTCTCGATTGTTACTGTCCATCTTGATCGTCTACAATTTCATAATCAGCAACATTAGAAAATTAGAGAATCAAGTAGTTCTTAACACATAGAAATAAAAAAACACACAAGTTAATTTCTACGATGCAGACTGAAATGTTGTCCGAGGGTGCGCCAAACGGTTGTACTTTTTCTTGCTGTTTGCTCTGCCGCTGCTTGTTGTCTTGCTGCCTCCTCTACATGTAGTATAGAGCATGCATTAGATTATGAATTTAATTAAAAAAAACAACAACAGTTGGTTGATCAGTTATACCTGCAGCATTTCGATCAATTGTCTCACGATGAGCCTGGTGTCCGAGTCTTCGACCACGCATTCTGTCCATTTCCATCGGTATTCGGGCGTGCCGTCTCCTTCCTTTTTTTATCAGTCTCGACTCAGGTTTAATTTTCGGGCCCTCATACACAGGCCATTCACATTGGTTGCCTTTCGGTTCCCAATGTCCACTCCATGTCTGTGCCACTATTGACATACGGTACAATGGGTTGACGTATAAATTTTCATTATACCTCATTTCACGAACAACGGCCATGAAATGAGAACAAGGTATGCCGGTCAATTGAGGCTTCTGACATTCACATTCAACCTTGTTGTTGTCCGTAACAACAACCCTATACCCGAAATCCCTACGAGTATACTCGAGTCTCGGTTGATTACGCCTTGCTGATATTTTTTCACCCTTAACCATAACCTCAAAAAGACCATGTCTTCCACGGTAAGGAATCACATCCATTTTCTTTCCTTTTTCAATTCGCTTTTGCAATAACTTAGTTACCCTGTCGGACCACACCTGACCATGCTGACATGACATTTGAGCTTTGTTACATCGTTCAAAAAACCACTTATTCAACTTATAGAACGTGTCCTCCACGACCGCTGCAACCGGTAATCGCCGACTAATTTTGAACACGGCGTTCAGTGACTCTGACCCATTTGTTGTCATTATCCCCCATCGGTGGCCTCCGTCCAAAGCTTTATACAACTTCTCTGGACATGGAAGCTCGTCTTCATCGTTAGGGTCCCTCTTACCCACCTTGTTAAGGTAGTCGATAGCCTCCGGACAACCAATTTCAAAGTCTTGTAACATTTCCTGCAACCTCCTAGGTTTGCATTTGTTCACTCCAGCTATGAACCTGTCGCTAACCTCTCTCTTACGGCCCAGGTGCTTGTAGAGATTTTCGGCAACATGTTGGGAGCAATACCGATGTACACATTGATCGGTAGACTCATCCCATCCGAGATTTGGATCCTGAAACACGGCTTTAATTCCCAAATGTCTATCCGATATGACACAAAAGAATCGATTATCTCCAATTACTTCCAACCTTAACCATCTCATAAAAAAACCCCAGTTGTCAGCACTTTCTTTCTCCACAATTGCAAAAGCCACTGGAAGCAATTGGTTTTCAGCATCGTACATACATGCCATTAGCAGCCTACCTTGGTACCGCCCCGACATGAAACATGCATCGATACTAATCACTGGTCTGAGGAACGGTATCGCTGCAATACACGCTCCAAATGCCCATGCCGCTCCGTGGAAGTGCCTATCAGTTTCTTTCTCAATCGGTTTCGAGATCACACAATACTTAGTTCTTGGATTGTTTCTCTTGATGGCTTCCAATAGTGGAATAAGCAAGTTGTACGAGTTCTCCCAACTCCCAAATAGATTTGCAATAGCAAGCTCACGGCCTCTCCATAATTTGTTGTACTTGGGGGTTACCTTATCATATTTCATCATGACGATATCTCGAATATGATTTATAGAAGAGCACACGTCCCTTCTAATGGTCTTGTCAATCGCAAGGGCAACCATCTCTGCTGTAAGCTGACAATGATCAGTACGTGTTGCCGATACTGTGCACGTATGGGGAAGTGCTTGTTTGGTAATAATCCAAGATTCTGAAAGACCGTTCTGTTTTGCGGACACCTTAAATTTACAAAAAGCATCTCTGCACCCCACCTCGTAACGTCTAGGTTCGCTCCTAAGGACCCTGCACTCACAATTTTTTTCAAGATGAAACTCATTGATTGCTATCTTTAGAGCCGTTTTCGACTCATAAAATACACCTTTAGCCAATGGATTATCAAATGTTTTTTTTGAGCTGCTGAAAAAATCGACATCTGCAGGCCAAAAACTGGATATGTCATTGAAACTGTCAACCGGATGTGTCATATTTTCCCGACCAGTAATCGGGTACTGTAATTGACGGGATTGTATTTGACGGGACTGTGGTTGTGACTGGTTGGGCTGTCCGATATCATCATCGGAACCTGACGACTCACCGGAGAGCATCTCATCTCCACTCGCCAAACTATCAGAATCAATTGCATCCACAGGTACACGGGAATAATCACGTACATGTCTGTGGACCGCACTGGAACTGGGTCGGGATCTCATTGGTATATCCACAGAGTGCCGACCAATATTAGGTCCGGATCTAACTGGTATTGGGTCTTGACTGACATGATTCTGACTGCTACTGGGTCGGGATATAACTGGTTCATTCACAGAGTTGCTACCGATACTGGATCGGGGTCTCATTCTTACATCCACAGAGTACCGACCGGTGCTAGGTCGGGATCTAACTGGTATTGGGTCGGGTTCCACAGGAATCCGACTGGTACTGGGTCGGGATTGAGGTTCAGGTATATGACTGGTATAGATCGGTTCCAATTCTACATATAACTCCATAACCGGTAACCTTTGTGAAAAAGACAACACAATTCCTACAATCATTTCGAATGATTGTTGGTTCATTACCGGTACTAATTGGTAGTCACGTTGGCCATCAGTGGACATGTTAAATCTGGCCTGGATTTCCAGATTTGCATTGCTAGAATTGTACCCAACTAATTTATAAATCTCATTCAGAAGATAATCAAAACTGTGGTCCACGGTTAGCGGTAATGAGTATTTAGCTCGGGTACTATAATAGACCCCGTCATCATTATATTTGATTTCCCCTCCAATATACATTTTCACACAAATAGTTGTCATTTTTAATTTCGATTGGTCTGGCAATTTCAAAAATAACAACATATAAATAATTAAAAATTGTGTTGCCATTAGTAAAAATATTCTACACAATTTACAATAATTATTATACACTATTTTGGAATTTAAAGAAAATAAACTTACCTCAATCGAAAACCGATCGATCTGATTGTTAGAGCTCTGTAAGGAATCCGAAAAGCAAAAAGTTCCTAAAACAATTCTAAATCATTTCAGAATTAATCAAATTTATTTCAGAATTAATAAAATTATTTTAGAATTAATAAAACTTTTAAAATTATTCTGCAGCATTTTCTTATTTTTTTCCAATTAATATGACAATATTCAGAATTTGATTAATTTCAAATTAAATGATTACATATTTAAATAATTACAAATCAAATACTTCTAAATTTAAATTATAAATAAAATAAATTTAAATTACAAACAAATGAAATTTAAATTATAAATAAAAGAAATTAAAATTATAAATTATAAATAAATAAAATTAAAATTATAAATAAATTAAATTAAAATTATAAATTATAAATAAATTAAATTAAAATTATATATTAATTAAATTTAAAATATAAATAAATAAAATTAAAATTGTAAATTAATTAAATGTAAATTATAAATAAATTAAATTAAAACTTACTGTGAGAGAGCGCATTTCGTGAAAGCGACGATTCTGCGGATTTTATAAACGATTTTTAAGGAATTTTGGAAAAAAAATTTCGGAAATTCTCTATTTCCGGAAAAAAAATTTCCGGAAATTCTCTGTTTCCGGAAAAAAAATTTCCGAAAATTCTCTGTTTCCGGAAAAAAAATTTCCGGAAGTTCTCTGTTTCCGGAAAAAAATTTTCCGGTTTTAGGAGCCATTTCCGGAAAAAAATTTTCCGGAATGGGTACATTTCGAATTTTACCAGCCATACGGATATTTTTTATAATTTTATATTAAATTTGGATATTAATAAAAAATTCGGTGGTAGAGTTACTCTTTTGAATTATGTTTATCCTCTACCCCTTTGTATTGGTTGTCCATTTATAGATTACCTGTTACAACTAGGCACAAAATTGATCAAATTAGAAAGAACTTTCTATGGTCTGGTACCTCTTCTGATAGGAAAAAATATCATCATATTGCTTGGGAAAATGTATGTTTAAGTTAATCCCAAGGTGGTTTAGGTATTTTAGATTTGAATATAATGAATATGTTCTTATTGGCTAAATGGTGGTTTCAATTTGAAAATCCTACAATACATGGTAAATGCAAATCTATTTTTATTAATAAGTACAATCATTTATTATGTTGTAATAGTTGTAGTAGATTTTTTTTGGCTTTTATGATACACTA